>NW_024121111.1:10531276-10581276 GCF_016745375.1 Pimephales promelas | reverse complement strand
CAGTCGTCACCAGTTAATCTAGACCTGCTGCCGTGTCTTATTAGACCATTATCCACATCACTTTCATCACTAATCTTTCCACAGAGGCGTGAATAAAACGTTCACTGATCCTAGCCCAACCTTGGAAAGAGTAAATAAATCAACTATATGCACCAAATGAAACCTTGGGTGTGTTTAAATGCCAAGGTGAATCTTTTAATGCATTGTCAGAGCTGTTCATTTGGCAATAGTGCTGAAACATATAAGCAGAGATCATTATGATACTCGATTTTCTATTTTTATTAATTATTATTATTTCCATACCTTTTTGTTCTCACGTTTGTCAACTCTTTCCTTCTACTAAAAGGCTGGTGTTTAATGTGGCATATTCTATTTACATTATATGATACTGTTGTGATTCAGTATTAAATATCAAAATAATAAATTAATTAACATTGTGAATAGCCTACATGTCTATTATGATCTGACTCTTCACACTGGGGCTATTTAGCAATTAGATATCACATTAGATTTAAGGTTTTGAATCAAAAGGAATTTTGAACATTTAGTTCAAATCAACCTTACATTAGGCTACATTAATACATTTCTAACATCATTATTGAAGTAGATGTTGGGGAAAAAAAATTCAACACAATAAAAGCAAACTTGGTTACATTCAGACAGGTAACGTTAAAGTATGTGACTGACAAAAGTAGGCTACTGGACAAAACATACCAATTCACCGGGGTAAACAAAGAAAATGTGAACACCGTTCTCCCATTTTGCGATTATATCAATAACATTATTATTATTATTATTATAGGCTATCCATTTTTAATTGTTTCATAATGATAACGTTCAAATCACTTATTGAACCTAGCTATTTTCAAAATCTAAAATGTTCTGGTCGGGCTGGTCGGGGTCGCGCTCCTCCCCCTCATCCGACGGATCTCTTTATAAATGCAAAGAGAAAACATCATTACCAGACTGACAGCAGCATTCTGTGATCCACGCACCTCTCCATATTCTACTATAAAACCAAGAGTAACTATCCATGCTCGCCAACAAGCTTGACGGACCGCGTCGAGGACGGTCTTTTGACTCCATCAATAAGAGTAACGAAGAGAAGCAACTCAACAATGAGGTAAGAGCAACTTCTTTCGTGTAGGCCTACTCAAAATGCATAAACATGTTTGAATACGGATGTATAGCCTACTTGTATTGCTTTACTAGAACTTGACGAGTTACAATATATGCAATCATTAATTGTTAATTAAACTATTTGCATATAACTTTCATTCATAATACAATATTAAACATATTTTGTGGTTAACACATCATTAATGTAGCTACATTTGAATAATTTAAATATATATATATATTTGAAAAATAGCCTTAATTCGCATGAACTTCTGAACTAGGCCTATGTATTGTAGGATTTTGTTAATATAACAGGAAAAAAAGAAGATTTGTTGATATCATTGGCTGTTAAATTTAAAGTCGCTGTCCACCACTTAGTGCTGGTCATGTTAGTATTTATTTGCACTATGGATCCTACTCCTACCCAACCTGTTGACAATAATGTTATTTACATGTTATTTGCCTTTGAATAACGATTTCCTATTTGAAACGCAGGTCAAGCAAACATACGTTCACTCGCGCAGGATATTACACGTTATGGACTATAGTAGAGAGATTGTCATGGTAATGTGAAGAAACAACTGAGTACTGAATATAATCTCTCTCTCTCTCTCTCTCTCTCTCTCTCTCTCTCTCTCTCTCTCTCTCTCTCTCTCTCTCTCTATCTATCTCTCTCTGTCTCTCTCTCTCTCACTAAGCTGAACAAAACTACTTTTCATAAGAAAGACGAGAGCAAAGACAAGACACTTTCCTCCAAGAGGGAACATGCCGCGATTGTCTTCTCTCTGAAGAATGAAGTTGGAGGGCTTGTGAAGGCTTTAAAATTATTTCAGGTATAAATGTTTTCTATACTCTCTATATATAATTTTTTGGTATTTCTTAGCTTTAGTAGAACCATGTTATACATAGCTGGCACTTTTTAAAAGGTAAGTGGTTAAATAACTAATTTGTTTAGCAATTCCAGCTACAAACTGTTTTATTTACAATAATTGTCAAACCATGAATGAAGAAATGCTGGTGATATATGTATAAGTACCTTGTCACTGCAGTTATCACACATTATAAATCTAGTAGATCTCCAAATATATGAATTCTCATTATTATTCAAACAGTAAATTTGATAAATATAATTGGGCTAAATTATTTATTTTCATTTGTTATAAACAGGACAACCAGGTAAATCTTTTGCATATTGAGTCCCGCAAGTCCCGACGGCGTAACTCGGAGTTGGAAGTACTAGTGGATTGTGACAGTGATCGAGAAACTCTGAAAGACATTGTTCAGCTGCTGCGCAAACAAACAAGCATTATAGCCATGGACTCACCTGACAAGTTCTGGACGCCTGTAAATGGTACTGTGTTTTACTCCACAGAGAGTTGTAAAAAAGAAAAAGAAAAAAAGATTGCAACATTGTGAAAATGAATTTTCTTCATCTTGAAATTCTTGAATTCAGATCTTGCTGAAGTGCCTTGGTTCCCTAAGAAGATCTCAGATCTGGATAAGAGTGCCTGTCGTGTTCTAATGTACGGTTCAGATTTGGATGCGGATCATCCGGTTGGTATTGTCTGCTTCAGAAATTCAATGGTTAATTATAATTAGTAGTGCTTATGTCATACTGATCATGTCTTCAGTATTTGAGTTGTGACTGTGTATGAAAACCATTTTTGCTCTTATATGATTTCAGGGATTCAAAGACAACGTTTATCGGAAGAGAAGGAAATATTTTGCTGATCTTGCCATGAGTTACAAACAGTACGTCTAATAAGGTTTTAACAATAACTGGATTACTATATAACTTTATAAATATTTATATATCCTTAATATTGACATATTTCTCTCTCCCTCTGCAGTGGAGATCCCATACCACGCGTGGAGTTCACAGAGGAAGAGGTGAAGACGTGGGGTGTAGTGTTTCGGGAGCTCAATAAGCTGTACCCTACACATGCCTGTAAAGAGTACCTCCACAACCTGCCTCTGCTCACCCAGTACTGCGGCTACAGAGAGGACAACATACCACAGCTGGAGGACGTGTCCCACTTCCTGAGAGGTGAGAAGGACCACACATGATCTGTACACACACAGTTTTTTAAAGTTGTTTGGCTCTGCAAACCAGTTTGTTAAATGCTCATTCATACTTAACGTTATCTGACTAAAACCTAATGTTACAAGCTTTTTTCATAAAATCTCAACAGCGAACTTGGAATTAGTGTAAATTATTCTTTGATTAACGTTAGAGCTTTTCTGTATATCTACTGGCATGCTAAACATGGTTCCGTGTTTGATTTGGCTACTGTGGTAAAGCCAATGTTTAGTGAAGAGTTATTAGGGATGGGCAACGATTAATCGCAATTAATCGCATCCAAAAATAAAAATTTGTGTTTACATAATATATGTGTGTGTGTAGTGTATATAATTAATTTGTATATATAAATACCCACACATGCATGTATATATTATATATATATTTGTTCACAATTAATATTATATAGAAATATAAATATTTGATATATTAATAACACATTTTTCTTAAATATATACATGCATGTGTGGGTATTTATATATACAAATGAATTATACACACACACATATATTATGTAAACACAATCTTTTATTTTGGATGCGATTAATCTCGATTAATCGTTGCCCATCCCTAATAGTTATTAGACGTTTTGATAATTAATAGTTAGTTCTGGCGACAGTTATTGGTGCCATATAGTCAGTCATAACAGCGTATCTAAAAAGTATGAGAACAACAAAAAACAAACTATTCTGAAACGTTGTTTAAAAGCCGTTCTCGAACAGGTTCTGCTCGATAATCTTCACTAGAATTCTCTGGGTTCGATTCAGGGTCCAATTGGAATGGTTTTATTGACGCCATTGTTTATAATACACAAACTACCAGTAAAGAAAAACATGCACCAGGCAGTTAGCGAATCCAGAGCCATATAGAGAGATCTGAGCAAATCACAAAGCCCATTGCGTATTTTTGAGGGACTGGCTTCATAGAACCCGTTTTTACAAAGAGGGACAGAGCAGTGTAGAATAAAGGTAAAATATATGAAAAATAATGACTTTTTTTTCAAAACGAAGCATGAACACATGTTACAGTGCACCCCACAAACACAATCAAGCCTTTGAAAAAATGTGTTTTACCACCCCTTTAAGATACATTTTAACCTTACAATAGATAAAAGAGGAACGGAAGAGAAATATTAGTTGTGTCACCAGCAGGGGACAGCAGATGTGTATGTATACTGTCTGTGTATGTGTGTTTCAGAGCGAACTGGCTTCACCATTCGTCCTGTTGCTGGGTACTTGTCACCGAGAGACTTTCTGGCTGGTCTGGCCTTCAGAGTGTTTCACTGTACACAATATGTGCGTCACAGCTCAGATCCTCTCTACACTCCTGAACCGTGAGTACAGAGCAAATGTCCCTTTATCTCTTCAGGCCAATTTATCGGCACAATCTTTTGAAATAAGCTTTTATGAAGCAGCACCCATTGTTGAAGCAACACATTGTCTGTCAAACTTGATGCATGAACAAGTTACACGTGCAGGAATGGAAACAAACACAGCACCTTTTATTCAATAAATCAAACTAATGTTTATATGTATATTTTCTTAAATGTTGTACTTTGGGCTCCGTTTCGTGTCAACGCCATGAATCATCCCTGTTAAATTTTGTTTTTAAATTTTGAATATCAAATCAATGTCAATATATTGGAGCATTGTTTTAGTGTCTAACTTTTCATACGGATCTTGTTCAAATTTCATCATTGATTTTGTTAACCCTTTTACAACCATTTTTCATTGTTTCAATGTTATCTCAGTGATGAAACAATAACTCTCAACCACATTTAATAGCTGGCTCCTGCTTCACTTCACGTTTGAATGCGTCATGTGAAATAGGCACATACAAATAAATGAATAAATTAAAGAGATCTTCATGTCTATGTCTTTCAGGGACACATGTCATGAGCTGCTGGGTCATGTTCCTCTGTTGGCGGAACCAAGTTTTGCACAGTTCTCTCAGGAATTAGGACTGGCTTCTCTCGGGGCGTCTGATGATGCTGTGCAGAAATTAGCAACTGTATATATTTCAGTACATTTTGCTGTCCTGGTGTGCATATAAAGCCTTAATATTGTTTGCAGTAGTTTTGATTGTTGTTATGTTGGTGTGTGTGCCATTGCAGTGCTATTTCTTCACGGTAGAGTTTGGCCTGTGCAAGCAGGAGGGTTCACTCAGAGCATACGGTGCTGGACTTCTCTCGTCCATCAGCGAACTTAAGGTACACTAGATGCGCATTGTCGGTTTTAGAATTAAAGATTAGAACAATTATCTTTTTATGTTTAATCTAATAATTTGAACAATAAATATGAATCAAAGTCTCTTCTACTCACCAAGGCTACTGTTTCAAAAATACTGTAAAAATGAAGTATTATTACAATTTAAAATAACTGTTTTCTGTTTTAATATTTTTGTACTTTTTTTATTTTTCATCATTACTCCAGTTTTCAGTATATCATGATCCTTCAGAAATCATTCTAATATGCTGATTTTTAAGAAACATTATTTTTATTATCGCACAAAACAGAAATCAGGATTTTGTTGATGAATGGAAGATCAAAAGAACAGCATTTATTTGAAATAGAAATATTTTGTAATATTATAAACTGTAACATTACTGTGTCATCTGAAACGCATGTTTTATTTTAAAGCACTCTCTCTCAGGCGCTGCTAAAATCCTTCCCTTTGAGCCCAAGGTCACCTGTAAGCAGGAGTGTCTCATCACCACCTTTCAAGATGTTTACTTTGTTTCAGAGAGCTTTGAGGAAGCTAAATTTAGAATGCGGTAAATCTATTTTTTTTTTTGTTTTTTTGTTTTTTTGTATATGTGACCTGTTATATTTCTACCTCATTATTATTTAGTTTTAACTATACATTTTATCCTTCACAGTGAGTTTGCAAAGACAATCCAGCGTCCATTCTCCCTGCGTTATAACCCGTACACACAGAGCGTATGTGTGCTGAAGGACATGCCCAGCATCAACGATGTGGTCGAAGAGCTCAGACACGAGCTGGACATTGTCGGAGACGCTCTCTGTCGTCTCAGCGCACACCCTGGTGTCTGAAACCAATATCACTCTCACTCATATTAATAGGCTTTTATTCTAGCTATATCTAATATCAGAGCACGTTACTCAACATTCAGCACTGCCATAGTATTATCTCATTATCTGCCTTCTCTGACTGCAGAGGTGAATCACTCTTAACGTCTCTGTGAGCACCTTTCCTCTGCTACTGATAATCTGCCAAATACCACAAAGCACTTGAATATCCAAGCACTGCTTTCAGGAGAGTCTTTAAGTGCTCTTTAATTACACCAACAAGCTCAGAGTCCTTCACTGCTATTCAAACACCACCACTGCTAAAACTACAGCCACCACTTTAATTCATGACCACTATATTCATGAAGTCTAACTTTCTCTCCACTATGACTTCAGTTTCTGTAAATACACAGGAAAAATAGAAATGGTTAATCCTTGTCTGGAGTCTATCTTCAGAGACAAAGCTCAGGTTTGGAAAACACTCCTACAAACATTGCATCTTGAGACTTGAGATTGAGACATTTGTGTTAGTCGTAAAATGATCAAACTCTTATCTAAAATTTAGATTGCTCTAAATTCGTAATTTGATGTGTACTCTCGACTAGTATCTTTAAGAAAATGTACCCCTTTCTTACCATGAGCTGAATAATTTATTTATTGGCATTTGATATAAAATTATGCCTTATAACCAAAATGTTTCACCTTTTTCTAATTATCCTGGTGTGAAGTTAAAGCTGTGGTGTGTATGTTGTGTTTTGAAGACTGTTTAGCTTATTTGCTGCTTGTCCGTGTGCATTTGTGTTTTACTGAATTCTAATTAAGAAAGTTAATACTTATAGTGAACAAGTAGAAATAAAAATGTAATAAATAGATTAATGCACAAATTAAATAATTTATTAGCAAACTTAATCTGAATCACACAAATGATTCAGGTGGAATTAATAATACAAAGTGGCTTACAAACCTTTTGAAATGTTTGTTGGCCGGCCTTTAATCATTATCTCCATGAATTTTTTTTTTCCATCAAAGATTGTTATATTAGTTTCTACAGAGGCAAAGTTAAAAAATAACCCCTCAAAAAAAATCACATTTACCAGCAGAGGGCAATATTGTTCTATCACAGTGGTTACTAATGGAACACAATCAATGTACCCTGAAATTTTAAGTAGCAAATCACATAGCAATGTTTGCACACTTACACACACACACACACACAATTCCAGTCACCATCTTCACATTCATTTTGGTTTGATTTATTTTGCATGTAGTGTTTAAAGGGCCAGTTACATTTAGATCTTATTGTTGTCATATTTTCTGTAGGCTACTGCACTGCAGGCATAAACAGGCAAAGTACCATGTTTATAATCATCCAACAATGTATTTGCATTTCCATTCTATTTTTCCCTTTGCTTTATATATTCAGAATCAGTCACAGAAACTGTATTTGGCTTTCTAATATATATATATATATTTGCATATATAGATTAAGCATCAGTCACATACTGTATTCTACGATTTTATTTTATTTTTAAATTTATTTTTTTGCCAAAAAAGATCAGCAAATTATCCCCTAAACTGGCCTTTTTAGGGGGCTTTTCTCAGGGCGAATGAGAGGATGCATAGGCTAATTGCTTTTTACCTGACATCTTTGAAAGACAGATGCAAAATGATTAATGCATCCATGGCCAGGATATAATTATAAAATATGACATGATTTTAAAAGTGATCTATAACATCAACTATGCAATAAACTTTCATTTATTTGCTAATAAAATTATTAAGCCTATTTGGAGAGAGAGAGGTGTTTAAGATGTGAAAAAATACCGGTATGTCAGTCATCGTGTGATAATGAAAATATGATTAGGCCTAAACTACTTGTTTTGAGCAGGTGATGTCAATGAACAGGCTGTAAAACTGTTGGCTAAGTTACAGAAACTCATGAAAAACTGATGCTAATTATCCGGGAAACATTCAGTCAAGGTGTCATTGTTTTTGTCAAACAAATAATGTAAATTTAATATATTTTTATTTAATACAATTCCTGGCGCAGCAGGGTTTTGAACAAGGTCCTGTTATTGCTGGGCCAACGCGCAGCAGACGTGACGTGGCGCTTCACTTCTTGTCCGGTACGCGACCCCCACTTCGATCGGTTGACCATGGAAATTTCTGGACTTATTGCAATCGGTAAGCTTGAATTCACTGAGCTCCCGAGAGCGAACCATTCTTTCACAAATGTTTGTAGAAGCATGTCTACATGGCTAGGTTCTTGATTACAACTGTGGCCATGAAAGTGATTGCAACACCTGTGATTGGAATTCAATGATTTGGAGGGGTACTCCAATACTTTTGCCAGTTTATAGAGAGGATGTGTTTTTGGAGGCAGCCACTTATTGAGCAAGATTCTCTGGGTGTTTCATATTAATTGGTCAAAAATATAAAGTTGTCTGACTCTGAGACAGACAAGTGGTTAGCCTACTGTCTGATCAGCTTGGTCTAAAACGAGAGAAGCACAAGCTTACTGCATTTCCAAGCTCACTTGTTATTACAAATATGAAGACGTAATGTATAATTAGATTACAGCTGAAGTACCCACCATTTCAAGATTTGATTTCATGTACATTAAATAGCCCTATTGTGATAAACGAAGGAAATGCTTGGTTTGTGTTTAGTGGAGGAGCACTAAAATAACATCACGTCGCTTCCAACAACAGAACAAGCAAAGTCCCCTGCTGGATATTTCTGTTAAAAATCAATGGTCTTCAGTTTACATCTTTGAATCCTTATGCAATATCATAAAAATGTCATGGTGCACTATGACAATAAAACATGTCATATTGCTTAGAAGACAATAAGATCTATAGGGTTATTTAGATTGTGTTGTATATGTAAATTGTGTGTTGCCCACAGACTGGGTAGCCTATGTTAATACATGCATTGCAGTTATACGTATTTGTTGTTGTATCCAACTCCTCTATGATGCTTGACTGAGTCTCTGTCAGTTGGAGCAATAGGCTACATATTTTCACTGATTGTTAGACCACAGGTTTTCCTATCTGCTTATTATGTCTGTGCTCAAATTGAGTGTGCATTTCAAGCTTATTCCAGTGGGGAAGTATAAGATCTGTATACCATAGAGGCCTACGCACACCAGTGCTGCTTTCATAGAAGAGATAGAGAGAGAGTTAAAGGGGGCTTGGCTGCTTTACAGGGTTCCCACCAGAAAAGATATGAAAGGGCAGACAGCAAAGAGCTCTAGATGAAATGCATGTGTGTCAATGTTTCATGTGGGCAAGCAGTCAGTATCCAGTCAGAGCTGCTCTGAACTCAGTATTGAAGTAAAGCTCACAGGATGACACTAATAAAAAAGGAGATAATATTATAGGGCATATTGGTGTAGCACATGAGCTGCAACGTTAATGAATTTATTAAATATTATAACATTAATATTAATATAAGGTTAATCTTATCATAATATTCTAAATAATATTAACTCCAGGAGAAGATCATTATATTTCACTAATTAAAATACATGTGTTCATAACTTATAAATAGTTGAACGTTTCATAATATATAATCTTTTATAATTGGCTTCTTTTTCTGTTTTCCTCTCCATTCCTTTTCTCATCTCATCTATCCTCTATCTTCACTGCAGTAGTCCAAACCACTTGAGCGATTGTGAAGTCTTAATTGGTGTTCATTAAACTTTCAGGTCTGGCTGCTCGATGACAGGCTGTCCTGTGACAGCACAGGAAGATGAAGTAAATGCATGAGCAGCAGAAGGCCCTGAGCAGACTTACTGCACATGCTCAGTGGCCTTCAGCCACATCATCAGCACAGTTACAGTTTATAGTTAGTTTAGCTCATTACTCACCTCCAGTGAGCAGCTGAGGAGGGTATGTCCAAAGACCCGTCATGAAATATGTAACTGTCATTGCCCTGGAATCATTGAAGTAAATTATATAAAAAGCAATTATTTTAAAACTCGTTATATGTCCTATATTGGAGTCTCTGTGTCGCTCTCATACTCGGATTCCCTCTGTGAAATACGACAGTTCCAAGGAAAGGAAAAAGACCCTCCAGGGCTTTCCTGATTTCAGGTCCAAATGAAATTCAACCTGCCAGTGAAACCCTGCCGTATTCCAATACGCAGCATTGCATCATTGAAAAGCTGGTTTCTCTTACCTGTATTGTATTATAGTGCAAGAGAAAAAAATACTTGTTGTTAGTTGATGGGAGACCACGTATGCTACTTTAATGCAATATCTGTGAATTACATGAACTTAAAGTTACCATATTAATAAAACTGCACATTAATCAAAGAAGATGCGTGGTAAGGAAAATTACCCATATACTTTAAATAACATGCAACCAGTCAGACACAAACAAACAGGATAACGTGATGGAATGTTTTATTCATCCTATAGAACACAATTGTAGAAGAAGTGTCATGAAGCTGTGCTAATTAATTATGCAAAGGTCAGATGCATCTGAGAAAGTCTTGTGTCCCACTGAGCAGCTTTTGTAAAGTCAGGGGAGGAAAGAAGAGTGAAAAAAAGATGTCACTTGGAGGGATCTTGCCTCTGGGAAAGAATTGATTGTCCTTGGAAAATGTTACATCTTGCAACCGAGAAAGGGCTGACCATCAATTGGCAGGATTCCAATATTAGAGAGAAAGGCCATGGAGTTTTGCGATAATTTACTCACTCCCATGTCATCCAAAATGTCCATGTCATTCTTTCTTCAGTCGAAAAGAAATTACGGTTTTTGTTGAAAACATTCCAGGATTTTTCTCCATAATGGACTTCAATGGGAACCAAACAGTTCAAGGTCCAAAAGACAGTTTCAGTGCAAACTGTTCAAAGGGCTTTAAACGATTCTAGACGATGAATAAGGGTCTTATCAAGTGAAACGATCATTCATTTAATAAATAAATAACAAAGTTTAAGTTTTATAAGCTCAAATGCTCGCCTTGCTCTGTTCTGTGACGCATGTTTTTGACTCTCCTGTTCAAACACTGAAAGTGTCTTTTGGACCTTGAGGTGTTTGGTTCCCAGTGAAGTCCATTATATGGAGGAAAATGCTGTAATGTTTTCATCAAAAAACTGATTTCTTTTCGACTGAAGAAACAATGACATGGACCTCTTGGATGACATGGGGATGAGTAAATTATTAGCAAAAGTTTTTTGAAAAGTGAACTACTCCTTCAAATGTGGGAAACTGGAGGGGTGAATCTTACAAGAAAATAGTCACTAGGTTATTGCAAAATAACAGAGAAGTAAAATGTATAAGAATGGCATCCTGTCCAGAGGTAAATTCAGATATCCTGCAGGAAAAAGTCTACTGTTCATAATATGGGGGTAGAAGTGTGACATGCTTGCCCAGTTGGGGATATTCGAATTAATTAACCAATCATTAATACGATTGATCAGCTCTTTTCCACTAAGAAACGAACATTATTATTATTTTTTGATTGATGCTGTGAAGCTGCTTTGATGCAATCTATATTGTGAAAAGTGCTGTATAAATATACTTGACTTGACACTTGCGACCGTCTCATTCTAGCATTTAATGCTGAGGACTTGACTAGCCTACAAGCAGCTTTCAGTTTGAGAAGGACCCTATGTGATTTTTAAGTGATCCTGAAGTGATTCAAACCATAGTGGAGTGGACGTAATCGAATGCACTCAATCGATCGCAATAACGAGTGTACAACCAACGTACACGCAACGGCTAGAGAATACCCATAATGCACTTTGTGAAAGTCGTGTTCTGGGTGAATTCCTGCATCTGACCAGAAGATGGCGACTGCAGCTGAATCATCCATCTATCCATTTTCCCAACCTCTGGTCCAATGCGGCTACATCATAATATCATAGGTATAAATTTCTTTTTTAATTGATTATTCAACTGTTTGGTTAAGATTTATACATAAATTTTGATGACAAATGAATTCAAGATGAATCTTTTCATTACTGGAGCTGCCAGTTTGCTAAGTTTTAAACCATTATTAAAAAGCAAGCACAAACTATGCAAAAGCGGCAGCCCTTCGGCACACTCAGTGTAAAATTCACTCACTCGTTTTCATTCACTCAAGTGGACTATATTAGCAGAGTAATGTATAAGCAATAGTGAATGATTTAATAGAGGGAGATTTCAAACACAGTTAAGGTCTTACTAGAAACTTCCAGGCTGGTGTGTTGAGGCAAGTTATAAGCTCTGCAGGACAGTGGCCCTCCAGAACTGAGTTTGTACCCCCTGATCTACAGAATAAACCCAACCCTTTTAGCAAAATTCCTTGTCTTACATTTTGTCTTTTGATGATGTGGCACTTGGTGGATAGTGGACACTAGGGCTGTTAGGAACGTAACTTAAGGCTGGTTAAAACCCATTGTTGCACTACTAATCATGCTCTGCATTCAGAAGTGTAACTGGCTGTCTCTTTACCTTGACTTGGCCCATCCTACAGAACTTTACAGGTGTTCAGCCTCTTGTGTAGGTAGGCTATGGTATTTTATGATAAGTACTGAAGCAGAAGGTGAATAACCAGGGTTTTGATTTCATGCACACACATAAACACAGACAGGCCTATGTAATTACTGGTGAGGTAATTATCACCGTGAAAATCCCAATTATCACAGGTCTAGTTTTGTTTATGGATCTATGTAGATGCAGCAGATTGTAATGATACCGTTACTGACCAGAAAAGCACCAGTGATAATTATATGAAGAACTTTGTTTTCTGATGTTTAAACATGTCTGATGAATTGTGGACCCAAATTGCACGGACAATTGTAACCATGCAGCAGGGTATGGAAGTAAAATAATGACAAATGTTGTCGAAACAAAAAGCTAGTTTAATTGCACTACTTGAAAAAAATTGCATTAACCCTGCTTGGATTTTTATGGGTTGAAATTCAACATGGTTGTAATTCGCAACATGACATCATGACTTTTGCGTAAACATACCACATTCAGGTCAAATGGCGTGTTATCTATAAGCATTTTGAGTGATTCTGTGTGTATGTACACGCCATTAAATGTCCGAGCGAAACGAAGCAAAATGTAGATCTACATCTGGGGAGTAATGTTTTTTATCCTAGGATGGTAGGGGAAGACTCATAAATGCTATTAACCCCAGTGACGGGTTGGTTTAGGGATGGGGTTGGGGTAGGTCATATATTTATATATGAAGAGTTCAGATGCAAAAGCCTCTAAATGCCATTTGAAATCTTCTTCTAGAATGGTCATTTTTATCAAGCTTGTATATTTAAGTTCAGTAATTTCACTTAAATGGCGATTAATAGGTAATCTTCATTGCCATTTAAGTAAAATTACTGAACTTAAATATACAAGCTTGATAAAATGATAATTTTAGAAGAAAATTTCAAATGGCACTTAGAGGCTTTTGCATCTGAACTCTTCATATACAGTAATTTAACGTTTAGTCAATGGTCATAACGTGCATATACACACTGAAAAGCGATTATGCGTGTTGATAGCACACCAAAAATGGAAATACAAATTGTCGTGTCATACATACGCCATTTCATGAGATCAGTCTAAAATATTTCACACTTAATAATAATAATCCATATTCACCTTTCAGATTTCACTTCCAAAAATATTCCTTTTAAAAATACAACCTATAATATTTGACAGGCAATTTTCAGTTGATTTTATTTTCGCTTTACAAATTCAGTGGTTCAAATTCGACAGAAAATTCAACACATGTGATCATTATCACAATAGTTTAGGCTTTCTCCATTTCTGTAAATCCGTTTTTATGAATGACGCTCTCACCAGTTGCTCTTTAGTTATTTTCGTCAACAGCCGCTTGCACCCCTTGCTGGCGAGATCGATTAACAACTATGGAAATTATCAATTGGCAATCTACTGATATTATACTGGGGGAGGGGTAGAAATGTTAAGAAATATAGGATGTGTTTCTTTTGCCAATAAAAGGAAGAAAAGAAGAATTAGAATTAGAATTAGAACCACTGAATTTGTGTAAGCGAATTTGTAAAGTGAAATAAAATGGATCGAAAATTGCCTGTCGAATATTATAGGTTGTTTTTTTAAATGGAAAGAATATTTTTGAAGTGAAATCTGAAAGGTGAATATGTATTATTGAATTAATAATATAAGTCAAGTCAAGTCAAGTCACATTTATTTATATAGCGCTTTTCACAATACAGATTGTATCAAAGCAGCTTCACAGTGATAACATGTAAGTAGCACAACACAGATCAACAACATTGCTAAACACTAAATAAATAACCCCAACTGAGCAAGCTCAAAGCAAGCCAAAAGCAAGGCGACAGTGGCAAGGAACCAAACTCCATCAGATTGGATGGAGAAAAAACCTTGGGAGAACCCAGGCTCAGTCGGGGGCCAGTTCTCCTCTGGCTTACATTCATATTGTTTAAATATAAATATTAAATATAAATATTGTTTATGAATCAAACGGCGCCATAACATATCGCAGGCGTTGAGTCGTCTCATCACAGGCGTTGAGTCGTCTCATCACAGGCGTTGGGGCATCCGAAATCCCCGTGAGAGGCTGGACACAAAACTGGACCTGACGAACGCCATTTTTCTCGGGACAAGCGTCCCGAGATAACAGCAGAAAGGCAGATGGGAAATAATTAGCATAGCTGATGTTCATAATAATTTCCGTTATAACTCACAAACTCTCCGTAACCCGAACTCTCCGCAACCCAACCATACGCGCCGACCCGTTTGTCTAAAAGGCTGTCGAGCCCCACTGGTGCGTTAAGCAGTTTCAGTGGCAAACGGTTCCGTATGGCATAACAGAGGACTAGAAGGTAAGCATTATGTGAATGCTTGACTAAAGAGAAGCGTCTTTAATCTAGTTTTAAACTGTGTCAGCGAGTCAGAGGCTCGGACCGTATCGGGAAGGCCATTCCAGAGTTTTGGAGCTAAATGCGAGAACGCCCTCCCTCCTTTACTGGACTTCGATATCCTAGGAATGACCAGAAGCCTTGAATTTAGTGATCTTAAGGAACGCGGTGGATTGTAGGGCGAAAGAAGGTCCGTTAAGTACATAGGTGCTAAACCATTTAGGGCTTTATAGGTCAGTAGTAGTATTTTGTAGTTGATGCGGAACTTAATAGGTAACCAGTGTAGAGATGATAAAATCGGTGTTATATGATCATATTTTCTTGACCTAGTAAGAACTCTAGCAGCTGCATTTTGTACTAACTGTAGCTTGTTTATTGAGGATGCAGGACAACCAGCTAATAAAGCATTACAGTAATCTAGTCTCGAGGTCATGAATGCGTGAACTAATTTTTCTGCATCAGAAATAGATAGCATGTTACGTAGCTTAGCAATGTTTCTAAGGTGGAAAAAGGCTGTTCTTGTAACATATGAAATATGATTTTCGAAAGACAAGTTGCGGTCTAGTATAACACCCAGGTCTTTTACTGTTGTGGATAAAGTAACAGGACATCCGTCTATATTAAAGTTGTATTGTGAGAGGTTTTGTGAGTAGTTTTTTGGACCAATAAGTAATACCTCCGTTTTATCTGAATTTAATAGCAGGAAATTACGCGTCATCCAGCATTTTATATCTTTGAGACACTCTGTCATTTTAGATGAGTTAGTGTTTTCATCTGGTCGTGATGAAATATATAATTGAGTGTCGTCAGCGTAACAGTGGAAATTAATTCCATGTTTTCTTATAATATTACCAAGTGGCAGCATATATATTGAGAATAGCAGAGGGCCTAAAACTGATCCTTGCGGTACTCCATAGTCTACTGACGTTATCTTTGATTTTTTCCCATTTAAACAGACAAATGAGAACGGTCCGATAAGTACGATCTAAACCAGCTTAATGCCTGTCCCTGAACACCGGTGAAGTTTTGTAGTCGATCCAAGAGTATTTTATGATCTATAGTGTCGAACGCAGCGCTAAGATCAAGTAGGACTAGTATTGAGATACAGCCTTGGTCAGAAGCTAAAAGTAAATCATTTGTAATTTTAACTAGCGCAGTTTCTGTACTATGATGCGGTCTGAATCCTGACTGGAATTTTTCATAGATATCATTTTCTTGCAAAAAAGAGCACAATTGAGCGGACACTACTTTTTCAAGTATTTTGGACATAAATGGAAGATTTGAAATGGGTCTGTAATTTGCCAAGTTATTTGGATCTAATTGCGGTTTCTTAATTAGCGGTTTTATTACAGCCAGCTTGTATATTTTTGGGACATGACCTAAAGTTAAAGACGAGTTAATAATATTGAGGAGAGGCTCTTCCACTACAGGTAATAGTTCTTTCAGTAGTTTAGTGGGTATTGGATCTAATAAACAAGTTGTTGGTTTAGATGCAATGATAAGTTTATTTAGCTCCTCCTGTCCTATCGTTGTAAAGCGGTTTAGTTGTTCTAGAGGGTCCATAATTGAAGCTGAATCATAAGACACCATAGCGGATTGTACATTTATAATTTTGTTTCGGATGCTTTCTATTTTCGCGTTGAAGTAATTCATAAAATCATTACTACTAAACTGTAAAGGTATATTTTGCTCTGGTGATGTCTGTTTATTTGTTAGTCTAGCCACGGTGTTAAATAAAAACCTTGGATTATTTTGGTTATTTTCGATTAGTTTGCGGAGATGCTCAGCCCTGGCTGTTTTTAGTGTCTTTTTATAACGTGACATACTGTCTTTCCACGCGATTCTAAAGACCTCTAAATTAGTTTGTTTCCATTTACGCTCTAAGTTGCGAATATACAACCATGTTGAATTTTTTTATTATTATTATTTATTAAAAAGGGACAATGCACATCAATTGACATATTTGTTTACACTCAAAATGTAAATGCGCCAGAAATTTAAGGCAATAAAAAAATGCAAACAGGGTTAATGCAATGCATATTTTTTTTCAAATCAACAAGCTTTTTTGTTTAAAAACATTTGTCATTATTTTACTTCCATAGCAGGGAGGCATGGGAGAAATGCTGCCCTTGAAAGCTGATCACATACTTGTGTTGCTATGGTTACAGTCCCTATTAGGTAACTAGGTTGCTACAGTGTCTGAAAAGATCAAAGCTCAGCCGCAGAGCAAAGATGGGGGTACATACACTCAAACAGAAAACCCACCCCTGTGCTCATACACACAAGGCCACACATGCACTTGGCCTACTAAACAGGGTATTGCATAATTTGTCAGGTAGCAACACACATTTTAAGCTTTTATTTATTGATTTATCATCTGCTTTTAATATCATACAGCATCATATTTTAGCAGATAAGTTAATAACAAACTTTAGTCTTGATCTTAATTTAGTTGGTTGGTTGAAAGAAATCCGAGTGAATGTAAATGGCAGTTTATCTGCTTTCTTGACAACATCTACGAGTTCTCCACAAAGTTGTGATTTGTCTCCTTTATTATATATCTTATATACAAATCATTGTACAAATAAGTACAACAACAGGTATTTCTTAAAGTCTGCAGATGACACAGTCATTGTGAGTCTCTTGGAAAATAATAACATTTGTCATGGTCCAGTTGTTGATGACTTTTTGAAATGGTATAATGATCCTTTTTTGTAGCTAAATGTATCTAAGACAAGACACTGATTGAACCATTTTACTCAGTACTGTCCTTCTCCATTAGTTGCTGGTTTGGGAATTGAATTTTAATGTGAAACATAAGAATGCCCTAACACAGGATTGTTACTAACTGTGGGAAGATTATAGGGAACAAATAAAGAAGTCTGTCAGTTTTATTTAGAGTGCCCCTATTATGCTATTTTAAATTTTGTTTTAGAGGTCTCCTACAACAGGTTTACATGCATCAAAAGTAAAGAAAAAAAAACTGTTTAATTTTCTTATATATCAATCCGAGTGCGGATGTGGATGCCATATGCTTCAGGAGCCTTTGAAATAACTTCAGTGGAACCGTACTATTTCCCTCGAACTGTCTAAGGCAAGTCAGCAGTGACCGAGTCAATTTACATACAGAGAAAATAGATCCTCTGCACGGGGCAAAGTTTGCGAAAGGGTGCCTTGACGATCTTTGTGAAGGTGCGAGGAGACAGGGCAAGCCGCGTAGTCAGGAAGCCGCGTAGACAGGAAGAATGGACAAGGGAACGCTCTGTGTCGAGGACGAAAGGAGACATGGAATTAGGTGTCCTTCAGGTCAATCGATGCAAACCAATCCTGTGGCATCACACATTCGAAAATGCGTTTGGCTGTGAGCATCTTGAACGGAAGCCTTTTTAGGAGGGAGCAGTTCAAGACAGGTTCAGGATTGGTCGAACCCACCGGTTTTCTTGGGTACAATGAGGTTGGGGCTGAAGAAGCTGTACTTTATTTCAGCTTGAGGGGTGGTCTCCATCCTACCCTTCGCCAGTAGGTTGACAACCTCTGTACACATGACAGGGGCATTGCCACTCACCATGGTATAGCCGATTCCTCGGAGCGGGAACTGAATTGCAAAGCTGAGCCTGATGATTCTCGTGAGACAATGGGACAGACTGGAAGCTCCAAAACTGAACCAGCGGGGTCATGTGAACCACAGATGTATCCACGATGCGGCAGCGAGGCAGAATGACCGGCCCAGACGTGGGAGGTGGAGTGTCCCGATGTAGGGCCATATGCGGCATCCTGACAGAAGACCAGTGTTCCACTGGGGCCTGCTCTGTCAGGAGTCTGGTGACAGAGAGGGACAAGAGTGGCAAGGCTCATAAGCCGTGCACACTGCCATCCATGCCCTCTGGAATGGGCAGGGGCGCCTTCCTCAGTGCTGCTAGGGCCGAGTGGGAGGATGCGGAAGTCGCAGGAGGGCGCGTTTGGCTGCAAGCCGACTGAGGCGCCTGAGCCAGCGGCTGGGTGGCAGCAGCTGGTCGTGGGGTCAGAACATGTTTGGTAGACTCAGTCTGCTTTTGAGCAGCCGAGAACTGTTGGGCAGAGTCCTCGACCACACCGCCGAAGAGGCCAGCTTGGGATATGGGAGAGTTGAGGAAGCAGGTCGCGCATAACAACCAGGTAAAGACAGAGATGTCTGACCCCGCATGTGTACATCACCTGACCCAGGGAGCGTGCGGTCACCTTCGTCGCTTGTAGAGCAAGGTCTGTGACGGCAGGCAGCTCTTGGATGAGCCCTCAAATCAGCCCTTCCCTCGTGCATGTCATTGAGCACCCTGAAGGATGGCAATAACATGCAGTGAGGCGGCAGCCTGCCCCGCAGCTCTATAGGTCTTTCCCACCGGAGAAGAAAAAAAACCTACAAGCATTGGTGGGGTGCTTAGGGTCGCCACACCAGGTGGAGGCACTGTGGGGACACAGATATGTTGCCATAGAACACTCAACGGGGGCAACCCCAGTGTACCCTTGGCCAAGGCCTCTGGGAGGGCAGAGAAGGCGGAAGAGGCTGCTGAGGAAACTCCCACGATTTCATGACCTCTTCATGCACGTCCGGGTAGAAGGGATTTGGGTCCCTCCCCCAAAAAAATAATCAGCCCTTAGTGCTTGGGACATGGTGGATGGTTCCACACAAGCCCGATACTCGCGGCGGCCAGGAAAAGCATAGCTGTCAACTCTGGATCAGACTCGTCATGCTAGCACACCCTAGGACAGCAGCACAGACGAGCCCGCATCTCCAGAGGACTCCAGCTCACCTTGTGATGCAGCAATATACATGATTTCCTCAGCTGGGGAACCGAATGAGATGCCGGGCCTGCCGCGGTTCTGGTCAGCAAACTCATTCAGAACCGCACGGGTTGCAGTGTGAAAGACGGGGTGTGGACCGAGGATATTTCGTCAGTTTAGTTCCAGAACTGACTCTTAGGTCACCCTGGCCACCAGTCAAAGTATTATTTCGCTTGGAGAAAATAGATAGGGGTTTGGATGAGGGGACTCTCACTCTATTGAGCTCATCGAGTCTCGATCGTTACATTGCAATGGTCATGTTCCTGCTGGGAGAATGTGGCGCATCCACGAATGCTGTTTGAGCATGATCAAAGCCCAAACACGTCAAAACAGCGCTCATGTCCATCAGCTGAATCTATCAGAATACCGCACTCAGAAATACACAGGCAGATCTTCTTTAGACAGACGTGCCGCATGCATAATCTTTTTATGAGAGAAAAGCTCGCAGCGCCCAGGGAGAAACACACACGCAGTTAATTTCAGCAGGCAGGAATGCTTGTCTTAAAGATTCTCGAAGATAGTCAGAGAATAGGCTGCAGGAGTGAAGAGTGAACTTCTTGGCTCCGAAGCGAAAACATATCTGCACGTTCCGCCATCCTTCCTTTTATACCCACATGGTATAAAAGTTACGCCATGCAAATTCCGCAGACCCATGGCATTTACTTGCCATTGGCTCGTTTTATTTCTTTCGAAGATGAGATTCTTCGAAGCGAACCCCATTTCGTCGTCATTCGATGTAACTCGAAGTGACAACAAAAGGGAACTAAGTATTTTGAACACCCGGTAGAAAATATATACATCAATAATTATTCATACTTACAGGTTGTGATTCTGAGGAGCAAGCTGGTCCAAATAAACTGGGTAGAGAGCAAGAGCAAGCACTCCGTGTTGAACTTTTTACAACCGTCAGTGAAATGACGTTTCACGGACGGACAGCGTACAACATAGGCGGGCATTATGGAAATGTATCTTCTAGTGACGTAGAATCGTAAAGCAGTAGGATTCGTATGAAAAATGACTCATAATGGCAGAGTCGAATCTTTCTTTTGGGAGACAATAACTTTATTTATCGTGCACTTTCGATTTTACAACTTTGCAGAATGTTTACATTCACAAACAGCTATATTACACACTGCATGAAAGAGAATATTCGAAAAACCATAATAGGGGCACTTTAACAGAAATGTCATTAACTGTGCTCAATCTGTGCTCTTAGATAGTGACCATTTTTTGCACTCAGAGTTCTCTATTCTGCCCTCTGGCTCTTGCTACAGACTACCAAAGATGAAGAGCAATCAATACAAATAATCATTATTTTGTCCCCTGTGCAATCATACGTTTAAATATTCTGAATAGTAAACATTAGTATTTTAGATTTATATGTACAGTTCTTATTTGTTATATTTTATATTGTGGTGTGTATTTTATGTCTACTATGCTGCATCCAAATTGCCCAAAAGGGATCTTAATAAAGTTGAATTGAACTGAACTTAACTGAAATCATTAGAGGTTCCCCTGAAAGTATTTAGTTGGTTTACTAAATAGTAGGTTATCATAATGCAGCCTTTCTGACAAGCAGATAACTCCGCTAACAACAAAAACGATAATCTGTTTGAAGCGTAAAAAAGCCTTTGATGCATCAACTAAACAGAATTCGGTTATATTTAGCTCATTGTGTAAGTATCATGCAGATATTGTTTTTAGTTTCATAATATTTGCATTCATTAATAACAACTCTTTATCCACCTAACAAATGCAGATTGTACAGTATCTACCGGGTGGGAGGAAAATTTTCCTAAGAATTACCTTGCAAAGTTTAGCTACATATTATAACATATAATATATTACTGGAATTAGTGTAATATTTACAAACATAAAAATGCTTGGTGACAGATTTAGGGTCAACCATGGTTCTTAAAATATAAATATATTAATTTGTGGGTGAGCTTCTTTTCAGTGTAGAGAGAGCCACTCAATTTAAAAAGTAGCTTTGTGCTATAATGTACAAAAAATTATAAAAAGACAGATGATATTTATTTATGAAAATTTGAGATTTTTTTTAAATAAAAAAAATTATAATGTCTATCTTGATATCATTATAGATCATAACATTTGCTGCAAAGGTTCTGAGGAAGTATTGCTACTTGTCAATAGTTTACCTACCTGTAGATTGTAAAAACTCCATAGAAAACTAATTGGCAGTGAGTTCACTTCAAACTGGATATAGATATAGTGAATGGTTGGTTAAAATGTCTTGCACATTTTGACACATCAACTGAATAGTTTCTGCTGCATGATTCAACCAGTGCAGTTCACTTTCTGTTTGACAAGACAGAATCTCACTTTGTTTAAATAACCTCTCACTTTCACTGGAGTGTACTGATGTCCTTGCTGGGATTGGGAAAAGAAAGTGTTAGAAAGGGATTAAGAACATTATAAATGCATATACTGCAAAATTACCGACTCAAGATACAAATGGTCCAATAACTACATTTAAAAACCTCAGCGAACACATGAATCAAGAGTAAGGAACAAGGCTAGAGTGAAATAGTTTAGGTTCAGTTGTCAGATTCTAGTCGGGCCAGATTTTTTGTCTTCCAAACCTTGTACTGAATGCACTGAACATTGTTGCAAATTCAAAAAAAGAAAAAGAAAAAAAAAGCTGCTAATGAACTCAAAATTGAAAATTCTATCATAATTTACTTTTCTGTCATTCCAAACCTGTATTCCATTCCTTTTTTCTATAGAACATAAAATGAGATATTTTGAAGAATATTGTCAACTCATTTGATTCCCATTGACTTCCATTATATGAGCAAAAAATGTAAGTCAAAGGGGAAAAAACGGTTTGGTTACCAGCATTCTTTAAAATTTCTTTTAAAAGACATGCAGCTTTAGAACAACATGACAGTGAGTAAATGATGACAGAGATTTAATTTTGGCGTGAGATATCCCTTTAAAGTAACGAGTATAAACCGAATATAATGTTCAAATATGTTTTTCTAACACATTTAATAATGTTACTAAAAATAACCTTTATCCGTGATGGGGCCAGCAACAAATATTCGTATTGTTGAGTTCCGAAGTGCAAACAGCAAAGAAAGGCAACTGATGACTTATAACACAATAGAAAAACAACATCATTAGTTTGAGCCCATTCTAATTTAAATGCAGCTTTGTGAGTATTTGTTGTGATTCACACACACCAAAAAAAAAAAAAAAAAGAAGAAGTTAATGGATAGGTTTGACTTATAACCCTGTAAAGATTACTAGATACCAGTCTAAATATTCAGTTGCAAGCGTGGGCAACACAAAAAGCATATTTACAGTACAAACACAAATTGAACACCCATGCACTCAAATACACATTTTACACCACTACAAGTTGACAATACTATCAGCCTCCAACAAACATGTCCCTCTGAAATACATTTAAATGTGTCAAAACGGGTCGTCCACCTATTCGTAAACAACAAACAGACTTATAGAGAGCTATCAGGAAGTGGGAGAGGTGTTCTGGGCCATGCACACAGTGGTTGGAACACCACGATTCATGACACACACAGATTCTGCAGGCAGTTTGTGCCGGCCCTGCCGGGAAGCCTCTACAGACATGAAAAAGAAGAGAGACAACAGACGAGTTATTACCCAGACACCTAGAAAACAAAGACGGGTGAAGAGGGTGCAGGATGACTTGCGAGCCAGCGCAGAGGAGATATGGAAAGGGTCAGGAGAAGTAGGAAGAAGGGATGAAGAGGGTGACGTAAATGCGGTCTGCTAGCAGGCACGTTCAGCAGGCGTAAGGCAGGCTTTAGCATCATACTTCATTGAGCAGAGTGTATGCTGACACCATTTGTTCAAAAACTTCAACTTGTTCACAACATGCAGGTGTTTCATTGTTTCCTTCAAATGTTAATGGTTTAATTCATCAGCATGCTCATCAGTGCAGTCTGCCATGCTGCTCCACCTGGAGACACCCTTTTCACTGGCATCAAAGACCTTCCAATCTAGCTCTTTGTGCCTGTCAACTTCAGGTCAAAGAGAGTATTGATCCAATGAAATATACATCATCCAATGAAAGATACATTCCACAGCAATCAATGAAAGAAAAACCCCAAGCACTCTAACAAGTTTCATACAAAATTTATTTCATGCTATGATTGTTTTTCTATGCAGTTATTGTTGCATAACAGTGCATGCATTTGTTTTCCCCCAAAGTTCTCAATTGCATACAATTCTCTTATAATGTAAATATACATCTGTCTTTTTTGCTTTTCTTTGTGTTTTAGTACCTAAAAGTAATGAGAGAAAATGTAAAACACCTCGACAGGATGCCATTTTTCTTATTTTTGATGTTTTTTCTCCAAAAATAACACTGTCAAAAGTCTGCACTTGATATGTGAAATAAACAGCTGCGCACAACAGTTTTCCACAGGATCTATTCACTGGTAATTATGACATGAAACAGAAAAATAACTCATTTTGCTCAGTTTTTGTTTGTTTTTTTCTCTATAAGATCCAGAATCACAAGCATGCCAGACAGAAACAATGTTGAATAGTGGAATTTACAATCCATCTCATGGCAGTAACCACTGCGTCTCATTCAGAATGTGAGGTCAATGTGACCAGAGCTGAGTCATGTGGTTAGCAACAAAGACAGAATAACATGAAAGAAATCTGTTGCTGAAACAAAGAACATGGTTTCTGAAAATCTCATCATCCATGGCTACATGTCAATTCTGCAAAAGTCAAGAACTCTTGAAAGAAAATATTTGTTTTATACAGAAATTCATAACAGATATAGATTATTTTCCTCTTTTTTTTAATGTAACACCATGCAGCTCATGCTAAAATGAACAGGTAAGAGTCCACTACATCTGCCACTGCAGGTACTATCATTAGTATTAGGATTATATACTAATTTTGCTGGCTTTAAAACCAACCATTCGTGTCACTCTGCAGTTGATGGTCCTTAAGGTCTTCCTTATAAAAGTCCTGGTCCATGAGACCACTCACACTGTCGGAATCTAAATCAAAAATGTTTGCCACTGCGTCGACTGGCAACATCCTCTATTGTGCTCTTTTCCCCCTCTACATATACGTCCCTCCTTTGGATTCCAGCCTGAAATCCCTTGGGCCATTGTGGAGTCCAGCAAGGCTGGAGAAGGTTTGAGATGCTCCTGCCTTCTCAGGTCACTTTAAGCACCTCTGACTGCATATACTTAACTAGGGCAGTGTCCTCTTTGCATGGATCTGCAGTAGAAAATACAGGGGAGGATGGGATTGCTCAGGGTCATCCAGCCATTGGGCCTTGTTTTCATTCAGCTTACAGAATGAAGAAATGGGCTGAGAAAATAAGACTTCCTTTTTTTCTGTATGGTAAAAACATTCATTTGGGTTGCTTTTGCAATCCAGGGCTAAAAAGTTTGGAGAAAGAGAAATGGACAGAAATGCACAGGGAGAATGAAAGAATTGCTAAGGAAGTAGAGACATTTGTCATTGACAGCGGAGGAAAGAAAAAGGGAGTTATAATACCTCCTACCTGGGGTCTCATTAAAGAGGTGATAAAGAAAGAAGGGAGCAAGACTCCAGAGCAAAGGGGAAGTAAAGTAAAAATTAAATGGGGAAACTAAAAAAAAAAAAACGATAGAGGATAGATTGTTTCGTCTTTCAGATGTCAGAAAGGGTTTTATGCAAGAATATACTCGGACAGGAGAGGAAATCTAAAAAAAAAAAAAAGATTTACCTTCCTCATCCCAGTTCTTTTATGTCTAATAAACACTCGTCCCTAAAATTTCCCTGAGATGTTTTGGAAGTTTTCGTTCTCTAATGGCTTTGTGTGAGTCAAGATTCTGTATATGTAAAGACAAGAAACAAGCAAAGTGGACAGAAGAGGAGAGGAGGAGACAGCTCCAGAAGACAAGGACCAGAGAACAAGACAATCCAGACCAAGGCAAACACAGAAGAGAAAGCAGCAGAGCAGGAAGAAGACCCAGGGAGACAACTCTAACTATATCACTGCTCCATTTCTTAGAGAATGGAGGGGATTGGAGAATGGGACCTCCGTAAGAGAACAGGTGGGCTGCAGGACCGGGTGGACATCGATACTACCTCGGCCAGTGTTCGGGCCTTGCTGGTTATGGTGCCCAGGCTTCGGGACTTTTGATAACCTTGGTTTAGTGGAGAGAAATGTGCACATGCCAGTTGCTGAGATTCAAAGGTTTCATCTTGACATCTGTCAGTTTGCTGCTTTGGGTCAGGTTTAAAGGGTTTAAGATTGCATGCAATCTCTGGGTGAGGGCATGCACAAAGATCGGTTGGTTAGTCTGGCATTAGAGTGAGCAAAGAAGGCTGTGGTTTGCAAGGCAAACGTTTCAAGTAGAATTGAGCAATTTGCAGATTTGTTGATTTAGAAATTCAAATTAACTCATAAATTTGAAATTAAGGCAACTGAGAATCCAGTCCATTGATTTGTCAGGGTCAGTCCCTCAGTTTCAGGCACTTTTCCATAGTTTAAATGATATCATTTTGAGTCATTTTGAGTATATGCATTATGAAAAAGGAAAGTCTTTGCTTTCAAATGCTATAATTACAATTATATAAATGGTGGCTGTCATAAAAACCTGTTTCTTTTTAAACGTGTTTTTCCTGAATTAGACATTTATTCAAACATAAATTAATCAATTAAGATATTAGTAACATAAAAACATAATGCATTTATAAAACATTGAATATATTGAATATATTTATGATTTAAAATATTTTTTTCTAGCAAGATACGGACCATCTATCATCTAGTGACATGAGTTGTTTTGTTGATATCTTAAAACATTTTAATGGGCATTCACTTGAGAGATGATGCTGATAAATTGTGCCGTATCAAACCCTCTCTGATGTTCATTCATTTTCGCTTATTTTTTGTGCTACAACTAGTAAGAATAAAAGAAATTATCAGTTTATGTGATTGTTTTAATTTCGTAACAAAATTTGAAATCAGAAGCTTTTTTATTAAAAAATAAAGCTTTTTTTTTTGTTGCTTATCACATTTCTCCACTAATGGCTCATTGCGAGTTTTGAATCAAAATGAAAGAGGGTGTCACACATGTCAATGGTGTATACATCATCTCATCATATGATTTGCCTTTGTGCAAAACCAAGTCTTCACTTCTCATCCAATACCATACAGGCATCAGGATAGATTGCGGCAAGGACCGTAGGACTGTCCCAACACATGCACAACGTAATGCTACAGAAAAAAAAACGGCACTCCGAAAAAGCACTACATGCACACGCACATACACACACACACACACACACACACACTAAAAACACTCAGAAACTTACACAACATATATAAAACACAAAGACAAAGAAACATATTTGTTGGGAACAGTGTGTGTAGTTTTGCTTGGTCATGATCTTGTGGTGCTTTTGGCAGTAGGTAAGATCTGGAGTCAAACAGAGCATGCTCACACAGAGCAACATGTCATAAGACACAGACAGACAACGTAACTGGTTAGAAAATTGTCACGTGACAAATTGGTGGGTGGTAGCAGAAAATCTTTTGAATGTGATCAGAAATCGCAGGTTTATGTTGTCGTTGTAAGTGGTGTAATTGCTGTGGAAAGTTAACTCTGTTTGCAATCTGAAGTCTATGTAAAAACTAAACAGTGGTGTCAGATTATATGAAAACGTGTTGGTCTTAATATCACTACATCTGGTGATGTTAATTGACAACCTGTGAAGCTACATAGCATGTAGGGGCCTTTTATTTATCTAAGGCTGCTGTGAGCGATTTGAACGCTATTGTGTTAGACAGGGAAACATGGATGGGTATCAGGTGGTGACCCTGGCATGGCCGTCTTCTGGGCTGTGCGCCCAGCCTAGCTGCAGGAGTGGGTAACCCTGTGTGCCATGCGTCGGGCCGGCCGGCTCCGCCCCTGACCTCCCTGAGAACATTCCGGCTATGAGCCAATCGGGTAGCATAAGGAAGACGGGAGAGAAGGAGAGATGGAAGGAGGTACAAACATAGAGACAGACCACAGGCATGTACAGTGGTGGAAGAAACAAGTAAAAAAACAAACAAACAACAAAGAAAAACAGAAAAAAGGGAATATTAAGGTTGGCCCCAGAAGGCAGCTATATGTGAGTTAATATGAGTTTGACGTAATGCAGCGTGATGTGGGAAAAAAAACGTATTTACATTATGTTAAAAAGAAGATTGTGGAAGGATCTGAACTTGCGGGGAAGGGACTTGCAGGGAACTCCCTGTCTCATTTTATTTACATTTGAAAAATGTTGATAGTGGTTTTTGAAAAAAAAGAATAATATTAATGAAAGTGAAACTTAAAAGGGGACCTATTATGACCTTTTTTTACAAGTTTATGTGTTTTAGCTCAACAGCCCCCGAAGATAATTTTTTATAGCTTGTTCAAATTGTCACTTTTGTGTGTGTTCCTTTAAATGCAAATGAGCTGGTGCTCTCAGAGCCTTTTCTAGAAGAGGGCGGAGCTTCAAGAGCTCATGCAACAACAAAACAGGACAATCTCACACACTAACAATGTCAGAAACTGTCAGTAGCGGTGTATATACAAACAAAATCCCTTTTTCTGGGGGTTGATGAATTTTAATAAAGTGTGCGCTCTCCCTTTCATTACTGCCGTGACCAGTATCACTCCGGGGACTATAAACTGGATCATGAACAGTTGGTACTGATCCATCCTTGAGCAACAACTTTTTTTACAAAACCTGTGTTTTGTATTGTCAAAGGCAGACAGTGTGCAACACTTAGGAGGACGGGGAGCTAATACGGCAGAGTCCGTCGACAGTCGTGGGGGTGGCCTGTGCAATGTGACGTCAGCTTGTTCTGAGACTCTGCTTGATTTATGGTGATAAAAAATAAAAGGAGTGCGTGGATTTTTATCACTGGTTGTCTACACACTGCCAATACAAAAACAGTGAATATTGCATAGTAGGTCCCCTTTAAACAAAAGATGGGGTTTGTGAGCTGATGTATGTAATTTCTTGTTCTGACTAAAATCTGAGATGGCTGAGGAAATTTAAAGCTGCAGTAGGAGGTTTTGAGAAAACGTTGACCTGAAAACCTTAGCCTGAAAATTTGAACAAGCACAACTGCAGTACACTGACAATCTTGAGTTTGAAAGACGGTATGCACTGTGCAAGAGAGGGGTGTGATCAGCGCATGAGTGTGATTGACACTGCTAAGACACTCCTCCTGGCTCTGATTGGTTGTTTCTGACCAGGAGCGGTGTATTTATGTAAATGGCAATAGAACCACTGGGAGGAGCCAGAGGAGCTTGATTTTGTTCACAGATAATCTGTCTCATAGTCTACTGTCAGGACATAATGAGTTAATACATAAAAGTTACCTACAGCAGCTTTAAGTATAAATTTGGTCTTTTGTTTAATTTGTGACAAAAATAGCAGCTTTGCATCATTATAAACTGTCTGTCGTGGGCGCGCTCTGCTTGTCTGTGTGCTTGGACTGTCTTTATTTACTGTGTAATGCACCTGGTATGATTTGTGTGTGTGGTGTGTGTGTCAGACAATAGCCTCACGCAGAGGTTACATACCCTTCCTCACTCGGGTACCCGTGTTTGTAGATCGTCTGCCGACGTTCAGCAGAAAACGAGGAGTTTCTCCCAGTGGCTCACTTGGGTTAAAGATCTGGCCGTCCTCAGGTGAAAGGGTTTGGTCTATGTGGGGACAATCCTCATTGGCCAGCGCTGCTTTAGCTGCATCACCGTTCACTTTGGGATCTTTAAACACAGAAGCACATGTAAGAAGAACATGTAGCAATGGCGATCTAGTCTGATACAAGTGAGGACGGGAGAGGGTCATGAGAAGCCCTGCTTGTGACATGGATGTAAATATGTTATGAATGCTTGCAGAGGTTTAAATAAGGGTTTATAAAGCATACTCATTCAACAACAAAAGCAATGTTAACCTGTTCTCCTGATTACAGTGTTTCATGAACTGATAAAATACATAGCTTAGAATAGATGCAGTTTTAAATCGTATTGTTTTGTATTTGATAAAAATGTCTGCTCATATATTATTATTTTGGGAATAAATTTAGCTGTGAATTAGTTAAAATAACAAAATCTCCTAAAAACTAGTACTGCAAAAACCTACACCTCACTTGTTTTCAGCACTACATTTGACCAAACAGCAGTGTGCAGCTCTGGTTTTGCTCCAAAAAAAAAAAAAAAAGTGAGGGAGATGCATTGAATTATAGCCCCTAGCCACGGTGTAATATATAGAAACAGCTCATGGCAACCTGCCTTTTTACCTGTGAGCTCTCTGCCAGCCATGAGCTTCTGCTCAGGCGATTTACGCCTCATCGATCAGACCTGTGAGAAAGCAGAGCACTGCCAAAGCTCCTCAGAGGAAAGAGCACTGTGAACTACCATTTCTTCCACCTGGATTTTTCATTGTATGGCTAACATTGATTGCAGCAGGCTCTTGCTAATATATTACTGTCAACAAAAGAGCATCTATCAGCAAGTACGGCAGGCTTCAACTTGACGGTTATTTAATGTTGGAATATTAGATTAGCTACATTTCATTATGGCCCATTGATATACTCATTATGGTGTATATTACCACGGTGACTCAACATTTTATTGATACAGGTATACAGAATTTTCATTTTATACACTCTAAAAAAAGCTGGGTTGTTTTAAGCCAATTTTGGGTCAAATATGGACAAACCCAGCCGTTGGGTTACATTTTTAAATTACATTTTTAATCCAATGTTGGTGTTTGTCCATATTTGACCCAGAATTGGGCTAAAACAACCCAGCATTTTTAAGAGTGTATGGGTTAAATTAATGATCTTAAGTAGGTCTACTTAAGATCATTAATTTAACCCATATAAAATGAAAATTCTGTCGTAATGTACTCACTGTCTTCCAAAGCCATACAAAAGTTTTTGTGTTGAACAAACTGAAGCTGAATCAACTGGAAAGATTCAAAAGAATGATTTGGTCAACAATTGGACATCATCATTTCTCATATAAACTCTGATGGTTACACCAAGGAGTCGGTTCCTCAAACAAATATATGACATATATGAAAAAAAAAAATATATATATATATATATGACTTATAGAGCACAAGTTATTTGAGCCATTTTCATGATACTTTATGATATAGCCCCAATAAATTAATTTCAATGAAATTACATTGAAAAGAGCGGTCAGAATATTCTTCAAAACTTGTTGAAGAAAATAGAAAATTCTAAGAATTTTCAAAGCAGCAGATGTGTATCGGTATTTTTTTTGTGTGTGTGTTTATTCATGGTTCACACACAGGAAAAGTTGTGAAGTGATGCAAGCCTCTGTGATGGAGAAGCTTCTGAAAACAAGGAGGAATGATGAGATGACTCATCTTTATGAATAGTCTGATGAACAAGCCTTCCTCTCAGTCTGTCTACTGTTGTTTCTGTTTCTCTTTCACTTTCACACTGCAGGCAAAATGTTTCTCATTGATGGCCACTTAAAAATTAGTCAACTTTTGCAAGAGATGTCTTATGTTTTGCATGTTGTGTGCATGTCTGTATAAAATATACATTTATGAAAATATATACATATACACATAAATGTATATACATACAAACATGTAAATATATATTCAACAATATTTGCACTATAAACAAAAATTCAAGGGGGTAATTTGAGCTAACTTGGTCTGAAGATTAGGTACAGGAGTGAATGATTTCACTGAGCAGGCCTCAACTTCCACTTTTAGTGTTTAAGCAATTTTGTTTTTAAAAGTTGATATTTTCTGTTTCTACATGAACTGTAATCTGTATGATGTTTGGTGCTGCTATGCCTGGCTTTGCTACCTATCACAGTCACTTTTGTGAAGTCACAACACATGAATAATTTGTAACTAGTTAAAAATTTATTTAATATGAGAATATAACAGTACCAAATGTACCATTAAAAGTAACTTAAATCTGGTTAGTGTCCAAAATTCAGTTGTAAATAATTCTGTGTGAATGAGAACGGTCATTATTATATTTATATATCTGAGGTAGAGCCCGAGTGAAGGACACATCTGCTGGGTCTCTGCCGCACCTGCCCTACTTCCTCGCTGCTAAGCATGATCAAATCCTTCTTTTTCTTCATCAATCTTTCTGCTCTCTGCACTCTCCTCATTTTTATCCATTCATAAATCTGTATCATATGACTAACAGACATAAAGTTTAAGCATCAGTTCGGATCATTGGCCACACACATACATAAAAAAGGTTCATGTTGTTCTGTCAGAGTTCAGTTGTTTATGGATTACTGAGAACAACTACATTATACAACCAAATTCAGTCTTGAAAGATGCATGTAGTGACAAGCACACAGCATTTTCTTTCCTGCGGCTGTGACAGAATCCAATTAATGGCAACTATTCCTTGAAATACACAGGGGTGGTGAAATATACCGAATCCAAACTATATATTACATATGACAATATTTGCAGTATATTATTTCAGATCTATGAATGACACAATTTACAGCAGCTCTTAAAATACCATTAGGCTGGATGTTAAGTGTGAGTGGACCATTTTGAATAAAAACAGGGCCAAAAGCATAATGATAATTACACAACTCATATTTCTCAGGAGACCTCATTTAGAAATAACTATACGACAGGGATGGATATAGGCACTGTCTATAAAGGACAGTGTTGACTCATCTGTGTGTGTGTGTGTGTGTGTGTGTGTGTGTGTGTGTGTGTGTGTGTGTGTGTGTGTGTGTGTGTGTGTGTGTGTGTGTGTGTGTGTGTGTGTGTGTGTGTGTGTGTGTGTGTGTGTGTGTGCGTGTGTGTGCGTGTGTGTGTGTTACAGAGCTGAGAGTGTTTTCTGTGTTTCTCTGCAACCGTGGCCAATTCAACAGATGCTTTCACTCTATGTGCTGGTGATTCTTACGGTTCTCTGCCCAAAGTCAAATGGATGGAGCTGATAATCAAGGCCTTTGTGCCATCTGTAAACTCATTTACAAGAGAGATTTAGAAAATCTGAGAGAGAGAGAGAGAGAGAGAGAGAGAGAGAGAGAGAGAGAGAGAGAGAAAGAGAGAGAGAGAGAGCATGAAGGAAAGGTAGAACATCTATAAATTCTTTTTATATGGGTAATGTTTAATATTTTCAAGCCAGTTGGCATGAAGACCCAAATTGAATTGGTTTCAATATGTATGTCTCACTCTTAAATCTAAACATTACAAATGATGCAGACGAATCAGTAAAAAACACTACCAGAGACCTTTTATTTCCAAAATCAATTAACAGTAGGTCACGCATTGATTTATACTACCTTCATCCTCACACCATCTTACTGAGTGTGTTTTTGCAGTACCGTGTGAAAGGCACAGGAGTCGTGCGAGGCGAGTGAATGACTGCAGCTCATTGCAGAGTGCGATTCCTATTGTGTGGTTGCTTGGACACTGTTGCCATAGCAACAGGCTCTAGTGCAGTGCAAAAATACAGAGAATGAAATAATAAAGAGACTGTGTGAAAACCCATCCTTTCACATCATAACAAAGATTTGTCTTAAACTAACAGGGCATAATGATTGTGTATGCAAAGACTGGAGGAAGGACTCTCCTTGTATAAATGTCTGAACGTCAGTCTGACATCCGTGAGCTCTTAATAGTATCATTATTCATTGAGTGAGTTCTCAAAGTTAAGTGTTTGTCACAAACTCTCACAACAAAGGAGTTTTTCCTGAGGCCAATGATCCACCTTAGCTATGCTAAAGCTAGAAAGCACTGTTTGGCCATTCACTGACACTGGACCAATCCAGGGGTTTTCAAACAGGAGTTCTCTCTTTTTTGAGTCCCTCAGAAAAGGATCATATGTATATATATATATATATATATATATATATAATATTTGGGGGTCCTTGGCATCAGAAAGCTTGAAACCTCACGGATTATTCCATGTAAAGCAGGGATGAAATTATGCCGTTAAGAAGAAGGGGAATCCCTCCAGTCAGATTTGTCAAATGTCATGAGTGGGTCAAATGAAGGCATTTGCCACCACTCACTCATGGTAAGAATGCTGAGTGGACTGGATGCCAGATAGGCAACTTCGAATTTAGTTCTTATTTACTAAGCCTATTTACAATTTTACCACAAAATTGAACTCAAACCAACATTAGGTAACATGGATACCAGTTGTGGACGAAGTACAGAAATCAAGTACTTGAGTAAAAGTACAGATACCATTAAAATATTGTTCCAGAAAAAGTACTGAATTAAATTGTTTGATGAATGCAAGTAAAAAGTAAAAAGTACTGATAGATGAAATTTATTCTAGCCAGACAGGTCAGCACTAATAAGATTGTGATAACATTTCAAACATTGAAACATTTCAAGAGGAATGCTATGCAAATAGCGGGGAAGATGTATGGACATTTAATTTCCCCCTTTACTGCTTTGCCCTTTTACTGAAGACATAATTTCATAATTTCACAATTATCAATACTAAAATTCATAAGTAACTTACTTTTTGTGCAATCAGCACACACATTCAAGCTCCGACGTTATCCTTGTTCTTGGCTCATTTTGCCTGGATCGTTGAATCAGTGAGACATTGACTCAAGAACAGCTGCAAATGCATCAGTCCAATTCGATGATTTGTGAACCAATGTAACGTTCATTGGAAAGAATGAACTCGTTCACAAATCGGACATCACTTTTTTGGGGGGGGGGGAACAATTTCTTCAGTTCAAAAGGAATGAGATGTTTTTATGTAGTGGGGTAATTATGAATAAGTATTATTCAATATTAAGCTTTAAATGCAGAGAAGTGAAAATAAAAGTTTCCCAAAATGAAAATAGTATGATAAAGTACAGATACTTGAAAAATGTCCATTATAATCAGTATCTATCAGTGGTGAACATTAACAAAACATTTCTACTTTGTAAGCATCCACCACTAATAAACACTGAACACCCTACCCCACACCTAAACGTAGCCCTCACAGCGCGTGTTATATTAACGATAACGGGTGCCATGTGCGTATAGCGCCGTTTTGTCATATAGCGTTCTATATGACGTTAAAGGATGAGAATGCGTTTGATTATAATGCTATGGTTTATTTTCTGCTGAACAAAAAAGATGTTACTCTACACCCTGTCCTCCTCTAAAAGCTAGACAATACATTTAATTGATAAAAAAAGTTTTAAAATACTGTATAAACATTACATTATTTAAAAAAAAACAAAAAAACTGTGAGACTCACTGCCTGGACACGCTTTTGACGAAATATGAATATAGATTTAGTACAGATAAGAAAATAGCACTCAAATGCTAAAAGGTTATGCGCGGGTGAAAACACCTCTCAGGTGGATTAAACAGCACAAACACCTGGCAGGGCAACCCATGTAACACTGCTGATCAGCTTTGATCCATTTAATAAAGTTCTCTCCTGCTTTGCACAGCTTATGGCAAGCACTTTTCACTCTGCCACCTTTCAAATGTGTGACACAAACCAAACTAATCGATAATGAAATTCATAATTATATTTTTACTATAGATTATTTGTTGCGGCCCTACTGTATAATCTTCTGTGGAATTTTCACATTTCATTTTAATTTTTAAAATAACCATTCAACTGCAGCTAACGAAAGCCATACAATCAAAAATGCTTAATGTCACAAAAGCAAACAAAAAATACTACAGTACGTGATGACAATTAAACAGTAATTAGGGCAAGCTGATGGACAAAAATAAAAGCAAGCTGTTGAATGAGTGTGCTCCTGTTTCACTGCATGAAAAGTGGGATTTTCGTCAGTAAGCGGCACTGTAGATTGTCGTGGAAGTTCAGGTTTACGACTGCACACGGCAATTTACAGGTAACACTCAAAACTGCTGTGAATTGCCGGAAATTGACGTGGGCCTTGCTTGGCAGTTGTCCCCCCATTGTCCCCCCTTCTCCTAAATCTAGAGGAGGCTTTGACATGTAAATGAAAATGCTGTGAGCTATACACATGCAAATAAGGGTAGGGGAGTTTCACCCCAGGTAACATTTTTCTGAAAGGTATAACTTCATTCTAAGACAAGATCAGGCTCAGTATAACCTAATTGCTGTGTTTTTTTGTTTTTTGTTTTTTTTAACATTGCACATAATGCACAACAATTACAACAATAACATGACATCCAAAAAGATAACAATCAACAAATAATAATTTCACAATAAATAAGAAACAAATAAAAATAGGACAGAATTGAACAAATGAAATAAAAACAGGAAAGGGACTATCTCTATTGTGTATAATATTATGATTTAAGAGAAAGTTAGAAACCAGTAATTTGTACTATTTAAAGAAAGAAAATTAGCTTCAATTAGCTTCAATATTCTTTAGCAAATACAATTGTATCACTACATTTTTATCGATACATTTGAGAGACAGAATATACTGAAAACTAAAAATTAGACCAAAAAAAAAAAAAAACTTCAAACAAGGTTTAGAATTATTCATTTTACTCTTATAAATATGAAATTTTCCTAATAAAATTATAAGATTCATCATAACATTTACGGAAGCAGTTTTCAAAATATATGATAACATCTTTGATGTTAATTCACAGTTATAAACAGATGTTTTTTGTTTTTGTTTTTTACAATTTTTTTGACTGGTTTATTTAATTTAAGTAACCTAATAAAGTTATTTATTTATGCATATATGTATTTTTACATTTCATGGTAGCCTATTTAGGTATATCCACCTTATTCCTAATTTAAAATGAACTAACAGCAGCAGAAAAGTCAAAGGACAGCCTTTCAACCTGAGTCAAAAACCAGTGAACGTAACTCTGATTGGCTGAGGCAGCATATCGTCATAATCCAACCTGTAACGTCAGCCACTCTGATTGGCTGAGGCAACGTGCCAGGCATGTGGCGTGTTTTTTTAAGCAGAAAGTAACTACACAGATATTCAGCCTGCTTCGCCGTCATGATCGCTGGGGAACCCATCTTTTCCTCTAAATTGAAGGTAAGTTCGTCCAGCTTAGTGAATTCTATGTCCATGTCTACTTATAGTTTTTGGTAGTTTAGCGTTTTTGTCTTAAACTTCACAAATCGGCTGTGATTACTGCCGCGAATGTCCAAGGGTGTTAACCTAACGGAACAGTTTTTTGTTTTGCGTTAGCTTGCTGCTCTTAATTCTTTTTTTGTTTCATTTCAATTTGAACAAATTTGGGACACTAAACTGTACGTTGGGTTGCACGTTGTTATCTGGCTGCAAGTTAGCTACCATTCTTTGATAGTAATCAAACTAACTCATTTACTCTGAATATCGTCAGAAATTATGAAAAAATAATAAGTGCCAGGGTCCTAAAACAAAGCGCGTAATGTGCTTGTATGCTCTAGTGTAGGCTATCCTTGTTTGTAAAATTGCATCACTTTGTGTGATGAGTGAAATCTTCAGATGTTTGTGATTTGTTTTGTCTCTCAGGGGCTGTTAGGAGTGAGGTGTCCTTCGCTGATGGGAGAAAAAACACCTAAATAAGGTAACGTTACGTGTTGTGATCTCATCCTCTTTTCTTTTGAACAGACCCCAGTCAAATAAAAAGTAAAACTAAACTAATTTGGATTAACGTCTGTGTTTATAGATGACTTTGAGCGTGAGACAGTGGTGAAAACGCCAAAGAGAACTGGAACATGGCATGTTATATTCAGTTATAAATGTTTGACCAAGTTTTTAAATATCTTATAAATCTGTTCAGTTTCATCATTTGATAATAACTTTTTAAAACACATTTTTTTGTGGTATAGATGCAGTGACTGAGACTGGGAGATGCAGTGACTGAAACCTGGTGGTAAGTATTGATCTATTGGCAGTGGAGAAGACACTTTTAATAGACACCTTCTCTCTTGTGAGCTAGCAAACTTTGTTATTCTAATTAGAGCATTGTAAACATCACCAAATGTGTTCGTTTATTTCAGTGTTCCAGAAAAAGGTCCTGAAACTACTGGTCGACATCCGCCATCGCCTGAAGGAAACCAGGTAGTGGATGCAGAAGAAACATATTTTTGCTTACAAATGTGGGGACTTGGGGCAGATTGCCTTTGCATACATCTAAATCATTTGTCTTTTTCAACTTTGCAGAAGGGGTCATGAAATTCGGTTCCACAGCCACTGAGGTGTATGTACATCAAGGTGAACCTCAAGCACGCGTCGCAAAGACTTAAATTCACTTCGCCCTGATGAGCCAAGCCTACAGGACTTGAATTAAGAGTTTTAAAGGGATAGTTCACTTTGAAATTATTTTTTGAAATGTTTTGGCTTACGTCAAGGGCATCAGTCAGTCATATAATGGAAGTCTATGGGGATCTCTTAAAAGAGCATGCACAGAGAAGTACAAATTAAACATGATTTAATGAATCATAACTGTAAGTACACCTTGATGGCTTAAGATACGAGACGAGCGGTTTGTGTGAGAAAATGAACAGTGTGTGTGTGTGTATATATATATATGATCTGCGCATGCGGTGGAAACCGCCAGAAGCGATCTTGCACTGGTACGTCACTCATTGTTTACACAGATTTCGGAAGTTTTACTGTGAAGATCTAAACATATTAAGATGTATTGCATTTTGTGTATATCTAAATATATATATATATATATATATATATATATATATATATATATATACACACACACATTTATACAATATAAATACTGTTTGTTTTCTTTCCCAAAACGCTCATTTCGTGTCTTAGTCAATCATTGTGTACTTAATTTATGAGTCATTAAATCATGTTTAATTTGGTCTTCTTTGTGCATGCTCTTTGAGGTGGTGACCATAGACCTGCATTATATGACTGACAGACAACAACAGTTTGACCTAAAAATATCAAAATTGAAAATACTGTGGAAACAAAACCACCTGCATCTTGGATGCCCTTGAGATAAGATAAAACATATCAAAAATTTATTTCAAAGTGAACCATACCTTTAAATTACATCCTTATTATTCGTTCATAATTCTGGCTCCACTGTACATTGTGTTTGATATATCTGGTGCCCAATTCTGATGCCATTCAGGGCAATTTATTTTTGAATAGAGATGCAATATATTATTGATTTATTTGTATAACTGTAGTGCTGTATGTATGTATGTTGTCCCATGTTTCCAGAGGGTGGAGGACATGTTTTCTGTGCTTTGAAATATGTTCTCCTATGCTGTGTACATAGTTTTGTGTTTGTTCTAATAAAGCTATTTCTTTGAATAAACAGTATGTGGCAAATGTTCCTTTCCTCAATAAATTCATGTCCTTGATGGTAATAATAATTTAGTCCATAGGATAACAATGACATGAATAAACAACATAATAGCATATCATATGAATATATATATATATATATATGATTATTATTATTATAATTTTATGTCGGCTGACCAATAGTAACAGATCTGCCAACCAATCACGAGTGATTTTCTTGTTTAAATGTAGTGAATTTCAACCAATACTGAGTGAGGAAATTCAAGCCATTCTCTGGCAAGGCGCGCGCAGTGCTGCTATTCATATGCTAATTAGGGCCATTCGCACCTCCGCGAGCGCTGCATGCATACGTCATGGTTCGTTTCCGTCAATATGTGGCACAGTGGAACGCGACGTTCACAGTCTGTAAATTGTCGTTAACTGCCGAAAATTAGGGAGATTTTCGGCAGTTTACGGGGACGAAAATCCCACTTTTCATGCAGTGTTTGTCTAGGTGGATATAATTGACCCTCACAGGAGTCTAATGGAAAAACATATAGATATGCAAAATGTTGCATGGGGTATTGGTCGTTATGCAACCATGGCGAAGACTTGTGTTTGTTTCTATGCGCGCCTTTGTAAAGAGGCTGAATAGAATGCAGTGCGATGAGATTTTATAATGTCTCCAGATGGTTGATCTGTATTTGAACAATTCCCAAATGAGAGGCAGTTCTAGAAACATAGTGATGTGAAAGGGAACAAAAGGTGAGTTCAATCTTAAACGTCTTCTATGTTATTAGTTCAGATGGATATTACTAAAAAACAAGTGTCCTACCTGCTCTGCTCATTTCTAAAATCTCCTCCTGGGCAGCGGGAGCACAATGGTCACTTTGTGGACTGTGGTGGGGTGAGTTCATGGTGGACTTACAGTAGTTAGGTGAGCCCAGCTGGGGGGCACGGGGAATATGCTTGTTCTTTTTCTTTGGTAGCTTCTGCTTAGCCATGGCTAGAGAGTAGTACATCCCAAAGTTATTGACAATGACAGGCACAGGCATGGCGATGGTTAGCACACCTGCCAGAGCACACAATGCACCCACCAACATGCCTGACCAAGTCTGAGGATACATGTCTCCATAGCCCAACGTGGTCATAGTCACAACTGCCCACCAGAAGCCAATTGGGATGTTTTTGAAGTGGGTGTGATCGCTGGCACGCGGGTCATTGGGATTGGCACCGATTCGCTCGGCGTAGTAGATCATGGTGGCGAAGATCAGCACTCCAAGAGCAAGAAAGATGATAAGCAGGAGGAACTCATTAGTGCTGGCGCGGAGAGTGTGTCCCAGTACGCGCAGGCCCACGAAGTGTCGCGTCAGCTTGAAGATTCGGAGGATCCGAACGAATCGCACCACTCTGAGGAAACCTAGAACGTCCTTTGCTTCTGAACCAGAAAGCCCACTCAGGCCTACCTCCAGGTAAAATGGCAGGATGGCCACAAAGTCTATGATGTTTAGGGTGTTTTTGATGAATTTCATTTTGTCCGGACAGAAGGTGACACGCATGAGGAACTCAAAGGTGAACCACACCACACACACTCCCTCGATGTAAGTTAGGTAGACCACTGTCTCTGTCTCCAGGTGAAACTTGGTGGTGTTGTCGAGAGCGTTAAAAAATGTGCGATTAACGATGGGGTTGAAGGCCTCGTGTGTCTCCAGGCAGAATGTGGTTATGGACACCAGTATGAAGAAAAGCGAGGCAAATGCCACCCACTGCGGAAGAGAGAGAGAGAGAGAGAGAAACAACGGATAAAAAATGAGAAGGGAAAAACACAATGTTGATTTAAAAATTATTTTGTTTGCATCAAAAAATAACTTTCTAATGAGGCAGGCGTGTACACAATACCTTCACTGGTTGTGACCACTGTCAGTGATTATCTAAGTGATTTGAATAGCTGTTTTATTTTTTTAGCCTAGAGCTGATTTAGACATATTAGTCAAATGTGTCTGATGACACTACCAAAGCGATCACATCATTATCAACATAGTGCAGCTGATTGTTTACTATGGCATCAGCGGCCAATGAGCTTGCTGCTCAATATTCAAATACTTGCCATTGTTTAATGTTAACAGTCTGCAGCGCGCTTTCAGAAACCCTCCAGCTCCACCTGATCTGTATACGGGGGTTATTTCATGTACTGTATGTCTTACATGCTCACAGCAGCAATGTCTTTTAATGTGAATTGGCAGTAGCAAGTCTTTGTACTTTCTTCACAGCAGCAGCAATAATCATTATCAGCAGCAGCAGCAGTGTAGCTGATCTATTCCACCAAGACCAAATACATTAACATTGCCACATCCATTATCATGCCAATTTCACCAAGAGTTCATGGCATTAAATAATATTTAGTCCCCAGCCCAGTCTGTGTGTTTGTTGATAGAAATGTTAGCCAGAAAACACATTCCAACGCTGTGCCACTGTGATTTTCATATACAAGTTGGAAACAATGTAAAACCAGTGATGATTCAACTAAGCTAGCTGTGATTTCAGGAGATAGGGGCTTTCAAAGATGCTTTAGAAGTGTTGTGATGAGCACAATGAAGGAACAATAAAGAAACAAACTCCGTCCGCAGCTCATGGGAACTGAATCCCTTTAATTTTCTCTCACACCCGCTCGGTTGTTCACTCAATATATTATACAGCAATATGCCATGCCATGTCATTGTTTCTTTGTTTTATTCAATCTTTTTGCCCTAATAGTCTAGTACCTCAGCTAAAAAAATATGGACTGTTATTCCAATACCCTTCCCTGAAATGATGGTGAACTGAGCTTACAAAATGCTATTATAAACCGTATATTGCATTAGTTTTTTATGCCCAAATAAATTTCTCAGTCATTAAAGGAAATTTTGACCATGACAATTTGATTTTTACTGTTAAAAATTACCTGAAAGAATATATCCTCAAGCTGCCTTCTCAAAAAATGTTTCATTTTCACCGCATATCAATTATATATATATTTGAAGCACAATGAGTTCTCCGCCTGTTAGCGTGTCCTTTCATTTTTTTTTTTTTACAGGTGAGAAGAATAGTCCGCATAACATGGCCTTGTGCAAACCTCCTACAGCAAGTCCCACGCATAAAGTCTTACACCAAGACCACATGCTTGAGCAACACGTCCAATCTCAGAGGTAAAACACAATGCAGCAATACCACAGCTCAGCAGAAGGATCTCAGTGACAGGTGTAATAGTCCAGTGCACAGCAGCAGACAAAAATAAGAGGCAAAACTATAGCCCTAATAATGACCTTTGACCCCTGATTTACCTTAGCCAAGTAACAAAGCTCAATCTTATGTTGGACATGTTTTCTAAAAAAATTAATTTGAATTTGCTTGCATTATAAATTAGTCCATAATGTCATTGGTAATTTCACACATCTGGCTGTAGTTTCCATGAAATTAAGTGAATTTTAATAATCAATATATATTTTATATATCATTTTATTTGAAGAAATTATTCTTTTTATTTGCCATGGACAAATATCTATCTTAAATAAATGTCGTTCTATTTATCAAAGATAAGAAAAATAAGAAAAATAAAACCTTCACATAATCAAATCACAATTTCTGAATTTGTCATTTAAAGTTATAATTCATCAACACAATGCCCATTAAAACATTACCAAATCAATTTCTGTAGTTGGCTGAATCCCAATGACCAGTTCATGTCCATGCTGAATGGCTTTGTCGAGGCTCAATTCTTGCACCACTCCTATTCAACCTGTACACTACAGCCCCATTGACTCCCTGCATTGATGACGTAAACAGTTGGATGTGCCAAAACGTTCATCAGCTAAACAAAGACAAAACTAAAGTCATTGCATTTGGAAACAAAGATGAAGTTCTCAAGGTGAATGCATAACTTCACTCCAGGGGTCAAACAGAAACAACAGAAATCTTGGTGTGTCTCTAGTCAGACCTTAGTTTCAGTGGTCATGTCAAACTAAGCAATAACTAAATCAGCATACTATCATCTGAAAAATATTTTAAGAATTAGATGCTTTGTTTCCATTCAAGACTTAGACAAACTTGTGCATGCTTTTATCACCAGCAAGGTGGATTATTGTAACGGACTCCTCCTCACTGGCCTTCCTAAAAAGACCATGAGACAGTTGCAGCTCATACAGAAGAACGCTGCTGCCACTATTCTGAGCAGGACCAGAAAATGGAGATGGACATCACTGCAGAACATGAAATCCGAACCTTACATATACCTAAACCTACCCATCTCCACCCCTTGCTGGTATAAATCGTTCAATGGGCAAGGGCCTCAATATATCGCAGATATGCTCACTGAATATAAACCCATCACTCAGATCATTAGGATCACATCAGCTAGAAATACCAAGGGTTCACTCAAAGCATGGAGAGTCTGCTTTTAGCTATTATGGCAGTCACAGCTGGAACCAGCTTTCAGGAGATCAGATGTGCTCCTACAGTAGTCACATTCAAATCTAGACTCAAAACACATCTGTTTAGCTGTGCATTTACTGAATGAGCGCTGTGCCACTGTTCGTCCGACTGTTTGTACTGTATTTTATTTATTATTTTAAACTGATTTAATTTTTCTTATTTATTTTGATTATTTTAATTTCCTCCATCTAAAGCACTTTGAATTACCATTGTGAATGAAATGTCCTATATAAATAAACTTGCCTTGCCTTGCCTTTGTCAGCACAATTGTTTACCCGTGACATTGATTATTTTCTCCTTATTCAAACAGATGAATTACCCCTGTTGGACTGTTTAGTTTGAGAATCATGTTACTCCACTGACTGTCATCAAAAGAATAAAGACTAGTTATTTGAAACTCTCCCCTCCCGGTCAGTTGCTCTAAAAAAAAAAAAAAAAATCACACAATGAACAGATTGTGTCTTATTAAAATGCTGAACACTACAGTACGTTGAACACTCAGGGCCAGATGTACGTACATTTGCGAACGCAGTGTTAATAGCACCATGGCCAAGACGCAGAAAGTGCTTGATGTAAAACTGCGGTGTGCGTGTTATGTATCCAACCTGCAGTTAGCTACCGTAAGCTATAGTGGGTGGGGATCCATTCATTGTGTTTTAAATGGGCCTCCAATCACTGCTGATGCTATGACTGTTTGAAATGATCCTGTTATTGGCATGTGAATGCCAATAATTGTAATTTATAGCGAGGAGTTTAACAACTACTGGAATGGAATGTGAATGCTGAGTCAGAGATTTGATTTCCTCTAAGATTTCTTCCGGTAACTGTAATATTGCGTAGCTGCTTAATCTGTAACGTTTAATGATTTTGTTTTCACTCAACTGAAAAAGTGTGATTCTTGTGGCAAAAGTCTTTTCAGCTCGTCTCTTTAGCCTATGTCTTACTCGGATTACTGCTGCCATTTCACCAGGAGGCATATGCCAGGAAATGCTTCTTAAATTACACCTGCTTTTAAGAGGCAGAGAATTTTCAGCGCAAAATAGAGGCACGCTTTCACCGGCTTTTTCTGTACACAACGCAATACATAATAAGGCGCAGTTTTTAAGGCGTTTCCCCTCCCATCTCTACTGTATGTGAGACTCCCACTTTCCCCTTGACCATCCCATGAATGCATGCACGACACGAAAAGAGCATTTTGCCATTTTCAGTTCCCACAACAGGCAGTCTCAGTCTTTCATTCCGGTGCATCCCATTTGTACATACTTCGTCATGGTTTTATGCGCACTTTGCGAAACAAATACGCCTGAAGTGGGCGCAAAAGCATTAGTACATCTGGCCCTCTGAGTGCATTTTTTATTTTTACATATAAAATGTGAACTTCTTAAAAGGTAACTAAACTCATGGTCAGAGCCTGACTCCACCCACTGGCAATATTTGAAAAATGCTGTAAAAATGGGCAGAGCCCAGTGGAGGGGGGGCATGCATCTGAGACCCATCTTTCTGAAGGCAAGGGCGTGGTTAGCTGGTACTCTCTGATATCACAGAGTACCACAACTTCCAATAGGAAAATGCATCTGCAGTAGCCACCGTTCAACCTGAAGAGGGCAACACTCAGACGTTTTTATACCATATATTGTAGAATTAAAACCCTTTAAACCCAAATTTAAAAAAAAAAACCACATACTATCAATGAACAACATTAAAAATGTCCCAGTATTACAGATCATTAACTAAAAAAAGTTGTTTTAGGGTTTTGTTACCCTTTAAGTTTCCCTTCATTCAGGCAAATGGCAGAGTTGTTGTTTTCTTCAGTAAAAAAAAAAAAAAACATTCAGCCCACATGAACCAAGCTGTTAATTTATTGCTAATAAATATGTAAGTTAAAAGCACTTAAATAAACATACATTGGAGTAATACAATTAAGTATCACATTCAGATTTTGCAGACAAAGAAGATGTGCATAAAAGATTAGATGAAAAGTGCAAAAGATCAAAAGTTTTTCTGCAGCACTGCATGGCAAAATGGTGAGGGTGCAAGAGGAAGAGACAGAGTGAAAGAGAAGGAAAGAGGCTCATTCAAGTGTCTCAGAAATAGCACAAAATCCTCCCCCTTCTCCCATCACCTCTTACTCTCATTCTCTGGTTATACCTCTCTTCTGAAGATGAAAGCTTGTCACGTTCTCTTATGTAACCAAACACTGCCTAACACAGTGCACCCACATTTGGGACTACGACTGTATTCGTATATTCATGTGTTTTGCGTCTGTGGGGAGGGGCCAGGCTATTGGGTTTTTCGTTTATGGCTGTGAGTTTTGCGGCTGCTGTGCTTTCCGTTTTGGACAATAATGCCCCACAGGGGCTTGATAGAAAAGACAGTTGGGGATTCCGGATTAATTCCTGCCTGTTTATGGCCGTCTATTAATTATAAAGGAGCTGGTGGCAAAGCTGGTTTCTTTCTACATACGTGACTGTTTACATATGTGACTGTTTCCATTTGCCGTTCCATCTTTTCTGGCTATTTTATTATTAAAATATACAATACATATTCTGAGTAAATGAACAGTGTTCCAAGAGGGTTTACAGGACACCAACATCACTGGGACTTTTTTAGTCCTTTCTCCTTTCATCAGAAATCGCATACTAGGTACTGTGTGTAGTATGAATGTAATGCACAGAGATAGATAGCCTACATGCCTGGATGTCGCACTTTAAATCCTACCAGTTGGCTTTCAGCATGCACTTATTATCAATTCATCAAACATACTTTTTTAATGTTGGGGCTTTCTGAAGCCCCCATTAATTCCTGAAGCTCATTAAAGGTGCTCTAAGCAATGTCGGGTGACGTGACTTCTTGTTGATGTTGAAAGTATTTTCAAACAAAACAGAGGCTAGATAGACCCTCTCTCCTCCTCATCTGCACTGACCCCCCCCAAACCCCACCCCCCAAGGCCTTCTTGTCAGTTATTGGCTGGAACAGTTTGCTATGTTTCGTGGAGTGGGCTGCCGCAGTTTGTTTTTGTTGCCATTTGTCGAGCCTGGGTTGTCTGCATAGACCGTGTTTTTTTTACAGTGTGTTTTGGGGACAGGCAGCTAGCGGATAGTAAGGGGGTGTTTGCTATATGTGACAAAAAATATTTAGGCCTGAAAAACGTGCGACTATGCTTAGAGCACCTTTAAGCTTTAGACAAAACTATAGGTTTCTTCTAGGAAAATGCATTTTTATGCATCATTTAAATCTTTATCTCCACTTTTGTATTTGTGCCAAATTCAGTCTCAACCTCTTTCATAAATCACATGTCTATCAGTTAATATTGCATTAGCAAAGGGCAGCCTTTTCAAGCTTCAAATCACATTTCTCTAAATTATGTATGCTAAATATTTTAACAGAAAATAAAAAAAACACTCACAGGCAAGTCATAAAAGTCTGTGGGCCACATTAACACAAACTTCCTCGTGTATGTGTTTAGCAATCTTAACATTGAATCCACCCAGCAAAATTCATTTAGCTTGAAGTAATTCATAAATACAGTATATTACACTCAAGCCTCAGATTGCCCAGCTTGCCTGGTCAGTGAAGATGGCATGCACAGATAGGAGGAGGGAATGTACATTACACTGTTATATACCATTAATGTACAATGAAGTTCCTCTACTCAGAGCAGAAATAAGTGGCCCTCTCCACTGATGGGAGATTAATGGGGAAGATGGCGCTGGCCATTCCTGAAGGAGCAAGAGGTAGCAATTCATCTCTTCAAATATTTAGCAATTCATTTAAATATTTAAGAAAGGCTTACCTTTTTAACATGGTCCATTGCACGTGTTAGATTTTCCACTAATTTAATAACCAATTACTTGACCTCATAATGAACTAACTGTATACAAGAAGCTGGAGGTAGATACAAGAACTAACAGCAGTTAATTTAAACATACTCAATCACAAACCTCAACTGTACATTTTATACAGCCTTAAATGCTGCCAATATAGCTCAGCCTCTTCTACACTCTTTTAGTCACAGGCAACACCCAAACCAACACTTCGCTCTCAAAATGTAAACACAGCCTCTACGTTGGCTTCCCATCTCAACCTTATTTGCTACTGACACTCTTTCATCTGGTTTGTTGGGTTCTCTGTCGAGAGGTTCTCTCGTATTGCGTAGGATAGCTTATGCTACGGGAAAGATTCACCATTTCGAGATATTGAAGCCAAAAATTTTTCCTTATTTTTTGTATTCATTGTCAGCGCAGTGCAGCAGCTAGCAGACCTAGAAAGGGCGGTCACTCCGCCCTTCGCAAGAAAAAGTGCCACTCCCAAAGGCCTCCGGGGTCCTGTGGCCCTCCCTCAAGCTTCACCTTCGCCTTCTCCGCAACCACCAGCTACGGCCCTCGGTGTCATTGCGTCGGACGAGGAGGCAGAAGGTGATGCCAATAAAGGCAGCTGTTCTATCAGGTCATTTCACTATCAGCTCTGCCAGCATCCGATAGCGAGAGCGACACTAACCTCCTCTGCCCTGTCAGAGCGCTGAAGGTTTACATTGCGCCCCTTTCAGGCGCTCAGAGCAGCTTTTTGTTTCGTTTGGGGGGCGCACCAAGGGTCTCGCCGCCTCGAAATAGAGTCTGTACAGATTGATGGTGGACTTTTGCGTCTGCTGTTAATGCGTCAAAAGATCTGCAGTGCCCTTTGGGCATCAGGGCTCATTCAACTAGAGGCAAAGCCTCATCGTGGGCATGGTCCAGCGGAATTTCTATTCATGACATTTCTACGGCGGCAGGCTGGGCCTCTCCGTCTACATTTGTGAGGTTTTATAACCTGGATATAGCCGCCTTGCAGGCTAAACTTTTGTTAGTCTACTACTATCACGTGACTAAGATCTTCTGGTTGAGCCGCACTATAATGGGCCGTTATGTCGGCCCGCTATGCTGGCCTATTTTTCCACTTATCTTGTTGTAGCGTAGGCTAACTTACGCAATACAAGAGAATGTCTTTGTAAGAGAACGTATGGGTTACCTAACGTAACCTCGGTTTTCTCTAGAAGAATGAGAATTGTGTAGCCTGCCCTGCTCATGCCATGAGCGACTTTCGCTTCAGTCAATGAAAACCAGACAAAAAGCGTCCAAGCCCTGCTTATATATGCTAAGCAACGCACATACTGGTGGGCTATGATGCTGTGAAGGCGCGAGCACCCTTCATTGGACGTGACGTCGGGCACATTGGCAGGCTGCTGCAGTTCCTGCGGGGCAGCCTATGAGCATGCTAGACAGCCTGCTCTAGGTCTGCTAGCTGCTGCACTGCGTTGACAATGAATACAAAAGTTAAGGATAAGTTTTTGGCTTCAATATCTCGAAAAGAATCTTTCCCGTAGTGTAAGCTAACTGACCCAATACTGTGTATTCTGTATGTGTTGGGTTTTCTGTGTTCATGGCTAGCAGCAGAGCGGCTCACAAGACACTTAACATTTTTTTAAAAGCACTACTGTATGATATGTACATGGTTAAAGGTGAAATTTCTACATCAATCAGTATTTAAATCCATTAGTTTGAGTGGTCTGGTGGGTGTGACAGAACACTGACTCAACCAATAGCATGAATTTGGGGTAGGACTTATTTGAATGGGGTGAAATTATCATTTATGCTGCCTCTGATACTAGGGCGTTAAGTGAATCAGATGCTTGCTTTGGTACACCTAAAGATGCAGCATTGCGTCTTTACAGAGTTTGATTTGTAAATGTGTAAAGAAGATGCATGTTCTTGCTCATTGTATGCAGTACACAGAGGCGCACACCCTGTCTTTTTAAAAGCTCTGGATATTGATCCAAGAGTAAAATCCATTGCTACTAAGTGCAAATGTGTTTTGTCGTTTTAAAAGCAAGCAAACAGAAGCAGGATGCTACTTATCACAATATAATTTGTCTCAGTCTGCGAAAAAACATGATTTTGACATGATTTATTGTAATTCCTGATTAACTGGCTGCATGTTATTTGTGACTGTATGTAAAAAATTTAAAGGGGCTTCTCAAATCTCTCACATTGGCATGCTTTGTGCATTTGCATAAAAGAAAGAAGAAAAAACAGTGGAAGGGTTTGAAACATGTTAATTTAATTTTTTTTTTTTTTTTTTTTTTTTGGCAATTCTGCTGTGTCACTAGTGGCAGAAAATACATTTTACCTCCAAGCTTACTGACAGAGTTTTACTGGTGTGGAAGTAATAAAGGCTGTGTACTTCAGTATACACAATCCAAAATTAACATCTGTAAACAGATTCATGAAGTCGGTCAGTTAATTAACCAGTTAAGCTTCATTCATCATGTATGTGTTTGTTCATGTTATCACCATTAGATCTTAAATGACAACAGCATAGTCCAATGATTATTAATGGAGCAACTCATATTAACACAACTGAG
>NW_024121111.1:10517991-10530776 GCF_016745375.1 Pimephales promelas | reverse complement strand
TTTTATTACAGTTTTTCTCAATTGCTTAAACACTATAACCAGGCTTTTGAACTAAAATTTTAAAACCATAATGCCATTTATCAAAAAGCACACCCATTTCCCTAAACTATAAACACTATTCCCTGTTTTGACACATGAATCAGAATTGTTGAACAATCACTGCAAAACTCTACACACAAATCCCTTAATTTCTCATTGCCTAGACCATGTGGTCATTTAGAAAGCACTAGCATTCAATATTGTTCACTCAAGTCAGCATAGTTTCAGCTCACTTAGCACACAATTACCCAGATGAAAACACTGAGAGTCACAATTTAACACACATCAATCAGAACTTTCAAGATGCCTAAAAGTGCCAGAGTCAGTTCATCTGAGTTTTGGAACAATGGATCCACAAAGAAATGAAGGAAGAGGACGTGGAGGGTGCGGAAGAGGATATGGTGAAGGAGGAGGAAGAGGAGGAAGAAGAGGAAGAGGAGGACGTGGTGAAGGAGGAGGAAGAGGATATGGTGAAGGAGGAGGAAGAGGATATGGTGAAGGAGGAGGAAGAAGAGGAAGAGGAGGACGTGGTGAAGGAGGAGGAAGAGGATATGGTGAAGGAGGAGGAAGAAGAGGAAGAGGAGGACGTGGTGAAGGAGGAGGAAGAGGATATGGTGAAGGAGGAGGAAGAAGAGGAAGAGGAGGACGTGGTGAAGGAGGAGGAAGAGGATATGGTGAAGGAGGAGGAAGAAGAGGAAGAGGAGGACGTGGTGAAGGAGGAGGAAGAGGATATGGTGAAGGAGGAGGAAGAAGAGGAAGAGGAGGACGTGGTGAAGGAGGAGGAAGAGGATATGGTGAAGGAGGAGGAAGAAGAGGAAGAGGAGGACGTGGTGAAGGAGGAGGAAGAGGACATGGTGAAGGAGGAGGAAGAGGAGGAAGAAGAGGAAGAGGAGGACGTGGTGAAGGAGGAGAAAGAGGACATGGTAAAGGAGGAGGAAGAGGATATGGTGAAGAGGAAGAGGAGGATGTGGTGAAGGAGGAGGAAGAGGACATGGTGAAGGAGGGAGAGGAGGAGGAAGAGGGGGACGTGGTGAAGGATGAGGTAGAAGAGATGGTGGTGAAGCAGGAGGAGACAAGCAGTCTCAGATGAAATTAGAGCCACTTGAGGTGATCATGTCCTTGTCCATGGCATGACTATGAGGGAGGCTGGACAATGAGTACAGCCTAATTTGAGTCACTTCACCTTCGCCTCCATCATCAGAAATTTCAGGGAGAAAAACAGGAAAACAGGGGTGTGTCAGGCAAAAGGATTTTACCTCTGCTGCCGGGCTAGGGCTAATATAGCCTGTGATGTGGATGTGATTGGCTTGACCCAGACAGGCAGGAGGCTGAGGTGGAATAATCTTTTTTTTTTTTTTTTTTTTTTTTGGTACTGTGTAGTACATGAATGAATAAAAATGTGCCAATGTATCCATTGGTTGTGTCTTTTGTCATGTGAAAAAGTTTGTGAGGAGGGGAACCACAAGTAACATAACTTACCAGTTTTGGAAATGTTGTTTTGAATTTATTGGACCAGTGTGTTAGACTATGTTGTAGTGTGTGTTATTTTGAGGGCTTGTGTGTCCTGACCTGAAAATAGGTTGTTTGGGAAACTGGGTGAGACGTTATGGATTTGTGTTTACTGTTTTGAGAACAAGAGGCATAGTTTCAAGAAATGTGTTTAAGCAATTGAGAAAAACTGTAATTTACCAGCGAGCGTACTTCGGAAGCACTGAAAATGAATGGGGTCAATGCTGGAACTATCAGCGGTTGGAACTAATGGGCGGGTCCATGACACGCGTTACTTCCGCATTCCTGAGTTACAATGGCGGTCTATGGGACTGTCAGAACTCTCTGAATACATGGCTCTGTGATTGGCTAGAAGGGCTCTCCTCCGATTGGTTATTTGATTTGTGTGTCTGTCTCCTATGACAGAAATGCACAGTACAGACACTGAATTTATCTTTTATTTCTTTCTTGGATTAAAATCTTTTTGGAGTGAAGGTTAAACAGAGTAAGGATAGTATGGAAGAGGGCGAACGTAGTGAGAATAATTCTCAAAGGAAGAGAGGGCTAAGTAGTGACAGCGAGTCGGAAGAGGCGGAAAATGAACCAGGAAGGAGTGAAAGTGCTGGTAAAGTTCAAAGAGGGTCATGATATTAAGTCAGTAGGGCCTTTTGCTCTCACAAAATTTTTGTGTGAGAAGGTGTGTGAGATAATTAGAGCTAGAGTGCATTCTGATGGTGATTTGATGATAGTGTGTAAAGACGAAGGCCAACAGATGAAAGCATTAAAATTGAAGAGTGTTTGCAAAAAAGAAGTTTTGGAGGTGAAGAAAAGAATGGTGGCTGGAGAGGTGTGTAGGGGAGTTATCTATGGTATTCCCATAAATGAGGAAATGGGAAAGCTGAAGGATAGTATTGAGGGAGGACATGTGATTAACCTGAAGAGGCTCAAAACATGGAGGTCTGGAGAGAAGGTTGATAGTCTATCAGTATTGGTAGAATTTCAAGGGGAAAAGCTACCTAAATATGTCACTGTTGGATATCTGAACTATAATGTAAGGATGTATGTGCCCCCTCCGTTGCGGTGTTTTAAGTGCCAGAAGGATGGTCACATAGCTGCTTACTGCAAAGGCACACAAACATGTGGGCGCTGTGGGGGAGACCATGGCTATGGTGCATGTGGAACTGGGGTGCCAGAAAAATGTGTCAACTGTGGGGGAGCGCATAGTGTTGGGTACAGGGACTGTGAAGCTAGAAAGAGAGCAGTTGAAACCCAACATGTTAGGGCTGAAGGAAAGTTGTCTTATGCTGAGGCAGTTAAGAGAGTTCAAGCTGAGTCAAATTTAGGGAAACAGGCATCAAGAGCTGGGAAAATCCCAGTCCTTGATGAGGAAACCATGGTTGCTAAAAAGAAAGAGTTTCTGTGCTTTATTGCGGAAGTTAGAAATTGTACATCGCAAGCAAAACACAGGTCTGAGAAGACAGCCATTGTGGTTAAAAGTGCCAACAGATATCTGGGTATCAAAGATATTACGTGGGAGAGTATTTATGAAGAACTTCAGAACAGAGATAAATCTGAGAAGCCAGCATTCCTGTCACAGTCGTTGTCATAGAAAGGAAGAAAAGAAAAAAAAGTAAGAAAAAAGGGGGGGTTAAAAAAAAAAAAACATTTATTTTCTGCAGTGGAATGCTAGAAGTTTAGTGGGAAATGGGCAAGAGTTCAAGAGGTTTATTTCTGAGTTAGAGATTAAACCTGAGATTATTTGCAGTGTTGAGACATGGTTGAAACCTCATCTGAATTTTGTTTTAAATGGGTATGTATGTGAGCGAAGTGAATGGAAAGATAGTAGTGGGGCTGGATGTGCTACTTTTATTAAGGTGGGGGTTCCCTACAGAGTTTTAGGTAAATGTGTAGGATTGGAATATTTAGTTACTGAGGTTTGGTGTGATAATGGCAGTTTAAATAGTATACATTTTTATAATCCTTGTAAAAGACTTGATATTGATACACTAGAGTTTGGTTGAAGGGCAAGGAGGTGGAAAATAGTATGGTTAGGAGACTTTAACGCACATAGTTCCCTGTGGGGAGGGGATAAAACTGATTATAATGGCTTGGTTTTAGAAGAATTTATGGATAGGAAAGGGTTGGTGTGTTTAAATGATGGGTCACCTACTCGTATAGGGGTGAGGGTGCAATCAGTACTAGACTTGACTTTAGTTTCTCAGGCTATGGCAGGTCAGATAATGTGGGAAGTGCATAGTGAGTCAACGATTGGAAGTGACCACTATCCGATTATGTGTAGGATGGGTAGCAGGAGCTGCAATATGAATCAGTGTTTTTCTGAAAGATGGAATTTTAGTAAAGCTGATTGGATAATGTTCACATTTATAAGTGATAGGAATATGCGTCAAGTTGAAGTGATAGATGATGTGGATGAATTTACTGAAAATGTTAGTGTACCTATGGTGGAAGCTGCAAAAGTTTCGATTGCTGAGTCGAGGCCGGGAAGTAAGAAGCAAAAATCGGTACCCTGGTGGACAGATGAATGCACACAAGCAATAAGCTGTAGAAATAAAGCGTTTAAAGGTTTTAAAAATAGTTTAAGTTTTCAAAAGTATTAAGAATATTAAATAGAGCAGGCTAAGGTGAGGAAAGTAATTAGAAAAGTAAAAAAGGATTACTGGATAAAGTATTGTAACACTATAGGAAGACAAACCTCTGTAAATGATGCATGGAGAGTTGTTAAAAAAATGAGTGGGGTGCAGCAATCTTGGAGTTATCCAGTCCTTAAGAATGGTGAAAATATGGCAGTGAACGATGAAGATAAAGCAACGTTAATGGTCAAAATTATAGCCAGTGTTCATAGTAGTCTCAACTTAACTGATGATGAAAGACACAATAGAGCGGCAACAAAAAGACAGTACCAATATCTTTTCGAAAATGTAGAGGACAGAGGTGATAGCATGAACGCAAGTTTTTCAGTTAGTGAACTTAAAAAGGCTATAAGCAAGGCGAAGGTAACAGCGACGGGAAAAGATAGAATAAGCTATGCAATGTTGAAACATCTTAGTAGTGAGGCTCTTAATACTGTATTGGAGTTATTTAATAAGGTATGGGAGCAAGGGAAAATACCAAAGAGTTGGAAAATGGCTGTTATTATCCCAATCAGAAAGCCGGGAAAAGATCCTACTATGGCTTCTAATTATAGGCCAATTGCTTTGTCGTCTCACCTAGGTAAAGTAATGGAGAGAATGATTGTGGAGAGAATGACCTTTTATGTTGAGTCTAAGAATTTGATAACGCCGTTTCAAAGTGGCTTCAGGAAAGGAAGATCAATAATGGACCCAGTTATTAAATTGGAGAGTGATATAAGGAAGGCCCAAGTATGTAAAGAAGTTTGCTGCCATATTTTTTGATATGGAAAAAGCATATGATATGCTTTGGAATGAAGGTGTGTTAATTAAAATTCGAAGGCATGGAATAGATGGGAAAATGTATTTTTGGATTAAGGACTTTTTAAGCAATAGACAAATTCAGGTGAGGATAAACAGTAGCTTCTCTGATTGTGTATTTGTGGAAAATGGGGTACCCCAAGGAAGTGTTATTTCACCAATTCTGTTTTCTATTATGATAAATGATATATATGATACACTTGATTATAGTATAGGCAAATCATTGTTTGCAGATGACGGCGCTCTCTGGAAAAGAGGTAAAAATGTTAAATTCATTGTTAAACATTTGCAAAAAGCTACTGACTTGGTTGAAGAATGGGCTGGAAAATGGGGATTCAGGTTTTCTGTTGAGAAAACTAAGGTAGTATTTTTCTCTTTTAAAAAAATTGAAGAAAGGTTTAAATTTCGAATGTATGATAGAGAGTTAGAAAGAGTAAATTATATGAGATTTTTAGGTATGTATTTTGATTCTAAACTTACCTGGCATAATCATATTGAAAAGGTTGTTGACAAATGTAAGAAAGTCATTAATATAATTAGATGCTTGTGCAATAAGGACTGGGGAGCAGATATTACTTCAATGAAAAGATTATATGTGGGGTTGATTAGGTCTGTTGAAGCCATTTCAATGGAACTAATAATAATATTGAATATAATTTAAAATATTTTGAGTTTATTTAGTAAAATCTGAGAATAGCTGTGTTGCAAATGGAACGTAGAAATTTGAATGTAAGCAGTTGCCCAGTGATCTAGTATAATGTAATTTGATTGGTTGTTAGATTTAGTATGAAAGAAATAGTATACTGCGAAGCAGTCAGAAGCCACTGGACTTTGGAGCAACACAGTCTTTTGACCTACACAGAACAGCTAATTTATAAGAAAAGTAAAGATTCCAAGTTTTTGTTTTATTTTATGTTTTTGAAATTCATAATTAAACAGTCAAACGAAGAACTTTGGATTCAAGACTTTTATTTGCGGACGTTTTGTGTTGAGTACAAAAGAACTTTGAAGTCCTAAGCTAGTGAGTCAGGTTTCTGCACTCACAACAAAGTCAAAAGACTGCTCGACTTAGTCAAAAATCGAGTATATTCAGAAGATTGTTCGACGAAGACGAAATAGAAGCCTCATGAGACGATCGCAAAGGAAGGCAGTCACTCGCGCGAGGACGGCGAGCGAATCGACGGGGCTGAGGAAACTTGCTAACGGCTGCTACAAAGACAGACAATAGTCCAATACGGAAAGAAAACCAGATGTAGCCAAACCTACAGTACGAGTCGTCGGCTGAATGAAGTTTTCTCTGCAACAGGTCTGATATTTTCTTCTTGGCTCTATTATCCTCCTGATTAACCATCGTCTTAAAGCAAAGACAGAGTTTGGTCACTTATTTCGTTCTGAAAGTCATAGAGCTTTATTTAAAGAAATCCTTCACTACAGTGACTCTTTTTTACGAGTGTTTGTGAAGACATAAGAAGAGTAGAAACTGTGGACAGTTCCAGAAGAAATTGTTACAGTTTTGTGTGAAGATTTTAAAGTGACATGGCAGATGAAAGCGCAGCTGCGTGTGTTGACCAAAAGAGGGCGCCAAAGCCCACAGAAAAGGCTGTAGAGGAGAAACTACAAAGGCTGAGAGGAGAACGCAAGGGAAAGTTGGCACAAATAACAAAACAGAAGAATGATCTAGCCAAATTGAAGGAAAATGAACACAATGTTAATTTCATTAAAGATGAAGCATTGCTAAAGTTTGAAAGATGCTTAAGACAGTATGAACGGATTAATGAAGAGTTGTGTGAGCTAACAGATGAAGACGATAGGAAAGCGGTTCAAGATGCTTTTGAGAACAAATATTCAGAATTCACGCTGTTTGTAGAAGACACAAACAAATGGATTGCAGATGTCTTAAGAGACGAGGAAGATGATATTGGGCCACAAGATAGTGTATCCAAAGCTAACTCCAAGGTAAGCCACACTTCCAGTACTAATTCTGCAATGCTGAGAATTAAAGCTGAACGTGAAGCACTGTTGGCAAGAGCTGCAGCAATGAAAAAGAGAGAAGCAATAGAACAAGAAGAAGTTCGCTTGAGAGTTAGAAAAGAGCAATTGGAGCTTGAAACTGAGCTTGCTGCTTCAGATGCCAAATTAAAGGTGTATGAAGAATTTGAAGATGCTCGCGAATCTAACTATGACTTATTGGAGCCACCTTCACGACCCAGATTTGAACCCTTGATACGAAGACAAGAAAAACATAATGTGGAAGAATACGTGCTTCGTGGAGCTGGTAAGCCATCCTTTACATTCAGTCCAAAGCTAAACACTCAAGTTGGTGCGTCAGATAGAGGAAAGTCATCTTTGCGGTTTGATGCTGTCAGCAGCACGCCACATCATAATCATCATGATCACACTGATTCTTCTACAGATAGCCTGCACGAAGTACTACAGCGTCAAAACGAAGTCACAGAGATGCTCATTAAACAACAGAGTTTGTCTCAACTGCCTCAAAGAGACATATCCACATTTACAGGAGATCCTCTGACTTACAGATCTTTCATAAGGGCATTCGAGCATGCTATCGACAGCAAAACAGACAGTCATCAAGATCGACTGTACTACCTTGAACAGTTCACGAGTGGAGAGCCACTTGATCTTGTTCGAAGCTGTGAGCACATGAGACCCGACAGAGCTTACAGACAAGCCAGAGAGCTGCTTGATCGTCATTATGGAGATGAAATGACCATTGCTACAGCTTATATCAAGAAGGCTATGGAATGGCCTCAGATAAGGCCAGACGACAGAAAAGGATTGAATGCTTTTGCTTTGTTCTTGGTTGGATGTTGTAACACAATAAATGATGTTGACTACATGGATGAAATGAACAATCCTACCAACATGAAGTCCATTTTATCCAAACTTCCATTCAAACTGAAAGAAAGATGGAGAAGTCATGCTTATGACATTCAAGAAAAAACAAGAAAAAGAGCCAGGTTTTCTGATTTAGTGGAATTTGTGTACCACCAAGCAAAGGTTGCCAATGACCCGCTGTTTGGAGATATCCTGGACTCCACTTCAAGTAACCAGATCAACTCAAAAAAGCAAACAAGCATTAGAAAAAGTGAGTCTAAAAGAAGCAGCTTTGCTGTAAATGTGTCTGCTACTGAAAATAACGTCAGTAAAAGCCAACCTGAGAAGAAACCCTTTGCAATCAAGTCTGCAAGTGTCTTTCAAAGTCCATGTCTTTACTGCCAGAAGAATCATGCACTGAATGCGTGCAACAAGATTAGAGAACAGCCTCTGAAAGAAAGAATTCAGTTCTTGAAAACGAACGGCCTTTGTTTTGGGTGTCTGACAGCAGGTCATATGTCCAAGGACTGTAAAAAAAGGTCTTCTTGTCCAGATTGTTCACTCAAGCACCCAGCTATCTTGCACGTTGTAAAGGAGGTTGCTTCATTGAAGACCAACTGTGCAGATGACAGCTTACAAAGCTCAAGTGAAGTCACAAGTGCTCTCGTGTCTGCAGGATGCAAAAGAGGTGACCATACTGGGGCCGGGAACAGTGAGTGTATCCTTCCCATCGTACCTGTACGGGTAAAACATAAGAAAGACTCAAAGATAATCAAGACCTATGCTTTTCTAGATCAAGGAAGTACAGCAACTTTCTGCACTGAAGACTTGGCGAAGAAGTTGAATATGCGAGGCAGAAAGACAGAGTTCCTGCTTCGTACTATAGCCCAAGAACAGAAAGTTAGTAGCTATGAGCTTACAGATCTGGAGGTGTGCGGCTTAGAGGAGCAAGATTACATTCAGCTGCCCAATGTGTATACTCAGCCAGATATACCTGCAAAAAAGGCCAACATCCCACAGAAGAAAGATTTGGAAAAGTGGTCTTATCTGAGTCGAGTCCATCTCCCAAAACTGGATGCAGAAGTTGGTCTGCTCATCGGTGTCAATGCGTACAAAGCCATGGAGCCATGGGAGATCATTAATAGTCAGAATGACGGACCATACGCTGTGAAGACCGCTCTTGGTTGGGTTGTCAATGGACCAATCAGCAGATGTCCAGAGAAGGAGTCAGACGATGGCAAAAGACAAAGTTTCCTTGTCAACCGGATTTCTGTGATAAGCGTTGAAGAAATGCTGATGAAGTATTACAATGCAGATTTCCCAGAAAGAAGATGTGATGACAGACGAGAACAGTCTCAACATGACAAGCAGTTCATGCATACGGTGACAACATCAGCCCAGCTTGTGGATGGTCACTTCTGCATTAAGTTGCCTTTGAAGGATGACAAGGTGAAGATGCCATGCAACCGTGGTATTGCTGAACAGAGGCTTAACTCTCTGAAGAGGAAGTTTAGTAGGAATATTGACTTCTTTCAGGAGTACAGGGCATTTATGGACAACATACTGGAAAAAGGCTACGCAGTAAATGTTCCAGAAGAACAGTTGATTCGCAATGATGGAAGAGTATGGTTCATTCCACACCATGGGGTTTACCATCCAAAAAAGAGGAAACTCCGAGTCGTTTTTGACTGTGCGGCAACTTACCAGGGTGTGTCGCTAAATGACCAGTTGTTGCAAGGGCCTGATCTAACGAACACCCTCATCGGAGTGTTGCTGAGATTCAGACAGGAGCCTGTTGCCATGATGGCAGATATCGAGTCCATGTTTTACCAGGTGTGGATTCCAGACACGGACGCAGATATGTTACGCTTTCTCTGGTGGCCAGGCGGTAACCTGAATGTTGAACCAGAAGAGTACAGAATGTGTGTGCATCTGTTCGGTGCTACATCATCTCCCAGTTGTGCGTCATATGCATTGAGAAGAACAGCGGAGGATGCAGCATCAAAGAGTACACCAGAAGCCACACAAACTGTCCTCAAGAATTTCTATGTGGACGACTGCTTGAAGTCAGTAGCCACAGAAGACAAAGCCGTTACTCTTGTCAGGGAGCTGATGACACTGTGCGCTAGTGGTGGTTTCCATTTGACCAAGTGGGTCAGCAACAGCCGAGCTCTGCTAGGTTCCATTGCCGATCACGAACGAGCAGCTGAGGTCAAAGATCTTGATTTGGAGCATGATGAGTTACCAGTGGAACGAGCATTGGGGATACAGTGGTGCACAAGTTCTGACAGCTTCAAGTTCAAAATACATCTGCCGGACAAGCCATGCACAAGACGGGGCATTTTATCTGTAGTCAGTTCAGTGTATGACCCAATGGGTTTTTTGGCACCACTCCTGCTACCTGTCAAGCTCATTTTAAGAGATCTCTGCCAAGAGAAGAAAGGTTGGGATGAAGAGATCCATGAAAAGTCATGCCAGACATGGATGAAGTGGCTGACAGACTTAGACAAGCTTTCAGAACTCAGTCTGAACAGATGTTTCAAACCCCCTGCATTTGGGCCAACAAAGGTTGCTCAAATCCACAATTTCTCAGATGCTAGTCAAGATGGTTATGGCGTTGTGTCGTATCTCTTGCTGACAAATGATCGGGGTGAGAAACATGTATCATTCTTGATGGGAAAGTCCAGAGTCGCTCCGCTCAAACAGATCACAATCCCGAGAATGGAGTTAACAGCAGCGACTGTTGCAGTCAAGATCGATCGGATGTTGAAAGAAGAACTTGAAGTTCCCCTGATGAAGTCGGTCTTCTGGACAGATAGTACGACGGTACTAAAGTACATTGAAAACGATGCTCTTCGCTTCAAGACATTCGTGGCAAACCGTGTCTCTTTCATTAGAGAAGCGACTACATCTTCTCAGTGGAAGTATGTCAATACCTCACAAAACCCAGCTGATCAGGCTTCAAGAGGGTTGAAGATCCAGAGCTTCTTGGAAAGTAAAAGCTGGTTTCAGGGGCCTAGTTTCCTGCAAAAAGAAGTTGAATGGCCAGAACAACCTAAACAGTGTACTTACTTGACTGAAGATGATGTTGAGGTGAAGACATCCGCTGCAGTGTCATGCACAGACTCAAATGGGTGCACAGATCCATTGAACCAGCTCGTTGAGTATTATTCCAATTGGCATAAGCTGAAAAAAGCGACAGCCTGGATTTTGCACTTGAGAAGGACGTTGCGGCACCTGAGCGAGAAGAGAAAAGAGTTTGAGCAGAACATACAAGAGAATGAGATTGATCCAGGTAAATGCAGATCAGTAGTTGAACAGCAAATGGTGATATACAAGAAGAATCTGGAAAAAAGGATACTTACCGTGGAAGATCTATCCAGAGCTGAAATGGAACTGGTTAAATACAGTCAGAGACAAGCTTACTCAGAGGAGATACAAGCCTTGCAGCCGGGAGGCTCTTGTGTAAAAAAGAGCAGTTCTATCTTCAAACTGGATCCATACTTGCAAGATGATGTGTTGAGAGTAGGAGGACGTTTGAACAGATCGGCAATGCCTGAGGAGGCCAAGCATCCTGCCATTCTGCATAAACAGCACAGAATAGCTCACCTCATTCTCCACCACATCCATCAAGAGTGTGGACATGGAGGTAGGAACCACATCCTAGCCATATTGCGACAACGGTATTGGATACCAAGAGCCAATGCAGCAGCAAGAAAAGTGATTTCAGAGTGCAACCTCTGCAGAAGACTGCATGCAAAGGCAGGAGAGCAGAAAATGGCAGATCTGCCACAAGACCGTCTGCTCCCTGACAAACCACCCTTCACCAACACGGGTGTGGATTATTTTGGACCTTTTGAGGTCAGAAGAGGACGTGCAAAGGTTAAGCGGTATGGAGTACTATTCACATGTTTAACTGTCAGAGCTGTGCATATAGAAGTAGCCCATTCTCTTGACACTGACTCCTGTATTAATGCCATACGGCGTTTTCAAGCAAGAAGAGGACAAGTGTCAATCATTCGTTCCGACAATGGCACAAACTTTGTCGGCGCTGAACGAGAGCTGCGTGAGGCATTGTCAGAGCTGGATCAGTCTCGTATCAATGAAGTCATGATGAGAAAGGGTGTGCAATGGATTTTCAACCCGCCTGCTGCATCCCACCACGGCGGTATCTGGGAACGTCAAATCCGCACGGTGAGAAAAGTGCTGAGTTCTGTTGTGAAGCAACAACTCTTAGAAGATGAAGGACTACACACTCTTCTATGCGAAGTTGAAAGCATCATTAATGGGAGACCATTAACCACGAACACAGATCACCCCAATGACCTCGAGCCGCTAACGCCGAATCATCTGCTCACATTGAAAACACAGCCTAGTTTTCCACCTGGTGTGTTCGCTAAGGATGATGTCTATGCCCGCCGGCGCTGGAGACAAATACAATACATGGCGGATCTATTCTGGCGAAGGTGGACTCACGAATACCTACCGCTTTTGCAAGAACGGCAAAAATGGCTCGGCCTAAAGAGAAGTTTCAAGGTTGGAGATGTTGTTCTCGTCGCAGATTCGTTCCTGCCAAGAAATTCCTGGATGTTAGGCAGAATCACGAGAGTGATGCCGGATTCCAAAGGCGTTGTCCGAAGTGCTGAAGTTCGAACGAAGACCAGCATCATTCAAAGACCCATAACTAAACTTTGTTTATTGCAGGGAGAAGACTGAAGATAGAAGAGAGAGACTTGAACAAGCTAAAAATACTTACCAGAGTAGATTGAATGTTGAATAGAAATAACCAGTTTGATTAGTCTGTGAAAATATTTAGTTGTTAATGCTTTCCAGTTAATGTTTACTTGAAATACTTCTCTGTGAATAGGAGAAGATTTTTTGCCAAAAGGAATTGAGATAGTGTTACATTTAGCAGTATAAATGGCTTCAGTTTAAGTTTAAGTTGATAATTGATATGTTAAGGCCTAGTCAATT
>NW_024121111.1:10313158-10517491 GCF_016745375.1 Pimephales promelas | reverse complement strand
TGAGAATTAAAGCTGAACGTGAAGCACTGTTGGCAAGAGCTGCAGCAATGAAAAAGAGAGAAGCAATAGAACAAGAAGAAGTTCGCTTGAGAGTTAGAAAAGAGCAATTGGAGCTTGAAACTGAGCTTGCTGCTTCAGATGCAAATTAAAGGTGTATGAAGAATTTGAAGATGCTCGCGAATCTAACTATGACTTATTGGAGCCACCTTCACGACCCAGATTTGAACCCTTGATACGAAGACAAGAAAAACATAATGTGGAAGAATACGTGCTTCGTGGAGCTGGTAAGCCATCCTTTACATTCAGTCCAAAGCTAAACACTCAAGTTGGTGCGTCAGATAGAAGAAAGTCATCTTTGCGGTTTGATGCTGTCAGCAGCACGCCACATCATAATCATCATGATCACACTGATTCTTCTACAGATAGTCTGCACGAAGTACTACAGCGTCAAAACGAAGTCACAGAGATGCTCATTAAACAACAGAGTTTGTCTCAACTGCCTCAAAGAGACATATCCACATTTACAGGAGATCCTCTGACTTACAGATCTTTCATAAGGGCATTCGAGCATGCTATCGACAGCAAAACAGACAGTCATCAAGATCGGCTGTACTACCTTGAACAGTTCACGAGTGGAGAGCCACTTGATCTTGTTCGGAGCTGTGAGCACATGAGACCCGACAGAGCTTACAGACAAGCCAGAGAGCTGCTTGATCGTCACTATGGAGATGAAATGACCATTGCTACAGCTTATATCAAGAAGGCTATGGAATGGCCTCAGATAAGGCCAGACGACAGAAAAGGATTGAATGCTTTTGCTTTGTTCTTGGTTGGATGTTGTAACACAATAAATGATGTTGACTACATGGATGAAATGAACAATCCTACCAACATGAAGTCCATTTTATCCAAACTTCCATTCAAACTGAAAGAAAGATGGAGAAGTCATGCTTATGACATTCAAGAAAAAACAAGAAAAAGAGCCAGGTTTCCTGATTTAGTGGAATTTGTGTACCACCAAGCAAAGGTTGCCAATGACCCGCTGTTTGGAGATATCCTGGACTCCACTTCAAGTAACCAGATCAACTCAAAAAAGCAAACAAGCATTAGAAAAAGTGAGTCTAAAAGAAGCAGCTTTGCTGTAAATGTGTCTGCTACTGAAAATAGCGTCAGTAAAAGCCAACCTGAGAAGAAACCCTTTGCACTCAAGTCTGCAAGTGTCTTTCAAAGTCCATGTCTTTACTGCCAGAAGAACCATGCACTGAATGCGTGCAACAAGATTAGAGAACAGCCTCTGAAAGAAAGAATTCAGTTCTTGAAAACGAACGGCCTTTGTTTTGGGTGTCTGACAGCAGGTCATATGTTCAAGGACTGTAAAAAAAGGTCTTCTTGTCCAGATTGTTCACTCAAGCACCCAGCTATCTTGCACGTTGTAAAGGAGGTTGCTTCATTGAAGACCAACTGTGCAGATGACAGCTTACAAAGCTCAAGTGAAGTCACAAGTGCTCTCGTGTCTGCAGGATGCAAAAGAGGTGACCATACTGGGGCCGGGAACAGTGAGTGTATCCTTCCCATCGTACCTGTACGGGTAAAACATAAGAAAGACTCAAAGATAATCAAGACCTATGCTTTTCTAGATCAAGGAAGTACAGCAACTTTCTGCACTGAAGACTTGGCGAAGAGGTTGAATATGCGAGGCAGAAAGACAGAGTTCCTGCTTCGCACTATAGCCCAAGAACAGAAAGTTAGTAGCTATGAGCTTACAGATCTGGAGGTGTGTGGCTTAGAGGAGCAAGATTACATTCAGCTGCCCAATGTGTATACTCAGCCAGATATACCTGCAAAAAAGGCCAACATCCCACAGAAGAAAGATTTGGAAAAGTGGTCTTATCTGAGTCAAGTCCATCTCCCAAAACTGGATGCAGAAGTTGGTCTGCTCATCGGTGTCAATGCGTACAAAGCCATGGAGCCATGGGAGATCATTAATAGTCAGAATGACGGACCATACGCTGTGAAGACCGCTCTTGGTTGGGTTGTCAATGGACCAATCAGCAGATGTCCAGAGAAGGAGTCAGACGATGGCAAAAGACAAAGTTTCCTTGTCAATCGGATTTCTGTGATAAGCGTTGAAGAAATGCTAATGAAGTATTACAATGCAGATTTCCCAGAAAGAAGATGTGATGACAGACGAGAACAGTCTCAACATGACAAGCAGTTCATGCATACGGTGACAACATCAGCCCAGCTTGTGGATGGTCACTTCTGCATCAAGTTGCCTTTGAAGGATGACAAGGTGAAGATGCCATGCAACCGTGGTATTGCTGAACAGAGGCTTAACTCTCTGAAGAGGAAGTTTAGTAGGAATATTGACTTCTTTCAAGAGTACAGGGCATTTATGGACAACATACTGGAAAAAGGCTATGCAGTAAAGGTTCCAGAAGAACAGTTGATTCGCAATGATGGAAGAGTATGGTTCATTCCACACCATGGGGTTTACCATCCAAAAAAGAGGAAACTCCGAGTCGTTTTTGACTGTGCGGCAACTTACCAGGGTGTGTCGCTAAATGACCAGTTGTTGCAAGGGCCTGATCTAACGAACACCCTCATCGGAGTGTTGCTGAGATTCAGACAGGAGCCTGTTGCCATGATGGCAGATATCGAGTCCATGTTTTACCAGGTGTGGATTCCAGACACGGACGCAGATATGTTACGCTTTCTCTGGTGGCCAGGCGGTAACCTGAATGTTGAACCAGAAGAGTACAGAATGTGTGTGCATCTGTTCGGTGCTACATCATCTCCCAGTTGTGCGTCATATGCATTGAGAAGAACAGCGGAGGATGCAGCATCAAAGAGTACACCAGAAGCCACACAGACTGTCCTCAAGAATTTCTATGTGGACGACTGCTTGAAGTCAGTAGCCACAGAAGACAAAGCCGTTACTCTTGTCAGGGAGCTGATGACACTGTGCGCTAGTGGTGGTTTCCATTTGACGAAGTGGGTCAGCAACAGCCGAGCTCTGCTAGGTTCCATTGCCGATCACGAACGAGCAGCTGAGGTCAAAGATCTTGATTTGGAGCATGATGAGTTACCAGTGGAACGAGCATTGGGGATACAGTGGTGCACAAGTTCTGACAGCTTCAGGTTCAAAATACATCTGCCGGACAAGCCATGCACAAGACGGGGTATTTTATCTGTAGTCAGTTCAGTGTATGACCCAATGGGTTTTTTGGCACCACTCCTGCTACCTGTCAAGCTCATTTTAAGAGATCTCTGCCAAGAGAAGAAGGGTTGGGATGAAGAGATCCATGAAAAGTCATGCCAGACATGGATTAAGTGGCTGACAGACTTAGACAAGCTTTCAGAACTCAGTCTGAACAGATGTTTCAAACCCCCTGCATTTGGGCCAACAAAGGTTGCTCAAATCCACAATTTCTCAGATGCTAGTCAAGATGGTTATGGCGTTGTGTCGTATCTCTTGCTGACAAATGATCGGGGTGAGAAACATGTATCATTCTTGATGGGAAAGTCCAGAGTCGCTCCGCTCAAACAGATCACGATCCCGAGAATGGAGTTAACAGCAGCGACTGTTGCAGTCAAGATCGATCGGATGTTGAAAGAAGAACTTGAAGTTCCCCTGATGGAGTCGGTCTTCTGGACAGATAGTACAACGGTACTAAAGTACATTGAAAACGATGCGCTTCGCTTCAAGACATTCGTGGCAAACCGTGTCTCTTTCATTAGAGAAGCGACTACATCTTCTCAGTGGAAGTATGTCAATACCTCACAAAACCCAGCTGATCAGGCTTCAAGAGGGTTGAAGATCCAGAGCTTCTTGGAAAGTAAAAGCTGGTTTCAGGGGCCTAGTTTCCTGCAAAAAGAAGTTGAATGGCCAGAACAACCTAAACAGTGTACTTACTTGACTGAAGATGATGTTGAGGTGAAGACATCCGCTGCAGTGTCATGCACAGACTCAAATGAGTGCACAGATCCATTGAACCAGCTCGTTGAGTATTATTCCAGTTGGCATAAGCTGAAAAAAGCGACAGCCTGGATTTTGCACTTGAGAAGGACGTTGCGGCACCTTAGCGAGAAGAGAAAAGAGTTTGAGCAGAACATACAAGAGAATGAGATTGATCCAGGTAAATGCAGATCAGTAGTTGGACAGCAAATGGTGATGTACAAGAAGAACCTGGAAAAAAGGATACTTACCGTGGAAGATCTATCCAGAGCTGAAATGGAACTGGTTAAATACAGTCAGAGACAAGCTTACTCAGAGGAGATACAAGCCTTGCAGCCGGGAGGCTCTCGTGTGAAAAAGAGCAGTTCTATCTTCAAACTGGATCCATACTTGCAAGATGATGTGTTGAGAGTAGGAGGACGTTTGAACAGATCGGCAATGCCCGAGGAGGCCAAGCATCCTGCCATTCTGCATAAACAGCACAGAATAGCTCACCTCATTCTCCACCACATCCATCAAGAGTGTGGACATGGAGGTAGGAACCACATCCTAGCCATATTGCGACAACGGTATTGGATACCAAGAGCCAATGCAGCAGCAAGAAAAGTGATTTCAGAGTGCAACCTCTGCAGAAGACTCCATGCAAAGGCAGGAGAGCAGAAAATGGCAGATCTGCCACAAAACCGTCTGCTCCCTGACAAACCCCCTTTCACCAACACGGGTGTGGATTATTTTGGACCTTTTGAGGTCAGAAGAGGACGTGCAAAGGTTAAGCGGTATGGAGTACTATTCACATGTTTAACTGTCAGAGCTGTGCATATAGAAGTAGCCCATTCTCTTGACACTGACTCCTGTATTAATGCCATACGGCGTTTTCAAGCAAGAAGAGGACAAGTGTCAATCATTCGTTCCGACAATGGCACAAACTTTGTCGGCGCTGAACGAGAGCTGCGTGAGGCATTGTCAGAGCTGGATCAGTCTCGTATCAATGAAGTCATGATGAGAAAGGGTGTGCAATGGATTTTCAACCCGCCTGCTGCATCCCACCACGGCGGTATCTGGGAACGTCAAATCCGCACGGTGAGAAAAGTGCTGAGTTCTGTTGTGAAGCAACAACTCTTAGAAGATGAAGGACTACACACTCTTCTATGCGAAGTTGAAAGCATCATTAATGGGAGACCATTAACCACGAACACAGATCACCCCAATGACCTCGAGCCGCTAACGCCGAATCATCTGCTCACATTGAAAACACAGCCTAGTTTTCCACCTGGTGTGTTCGCTAAGGATGATGTCTATGCCCACCGGCGCTGGAGACAAATACAATACATGGCGGATCTATTCTGGCGAAGGTGGACTCACGAATACCTACCGCTTTTGCAAGAACGGCAAAAATGGCTCGGCCTCAAGAGAAGTTTCAAGGTTGGAGATGTTGTTCTCGTCGCAGATTCGTTCCTGCCAAGAAATTCCTGGATGTTAGGCAGAATGATGAGAGTGATGCCGGATTCCAAAGGCGTTGTCCGAAGTGCTGAAGTTCGAACGAAGACCAGCATCATTCAAAGACCCATAACTAAACTTTGTTTATTTCAGGGAGAAGACTGAAGATAGAAGAGAGAGACTTGAACAAGCTAAAAAATACTTACCAGAGTAGATTGAATGTTGAATAGAAATAACCAGTTTGATTAGACTGTGAAAAATATTTAGTTGTTAATGCTTTCCAGTTAATGTTTACTTGAAATACCTCTCTGTGAATAGGTTTTTTGCCAAAAGGAATTGAGATAGTGTTACATTTAGCAGTATAAATGGCTTCAGTTTAAGTTTAAGTTGATAATTGATATGTTAAGGCCTAGTCAATTAGGGGCCGGGATATGTTGAAGCCATTTCAATGGAACTAATAATAATATTGAATATAATTTAAAATATTTTGAGTTTATTTAGTAAAATCTGAGAATAGCTGTGTTGCAAATGGAACGTAGAAATTTGAATGTAAGCAGTTGCCCAGTGATCTAGTATAATGTAATTTGATTGGTTGTTAGATTTAGTATGAAAGAATAGTATACTGCGAAGCAGTCAGAAGCCACTGGACTTTGGAGCAACACAGTCTTTTGACCTACACGGAACAGTTAATTTGTAAGAAAAGTAAAGATTCCAAGTTTTTGTTTTATTTTATGTTTTTGAAATTCATAATTAAACAGTCAAACGAAGAACTTTGGATTCAAGACTTTTATTCGCGGACGTTTTGTGTTGAGTACAAAAGAACTTTGAAGTCCTAAGCTAGTGAGTCAGGTTTCTGCACTCACAGTGGAGTGGACGTAATCGAATGCACTCAATCGATCGCAATAACGAGTGTACAACCAACGTACATGCAACGGCTAGAGAATACCCATAATGCACTTTGTGAAAGTCGTGTTCTGGATGAATTCCTGCATCTGACCAGAAGATGGCGACTGCAGCTGAATCATCCATCTATCCATTTTCCCAACCTCTGGTCCAATGCGGCTACATCATAATATCATAGGTATAAATTTCTTTTTTAATTGATTATTCAACTGTTTGGTTAAGATTTATACATAATTTTGATGACAAATGAATTCAAGATGAATCTTTTCATTACTGGAGCTGCCAGTTTGCTAAGTTTTAAACCATTATTAAAAAGCAAGCACAAACTATGCAAAAGCGGCAGCCCTTCGGTGCACTCAGTGTAAAATTCACTCATTCGTTTTCATTCACTCAAGTGGACTATATTAGCAGAGTAATCTATAAGCAATAGTGAATGATTTAATAGAGGGAGATTTCTAACACAGTTAAGGTCTTACTAGAAACTTCCAGGCTGGTGTGTTGAGGCAAGTTATAAGCTCTGCAGTTTGTACCCCCTGATCTACAGAATAAACCCAACCCTTTTAGCAAAATTCCTTGTCTTACATTTTGTCTTTTGATGATGTGGCACTTGGTGGATAGTGGACACTAGGGCTGTTAGGAACATAACTTAAGGCTGGTTAAAACCCATTGTTGCACTACTAATCATGCTCTGCATTCAGAAGTGTAACTGTTTTTCTCTTTACCTTGACTTGGGCCATCCTACAGAACTTTACAGGTGTTCAGCCTCTTGTGTGTGAGGTAGGCTATGGTATTTTATGATAAGTACTGAAGCAGAAGGTGAATAACCAGGGTTTTGATTTCATGCACACACATAAACACAGACAGGCCTATGTAATTACTGGTGAGGTAATTATCGCCGTGAAAATCCCAATTATCACAGGTCTAGTTTTGTTTATGGATCTATGTAGATGCAGCAGATTGTAATGATACCGTTACTGACCAGAAAAGCACCAGTGATAATTATATGAAGAACTTTGTTTTCTGATGTTTAAACATGTCTGATGAATTGTGGACCCAAATTGCACGGACAATTGTAACCATGCAGCAGGGTATGGAAGTAAAATATGTTGTCGAAACAAAAAGCTATAGTTTAATTGCACTACTTGAAAAAAATTGCATTAACCCTGCTTGGATTTTTATGGGTTGAAATTCAACATGGTTGTAATTCGCAACATGACATCATGACTTTTGCGTAAACATACCACATTCAGGTCAAATGGCGTGTTATCTATAAGCATTTTGAGTGATTCTGTGTGTATGTACACGCCATTAAATGTCCGAGCGAAACGAAGCAAAATGTAGATCTACATCTGGGGAGTAATGTTTTTTATCCTAGGATGGTATAGGGGAAGACTCATAAATGCTATTAACCCCTGGGACGGGTTTGTTTAGGGATGGGGTTGGGGTAGGTCATATATTTATATATACAGTAATTTAACGTTTAGTCAATGGTCATAACGTGCATATAGACACTCGATTATGCGTGTTGATAGCACACCAAAAATGGAAATACAAATTGCTATTTCATGAGATCAGTCTAAAATATTTCACACATAATAATAATAATCCATATTCACCTTACAGATTTCACTTCCAAAAGTATTGCTTTTAAAAATACAACCTATAACATTTGACAGGCAATGTTCAGTTGATTTTATTTTCGCTTTACAAATTCAGTTGTTCAAATTCGACAGAAAATTCATCACATGTGATCTTTATCACAATAGTTTAGGCTTTCTCCATTTCTGTAAATCCGTTTTTATGAATGACTCTCTCACCCGTTGCTCTTTAGTTATTTTCGTCAACAGCCGCTTGCACCCCATGCTGGCGAGATCAATTAACAGCTATGGAAATTATCAATCGGCAATCTACTGATATTATACTGGGGGAGGGGTAGAAATGTTAAGAAATATAGGATGTGTTTCTTTTGCCAATATAAGGTAGAAAATAAGAATTAGAATTAGAACCACTGAATTTGTGTTTGTAAAGTGAAATAAAATGGATCGAAAATTGCCTGTTGAATATTATAGGTTGTATTTTTAAATTGAAAGAATATTTTTGAAGTGAAATCTGAAAGGTGAATATGGATTATTGAATTAATAATATACAACCATGTTGAATTATTATTATTATTATTATTATTTATTAAAAAGGGACAATGCACATCAATTGACATTTTTTGTTTACACTCAAAATGTAAATGCGCCAGAAATTTAAGGCCATAAAAATGCAAGCAGGGTTAATTTTTTTCAAATCAACAAGCTTTTTTGTTTAAAAACATTTGTCATTATTTTACTTCCATAGCAGGGAGGCATGGGAGAAATGCTGCCCTTGAAAGCTGATCACATACTTGTGTTGCTATGGTTACAGTCCCTATTAGGTAACTAGGTTGCTACAGTGTCTGAAAAGATCAAAGCTCAGCCGCAGAGCAAAGATGGGGGTACATACACTCAAACAGAAAACCCACCCCTGTACTCATACACACAAGGCCACACATGCACTTGGCCTACTAAACAGGGTATTGCATAATTTGTCAGGTAGCAACACACATTTTAAGCTTTTATTTATTGATTTATCATCTGCTTTTAATATCATACAGCATCATATTTTAGCAGATAAGTTAATAACAAACTTTAGTCTTGATCAATTAATTTAGTTGGTTGGCTGAAAGAAATCTGAGTGTGTTAGTAAATGGCAGTTTATCTGCTTCCTTGACAACATCTACGAGTTCTCCACAAAGTTGTGATTTGTCTCCTTTATTATATATCTTATATACAAATCATTGTACAAATAAGTACAACAACAGGTATTTCTTAAAGTCTGCAGATGACACAGTCATTGTGAGTCTCTTGGAAAATAATAACATTTGTCATGGTCCAGTTGTTGATGACTTTTTGAAATGGTATAATGATCCTTTTTTGTAGCTAAATGTATCTAAGACAAGACACTGATTGAACCGTTTTACTCAGTACTGTCCTTCTCCATTAGTTGCTGGTTTGGGAATTGAATTTTAATGTGAAACATAAGAATGCCCTAACACAGGATTGTTACTAACTGTGGGAAGATTATAGGGAACAAATAAAGAAGTCTGTCAGTTTTATTTAGAGTGCCCCTATTATGCTATTTTAAATTTTGTTTTAGAGGTCTCCTACAACAGGTTTACATGCATCAAAAGTAAAGAAAAAAAAAACAGTTTAATTTTCTTATATATCAATCCGAGTGCGGATGTGGATGCCATATGCTTCAGGAGCCTTTGAAATAACTTCAGTGGAACCGTACTATTTCCCTCGAACTGTCTAAGGCAAGTCAGCAGTGACCGAGTCAATTTACATACAGAGAAAATAGATCCTCTGCACGGGGCAAAGTTTGCGAAAGGGTGCCTTGACGATCTTTGTGAAGGTGCGAGGAGACAGGGCAAGCCGCGTAGTCAGGAAGCCGCGTAGACAGGAAGAATGGACAAGGGAACGCTCTGTGTCGAGGACGAAAGGAGACATGGAATTAGGTGTCCTTCAGGTCAATCGATGCAAACCAATCCTGTGGCATCACACATTCGAAAATGCGTTTGGCTGTGAGCATCTTGAACGGAAGCCTTTTTAGGAGGGAGCAGTTCAAGACAGGTTCAGGATTGGTCGAACCCACCGGTTTTCTTGGGTACAATGAGGTTGGGGCTGAAGAAGCTGTACTTTATTTCAGCTTGAGGGGTGGTCTCCATCCTACCCTTCGCCAGTAGGTTGACAACCTCTGTACTCATGACAGGGGCATTGCCACTCACCATGGTATAGCCGATTCCTCGGAGCGGGAACTGAATTGCAAAGCTGAGCCTGATGATTCTCGTGAGACAATGGGACAGACTGGAAGCTCCAAAACTGAACCAGCGGGGTCATGTGAACCACAGATGTATCCACGATGCGGCAGCAAGGCAGAATGACCGGCCCAGACGTGGGAGGTGGAGTGTCCCGATGTAGGGCCATATGCGGCATCCTGACAGAAGACCAGTGTTCCACTGGGGCCTGCTCTGTCAGGAGTCTGGTGACAGAGAGGGACAAGAGTGGCAAGGCTCATAAGCCATGCACACTGCCATCCATGCCCTCTGGAATGGGCAGGGGCGCCTTCCTCAGTGCTGCTAGGGCCGAGTGGGAGGATGCGGAAGTCGCAGGAGGGCGCGTTTGGCTGCAAGCCGACTGAGGCGCCTGAGCCAGCGGCTGGGTGGCAGCAGCTGGTCGTGGGGTCAGAACATGTTTGGTAGACTCAGTCTGCTTTTGAGCAGCCGAGAACTGTTGGGCAGAGTCCTCGACCACACCGCCGAAGAGGCCAGCTTGGGATATGGGAGAGTTGAGGAAGCAGGTCGCGCATAACAACCAGGTAAAGACAGAGATGTCTGACCCCGCATGTGTACATCACCTGACCCAGGGAGCGTGCGGTCACCTTCGTCGCTTGTAGAGCAAGGTCTGTGACGGCAGGCAGCTCTTGGATGAGCCCTCAATCAGCCCTTCCCTCGTGCATGTCATTGAGCACCCTGAAGGATGGCAATAACATGCAGTGAGGTTGCAGCCTGCCCCGCTGCTCTATAGGTCTTTCCCACCGGAGAAGAAAAAAAACCTACAAGCATTGGTGGGGTGCTTAGGGTCGCCACACCAGGTGGAGGCACTGTGGGGACACAGATATGTTTGCCATAGAACACTCAACGGGGGCAACCCCAGTGTACCCTTGGCCAAGGCCTCTGGGAGGGCAGAGAAGGCGGAAGAGGCTGCTGAGGAAACTCCCACGATTTCATGACCTCTTCATGCACGTCCGGGTAGAAGGGATTTGGGTCCCTCCCCAAAAAAAATAATCAGCCTTAAGTGCTTGGGACATGGTGGATGGTTCCACACAAGCCCGATACTCGCGGCGGCCAGGAAAAGCATAGCTGTCAACTCTGGATCAGACTCGTCATGCTAGCACACCCGAGGACAGCAGCACAGACGAGCCCGCATCTCCAGAGGACTCCAGCTCACCTTGTGATGCAGCAATATACATGATTTCCTCAGCTGGGGAACCGAATGAGATGCCGGGCCTGCCGTGGTTCTGGTCAGCAAACTCATTCAGAACCGCACGGGTGCAGTGTGAAAGACGGGGTGTGGACCGAGGATATTTCGTCAGTTTAGTTCCAGACCTGACTCTTAGGTCACCCTGGCCACCAGTCAAAGTATTATTTCGCTTGGAGAAAATAGATAGGGGTTTGGATGAGGGGACTCTCGCTCTATTGAGCTCATCGAGTCTCAATCGTTACATTGCAATGGTGATGTTCCTGCTGGGAGAATGTGGCACATCCACAAACGCTGTTTGAGCATGATCAAAGCCCAAACATGTCAAAACAGCGCTCATGTCCATCAGCTGAATCTATCAGAATACCGCACTCAGAAATACACAGGCAGATCTTCTTTAGACAGACGTGCCGCATGCATAATCTTTTTATGAGAGAAAAGCTCGCAGCGCCCAGGGAGAAACACACACGCAGTTAATTTCAGCAGGCAGGAATGCTTGTCTTAAAGATTCTCGAAGATAGTCAGAGAATAGGCTGCAGGAGTGAAGAGTGAACTTCTTGGCTCCGAAGCGAAAACATATCTGCACGTTCCGCCATCCTTCCTTTTATACCCACATGGTATAAAAGTTACGCCATGCAAATTCCGCAGACCCATGGCATTTACTTGCCATTGGCTCGTTTTATTTCTTTCGAAGATGAGATTCTTCGAAGCGAACCCCATTTCGTCGTCATTCGATGTAACTCGAAGTGACAACAAAAGGGAACTAAGTATTTTGAACACCCGGTAGAAAATATATACATCAATAATTATTCATACTTACAGGTTGTGATTCTGAGGAGCAAGCTGGTCCAAATAAACTGGGTAGAGAGCAAGAGCAAGCACTCCGTGTTGAACTTTTTACAACCGTCAGTGAAATGACGTTTCACGGACGGACAGCGTACAACATAGGCGGGCATTATGGAAATGTATCTTCTAGTGACGTAGAATCGTAAAGCAGTAGGATTCGTATGAAAAATGACTCATAATGGCAGAGTCGAATCTTTCTTTTGGGAGACAATAACTTTATTTATCGTGCACTTTCGATTTTACAACTTTGCAGAATGTTTACATTCACAAACAGCTATATTACACACTGTATGAAAGAGAATATTCGAAAAACCATAATAGGGGCACTTTAACAGAAATGTCATTAACTGTGCTCAATCTGTGCTCTTAGATAGTGACCATTTTTTGCACCCAGAGTTCTCTATTCTGCCCTCTGGCTCTTGCTACAGACTACCAAAGATGAAGAGCAATTAATACAAACAATCATTATTTTGTCCCCTGTGCAATCATACGTTTAAATATTCTGAATAGTAAACATTAGTGTTTTAGATTTATATGTACAGTTCTTATTTGTTATATTTTATATTGTGGTGTGTATTTTATGTCTACTATGCTGCATCCAAATTGCCCAAAAGGGATCTTAATAAAATTGAATTGAACTGAACTTAACTGAAATCATTAGAGGTTCCCCTGAAAGTATTTAGTTGGTTTACTAAATAGTAGGTTATCATAATGCAGCCTTTCTGACAAGCAGATAACTCCGCTATAAACAACAAAAACGATAATCTGTTTGAAGCGTAAAAAAGCCTTTGATGCATCAACTAAACAGAATTCGGTTATATTTAGCTCATTGTGTAAGTATCATGCAGATATTGTTTTTAGTTGCATAATATTTGCATTCATTAATAACAACTCTTTATCCACCTAACAAATGCAGATTGTACAGTATCTACCGGGTGGGAGGAAAATTTTCCTAAGAATTACCTTGCAAAGTTTAGCTACATATTATAACATATAATATATTACTGGAATTAGTGTAATATTTACAAACATAAAAATGCTTGGTGACAGATTTAGGGTCAACCATTGTTCTTAAAATATAAATATATTAATCTGTGTGTGAGCTTCTTTTCCGTGTAGAGAGAACCACTCAATTTAAAAAGTAGATTTGTGCTATAATGTACAAAAAAATTATAAAAAGACAGATGATATTTATTTATGAAAATTTGAGATTGTTTTAAATAAAAAAAAATTGTAGTGTCTATCTTGATATCATTATAGATCATAGCATTTGCTGCAAAGGTTCTGTGGAAGTATTGCTACTTGTCAATAGTTTACCTACCTGTAGATTGTAAAAACTCCATAGAAAACTAATTGGCAGTGAGTTCACTTCAAACTGGATATAGATATAGTGAATGGTTGGTTAAAATGTCTTGCACATTTTGACACATCAACTGAATAGTTTCTGCTGCATGATTCAACCAGTGCAGTTCACTTTCTGTTTGACAAGACAGAATCTCACTTTGTTTAAATAACCTCTCACTTTCACTGGAGTGTATGTCCTTGCTGGGATTGGGAAAAGAAAGTGTTAGAAAGGGATTAAGAACATTATAATATACTGCAAAATTACCGACTCAAGATACAAATGGTCCACTAACTACATTTATAACCTGAGCGAACACATGAATCAAGAGTAAGGAACAAGGCTAGAGTGAAATAGTTTAGGTTCAGTTGTCAGATTCTAGTCGGGCCAGATTTTTTGTCTTCCAAACCTTGTACTGAATGCACTGAACATTGTTGCAAATTCAAAAAAAAAAAAAAAAAAAAAAAAAAAAGCTGCTAATGAACTTAAAAATGAAAATTCTATCATAATTTACTTTTCTGTCATTCCAAACCTGTATTCCATTCCTTTTTTTCTATAGAACATAAAATGAGATATTTTGAAGAATATTGTCAACTCATTTGATTCCCATTGACTTCCATTATATGAGCAAAAAATGTAAGTCAAAGGGGAAAAAACGGTTTGGTTACCACCAGCATTCTTTAAAATTTCTTTTAAAAGACATGCAGCTTTAGAACAACATGACAGTGAGTAAATGATGACAGAGATTTAATTTTGGCGCGAGATATCCCTTTAAAGTAACGAGTATAAACCGAATATAATGTTCAAATATGTTTTTCTAACACATTTAATAATGTTACTAAAAATAACCTTTATCCGTGATGGGGCCAGCAACAAATATTCGTATTGTTGAGTTCCGAAGTGCAAACAGCAAAGTAAGGCAACTGATGACTTATAACACAATAGAAAAACAACATCATTAGTTTGAGCCCATTCTAATTTAAATGCAGCTTTGTGAGTATTTGTTGTGATTCACACACACCAAAAAAAAAAAAAAAAAAAAAGAAGTTAATGGATAGGTTTGACTTATAACCCTGTAAAGATTACTAGATACCAGTCTAAATATTCAGTTGCAAGCGTGGGCAACACAAAAAGCATATTTACAGTACAAACACAAATTGAACACCCATGCACTCAAATACACATTTTACACCACTACAAGTTGACAATACTATCAGCCTCCAACAAACATGTCCCTCTGAAATACATTTAAATGTGTCAAAACGGGTCGTCCACCTATTCGTAAACAACAAACAGACTTATAGAGAGCTATCAGGAAGTGGGAGAGGTGTTCTGGGCCATGCACACAGTGGTTGGAACACCACGATTCATGACACACACAGATTCTGCAGGCGGTTTGTGCCGGCCCTGCCGGGAAGCCTCTACAGACATGAAAAAGAAGAGAGACAACAGACGAGTTATTACCCAGACACCTAGAAAACAAAGACGGGTGAAGAGGGTGCAGGATGACTTGCGAGCCAGCGCAGAGGAGATATGGAAAGGGTCAGGAGAAGTAGGAAGAAGGGATGAAGAGGGTGACGTAAATGCGGTCTGCTAGCAGGCACGTTCAGCAGGCGTAAAGGCAGGCTTTAGCATCATACTTCATTGAGCAGAGTGTATGCTGACACCATTTGTTCAAAAACTTCAACTTGTTCACAACATGCAGGTGTTTCATTGTTTCCTTCAAATGTTAATGGTTTAATTCATCAGCATGCTCATCAGTGCAGTCTGCCATGCTGCTCCACCTGGAGACACCCTTTTCACTGGCATCAAAGACCTTCCAATCTAGCTCTTTGTGCCTGTCAACTTCAGGTCAAAGAGAGTATCGATCCAATGAAATATACATCATCCAATGAAAGATACATTCCACAGCAATCAATGAAAGAAAAACCCCAAGCACTCTAACAAGTTTCATACAAAATTTATTTCATGCTATGATTGTTTTTCTATGCAGTTATTGTTGCATAACAGTGCATGCATTTGTTTTCCCCCAAAGTTCTCAATTGCATACAATTCTCTTATAATGTAAATATACATCTGTCTTTTTTGCTTTTCTTTGTGTTTTAGTACCTAAAAGTAATGAGAGAAAATGTAAAACATCTCGACAGGATGCCATTTTTTCTTATTTTTGATGTTTTTTCTCCAAAAATAACACTGTCAAAAGTCTGCACTTGATATGTGAAATAAACAGCTGCGCACAACAGTTTTCCACAGGATCTATTCACTGATAATTATGACATGAAACAGAAAAATAACTCATTTTGCTCAGTTTTTGTTTTTGTTTTTTCTCTATAAGATCCAGAATCACAAGCATGCCAGACAGAAATAATGTTGAATAGTGGAATTTACAATCCATCTCATGGCAGTAACCACTGCGTCTCATTCAGAATGTGAGGTCAATGTGACCAGAGCTGAGTCATGTGGTTAGCAACAAAGACAGAATAACATGAAAGAAATCTGTTGCTGAAACAAAGAACATGGTTTCTGAAAATCTCATCATCCATGGCTACATGTTAATTCTGCAAAAGTCAAGAACTCTTGAAAGAAAATATTTGTTTTATACAGAAATTCATAACAGATATAGATTATTTTCCTCTTTTTTTAATGTAACACCATGCAGCTCATGCTAAAATGAACAGGTAAGAGTCCACTACATCTGCCACTGCAGGTACTATCATTAGTATTAGGATTATATACTAATTTTGCTGGCTTTAAAGCCAACCATTCGTGTCACTCTGCAGTTGATGGTCCTTAAGGTCTTCCTTATAAAAGTCCTGGTCCATGAGACCACTCACACTGTCGGAATCTAAATCAAAAATGTTTGCCACTGCGTCGACTGGCAACATCCTCTATTGTGCTCTTTTCCCCCTCTACATATACGTCCCTCCTTTGGATTCCAGTCCGAAATCCCTTGGGCCATTGTGGAGTCCAGCAAGGCTGGAGAAGGTTTGAGATGCTCCTGCCTTCTCAGGTCACTTTAAGCACCTCTGACTGCATATACTTAACTAGGGCAGTGTCCTCTTTGCATGGATCTGCAGTAGAAAATACAGGGGAGGATGGGATTGCTCAGGGTCATCCAGCCATTGGGCCTTGTTTTCATTCAGCTTACAGAATGAAGAAATGGGCTGAGAAAATAAGACTTCCTTTTTTTCTGTATGGTAAAAACATTCATTTGGGTTGCTTTTGCAATCCAGGGCTAAAAAGTTTGGAGAAAGAGAAATGGACAGAAATGCACAGGGAGAATGAAAGAATTGCTAAGGAAGTAGAGACATTTGTCATTGACAGCGGAGGAAAGAAAAGGGGAGTCATAATACCTCCTACCTGGGGTCTCATTAAAGAGGTGATAAAGAAAGAAGGGAGCAAGACTCCAGAGCAAAGGGGAAGTACAGTAAAAATTAAATGGGGAAACTAAAAAAAACCCGATAGAGGATAGATTGTTTCGTCTTCCAGATGTCAGAAAGGGTTTTATGCAAGAATATACTCGGACAGGAGAGGAAATCTAAAAAAAAAAATTTACCTTCCTCATCCCAGTTCTTTTATGTCTAATAAACACTCGTCCCTAAAATTTCCCTGAGATGTTTTGGAAGTTTTCGTTCTCTAATGGCTTTGTGTGAGTCAAGATTCTGTATATGGAAAGACAAGAAACAAGCAAAGTGGACAGAAGAGGAGAGGAGGAGACAGCTCCAGAAGACAAGGACCAGAGAACAAGACAATCCAGACCAAAGCAAACACAGAAGAGAAAGCAGCAGGGCAGGAAGAAGACCCAGGGAGACAACTCTAACTATATCACTGCTCCATTTCTTAGAGAATGGAGGGGATTGGAGAATGGGACCTCCGTAAGAGAACAGGTGGGCTGCAGGACCGGGTGGACATCGATACTACCTCGGCCAGTGTTCGGGCCTTGCTGGTTATGGTGCCCAGGCTTCGGGACTTTTGATAACCTTGGTTTAGTGGAGAGAAATGTGCACATGCCAGTTGCTGAGATTCAAAGGTTCCCTATCGAGGGAACTCAACACTGCGTCGATAAAATCGACTCTTTGGGGACGCTCCCTAAGCGTGCGCCTCTGAAGTATGAATGAAACTAATCCAATCCTGATTGGTGTTGCGTCGTGACGTAACATGTGACGGCATACCCGGAAGTATAAAAGTGACGCTGTCACAACACACACTAGCTTTCGCTCTTCAGCAAGCGCTTTATGTTGAAACTGTCTGTCTTATTTGGTGTTGTTTGTCTTATTATTGAAAGAAAGTATGGCCAGTGAACAATTCAAGAGGTGTGTGCATCCCTGCCCTCGTTTCATCACGGGTGGGGACGCACACTCTCTATGTGTGTATTGTTTGGGAGTGCAGCACGCACGGGCAGCTCTCGAGGGGGCTGCTTGTGAAATGTGTGAGGCTTTGCCTATTAGAGTGCTGCGCTCCCGGCTGGCGTGCTTTGACGAGCACGGTCAGGCTCGCGTTCCCCAGGGTTCCGGTCCCGCATATGTCGAGGCGATGCGGCGACTGAGATCCTGGGGTTCGCAGCGGGATCTGGCGGAGGAGAGTGAGAATGCTGAGGCATTTTCTCGCTCGCCATCGGCTGGTCCCGCAGCCTCTGAGAGTGGTGTGGGAGCCCGCGCTGCGGTTTCTCCTACCCGCGATCAGGTCCCGGTGCTTGAGCTGTCTACTTCTGAGGAAGGGGACGTGCTCAGCATCGATGCGGACGACCGTGATCTCAGCACGCCATCACGCGGCCTGGGTTATGAGGAGCTGGTGGAGGTTGTGACACGCGCTGTGGCCAGACTAAACATCAGCTGGCCACAACATGAGCAGGAAACGCAAGTCACCAGTAAAATGGACGAGCGTTACCTGCAGCGCAGGTCACAGCCTCACCGCCGGGGTCTGCCGTTTTTCCCTGATCTCCATAAAGAGATCTCGAGAACGTGGGAAAGACCGCATTCGTCCCGTATTTCGAGTCCCAATGTAATAGATTACAGCAATGTTATGGGGGCTCGAGATATGGGATATGGGAAGATGCCGAAGGTGGAGGAGGCTTTAGCGAGCTATCTCTCTCCCGAATCGGCGTCTTCCCTAAAGACCCCGGTGTTGCCTAGTAAGCCCTGCAGAGAGACATCTGCATTGGTGGGCAGGGCTTACATGGCGGCGGGTCGGGCTGGTTCGTGTCTGCACTCAATGGCGATTTTGCAGGCATACCAGGCCGACCTTACTGAAAGATTTGGATGAGGGGGAGGGGCCTACTCCTGAAGATGTCGCGGAGTTGAGGAAGGCCGCAGATTTGTCTCTCCGGGCCACTAGGGAAGCGGCCAGCGCTATTGGCCGCTCTATGGCGGCCATGGTGGCCACGGAGAGGCATCTGTGGCTGAACTTATCCGGTATTAAAGAAAAGGATAGGTCCTTCCTGCTGGATGCGCCGCTTTCGGCTTCTGGCCTGTTCGGCGACGCCGTTAATTCGGTTGTCGACAGGTTTCAGGAGTCGAGAAAACAATCTGCGGCGTTCCAGCAGTACCTCCCCCGGAAAGCGAAGGCCAAATCTAGTAGGGGGGGGCAAAGCAATCAGCCCCAGCCATCAGCCAGCTCCTCCCACAGGGAAAGAGGTCCTAGCCAAGGCAGGACTTCAGAGGGCTGCCCCCTCCGCAGTGAGACAACCGAGGTTGTTCTCACAACGGGGCCCTCTAGGAAAAGATGCAGGTCCGCCGTTAACAGCGCTTCGGGCCGCATCAATTTCCAGCGAAAAGACACCAGAGGCCAGCCTCGAGAGGCTGGTACCCTTAGCAGATTTTGTAGAGGGATGGTATCATCTTCCCAACATATCTCCATGGGTCCTGCAGATAATACGAGTTGGGTACAGACTGCAGTTCGCGCACCGCCCCCCCAAGCTCTCTGGGGTGGTGCTCACTGCGGTGGTCCCAGAGCAGGCTCAGGTGTTGGAACAAGAAGTACAGACTCTGCTGTCGAAAGGAGCCATAGAACGTGTTCTTCCGGTAGACAGGGAGTCCGGGTTTTACAGCCGGTACTTTATAGTTCCAAAGAAGGATGGGGGGTTAAGGCCAATTTTGGATCTCAGGGTGTTGAACCGGTCTCTGAGAAGGTTCAAATTCAGAATGTTGACCATTCCAACAATCGTGAGTCAAATCAGATCCGAGGACTGGTTTGTCACGATAGATCTGAAAGACGCCTATTTTCACATCTCCATCCTTCCTTGTCACAGGAGGTACCTGAGGTTCGCTTTCGGGGGCGAAGCATACCAATATCGGGTTCTTCCGTTCGGCCTAGCACTCTCTCCCCGCACATTTACCAAGTGTATGGACGTGGCCCTTGCTCCACTGAGACTTCAGGGGATTCGCGTATTGAATTATCTCGACGACTGGCTTATTTTGGCCCAGTCTCGGGAGATGGCAGTTCGGCATCGAGATGTCGTTCTTGGCCATATTCAAAAATTGGGGTTAAGACTCAATTTGAAGAAGAGTGTGCTAGAACCGTCCCAGGGCACGACCTTTTTGGGAGTCGTGTGGAACTCGATTACAATGCAGGCACGTATGTCTCCCGCACGTATCGAGTCAATTCTGGCGATGGTGTCCAGGGTGAGGCTAGGTCAGGCCGTCACTGTGAAACACTTTCAAAGGATGCTGGGCCTCATGGCAGCGGCATCCAACATTATTCCTCTGGGCCTCCTTCACATGAGGCCCCTCCAGTGGTGGTTGAAGACCAAGGGGTTCTCACCCAAAGGAAATCCGTTCCGTATGATCAGAGTAACGCGCAAGTGCCTTCAGTCTCTGCAAATATGGAAGAAGCCTTGGTTCCTATCCCAAGGGCCAGTGTTGGGGGTGTCATGTCGCCGGGAAACCGTTTCGACAGACGCCTCCCTTACGGGCTGGGGCGCGGTCATGGACGGCCGCTTTACCAGGGGTCTGTGGCAGGACCATCATCGCACTTGGCATATAAATTGCCTGGAGATGATGGCGGTATTCAAGGCTTTGAGGAGCTTCCTCCCAGACATCGAGGGTCGCCACGTCCTTATACGGACAGACAATACGTCAGTGGTGGCCTATCTGAACCGACAGGGGGGACTCAGATCGCGCCCTCTGTGCAAACTGGCGCATCAGATTATCCTTTGGTCCCAGGGAAAGATATTGTCAATAAGGGCAATGTATATCCCAGGGGTTCAGAATCGGGGAGCAGACATCCTGTCGAGGCAGGGGCTGAGGCCCGGGGAATGGAGACTTCATCCGGATGTGGTGAAGTCGATATGGGAGAGGTTCGGACCGATGGAAGTGGATCTGTTTGCGTCTCGAGAGACGTCCCACTGTCCACTTTGGTTCTCCCTCTCACATCCAGCCCCACTGGGGTTGGATGCCATGGTACAGGCTTGGCCGAGGCTTCGCCTGTATGCTTTCCCCCCGATCGCTCTGCTCCCAGGGGTCCTGGAGAGGGTCCGTCAAGAGGGCATCAGTCTACTTCTGGTTGCCCCGAGATGGCCGACACGAGTATGGTTCTCGGATATAATATCACTCCTCATAGCTCCGCCATGGCCGATTCCTCTGAGGAGGGATCTATTGTCTCAGGCGGAGGGCACAATCTTCCACCCTCGCCCAGAGTTGTGGAAGCTGTGGGTCTGGCCTCTGAGGGGGTTCAGTACCTAAATGCTGGCTTATCAGCTGAGGTGGTTGAAACCATACTTAGCTCTAGGGCCCCATCTACCAGGAGATTATATGGCCTCAAGTGGAAGGTGTTTCACACTTGGTGTGGAGAACGAAGGTTGGATCCAGTAAACTGCCCAGTGGCTTCAGTTCTGGAATTCCTTCAGGATCGTTTCTCTGCGGGTCTCTCCCCGTCCACTCTTAAGGTGTACGTGGCTGCCGTTTCGGCTTTCCACGCGCCAGTAGATGGTGGACCTCTGGGGAGGCACCAGTTGGTCATTAGGTTTCTCCGTGGTGCTTGGAGGATGAGGCCGGCGATCAGGTCCAGGGTGCCTGCCTGGGATCTGGCAATAGTTCTGGAAGGGTTGTCCCTCGCTCCCTTCGAACCTTTAGAGTCGGCTTCGCCTAAGGACTTAACGTTGAAAATGGTCTTTCTCTTAGCGATTACCTCTCTTAAGAGGGTGGGAGATCTCCAGGCCCTGGCGGTAACGCCAGCTTGCTTGGAGTTTGCCCCTGGCAAAGTAAAGGCCTTTTTGCACCCGAGTCCGGGCTACGTGCCTAAAGTTCCTTCGAGTACGGCTCGCTCTGTAGTCCTTCAGGCATTCCATCCTCCACCTCATGTGTCGGCGGGAGAAGAGAGGCTTCACTTGCTCTGCCCCGTCAGAGCTTTGAGTGTATACTTGGAAAAGTCTGCTTCTTGGAGAAGATCTGACCAGTTGTTAGTATGCTTTGGGTCACCTAAGAGGGGGCTCCCGGCGACCAAACAAACTATAAGTAACTGGATTGTCCAGGCTATTACTGAGGCTTACAAGGTGCGTGGGGTTCCTTCACCTTTGGCCTTAAGGGCTCACTCGACTAGAGGCATGGCTTCCTCTAGGGCCCTTCTGTCGGGAGTACCTCTGCAGGAGATTTGTGAGGCAGCCGGCTGGGCTACCCCGCATACTTTCATCAGGTTTTACAGTCTCAGCCTTCCCAGTACGCCCGGTGCACACGTACTCGGCCCTTGCTGAGTGCCTAATCAGTTTCACTCTGGGGCGGGTCTGTTCGGTGCGTGGCCTAGTGGGTACTCGTTCCCCAAAGAGTCGATTTTATCGACGCAGTGTTGAGTTCCCTCGATAGGGAACGTCTCGGGTTATGACTATAACCCTTGTTCCCTGAGAAGGGAACGAGACACTGCGTCGTGTTGCCACGCCCCCTTTTCAGACCCTTGAGCGTCTTGCTTCATCGCGAGGCTAGTGTGTGTTGTGACAGCGTCACTTTTATACTTCCGGGTATGCCGTCACATGTTACGTCACGACGCAACACCAATCAGGATTGGATTAGTTTCATTCATACTTCAGAGGCGCACGCTTAGGGAGCGTCCCCAAAGAGTCGATTTTATCGACGCAGTGTCTCGTTCCCTTCTCAGGGAACAAGGGTTATAGTCATAACCCGAGACGTTTCATCTTGACATCTGTCAGTTTGCTGCTTTGGGTCAGGTTTAAAGGGTTTAAGATTGCATGTAATCTCTGGGTGAGGGCATGCACAAAGATCGGTTGGTTAGTCTGGCATTAGAGTGAGCAAAGAAGGCTGTGGTTTGCAAGGCAAAAGTTTCAAGTAGAATTTAGCAATTTGCAGATTTGTTGATTTAGAAATTCAAATTAACTCATAAATTTGAAATTAAGGCAACTGAGAATTGATTTGTCAGGGTCAGTCCCTCAGTTTCAGGCACTTTTCCTTAGTTTAAATGATGTCATTTTGAGTATATGCATTATGAAAAACGAAAATTCTTTGCTTTCAAATGCTATAATTACAATTATATAAATGGTGGCTGTCATAAAAACCTGTTTCTTTTTAAACGTGTTTTTCCTGAATTAGACATTTATTCAAACATAAATTAAACAATTAAGATATTAGTAACACAAAAACATAATGCATTTATAATACATTGAATATATTGAATATATTTATGATTTAAAATATTTTTTTTCTAGCAAGATACGGACCATCTATCATCATCGAGTTGTTTTGTTGATATCTTAAAACATTTTAATGGGCGTTCACTTGAGAGATGATGCTGATAAATTGTGCCGTATCAAACCCTCTCTGATGTTCATTCATTTTCGCTTATTTTTTGTGCTACAACTAGTAGGAATAAAATAAATTATCAGTTTACATGATTGTTTTAATTTCGTAATAATATGTACAGAATTTGAAATCAGAAGCTTTTTATTAAAAATAAAGCATTTTTTTTTTTGTTGTTGTTGCTTATCACATTTCTCCACTAATGGCTCATTGCGAGTTTTGAATCAAAATGAAAGAGGGTGTCACACATGTCAGTGGTGTATACATCATCTCATCATATGATTTGCCTTTGTGCAAAACCAAGTCTTCACTTCTCATCCAATACCATACAGGCATCAGGATAGATTGCGGCAAGGACCGTAGGACTGTCCCAACACATGCACAACGTAATGCTACAGAAAAAAAACGGCACTCCGAAAAAGCATGCACACGCACATACACACACACACACACACACTAAAAACACTCAGAAACTTACACAACATATATAAAACACAAAGACAAAGAAACATATTTGTTGGGAACAGTGTGTGTAGTTTTGCTTGGTCATGATCTTGTGGTGCTTTTGGCAGTAAGTAAGATCTGGAGTCAAACAGAGCATGCTCACACAGAGCAACATGTCATAAGACACAGACAGACAACGTAACTGGTTAGAAAATTGTCACGTGACAAATTGGTGGGTGGTAGCAGAAAATCTTTTGAATGTGATCAGAAATCGCAGGTTTATGTTGTCGTTGTAAGTGGTGTAATTGCTGTGGAAAGTTAACTCTGTATGCAATCTGAAGTCTATGTAAAAACTACACAGTGGTGTCAGATTATATGAAAACGTGTTGGTCTTAATATCACTACATCTGGTGATGTTAATTGACAACCTGTGAAGCTACATAGCATGTAGGGGCCTTTTATTTATCTAAGGCTGCTGTGAGCGATTTGAACGCTATTGTGTTAGACAGGGAAACATGGATGGGTATCAGGTGGTGACCCTGGCATGGCCGTCTTCTGGGCTGTGCGCCCAGCCTAGCTGCAGGAGTGGGTAACCCTGTGTGCCATGCGTCGGGCCGGCCGGCTCCGCCCCTGACCTCCCTGAGAACATTCCGGCTATGAGCCAATCAGGTAGCATAAGGAAGACGGGAGAGAAGGAGAGATGGAAGGAGGTACAAACATAGAGACAGACCACAGGCATGTACAGTGGTGGAAGAAACAAGTAAAAAAACAAACAAACAACAAAGAAAAACAGAAAAAAGGGAATATTAAGGTTGGCCCCAGAAGGCAGCTATATGTGAGTTAATATGAGTTTGACGTAATGCAGCGTGATGTGGAAAAAAAACTTATTTACATTATGTTAAAAAGAAGATTGTGGAAGGATCTGAACTTGCGGGGAAGGGACTTGCAGGGAACTCCCTGTCTCATTTTATTTACATTTGAAAAATGTTGATAGTGGTTTTTGAAAAAAATAAAAATAAAAAAATAATGAAAGTGAAACTTTAAAGGGGACCTATTATGCCATTTTTTTTACAAGTTTATGTGTTTTAGCTCAACAGCCCCCAAAGATAATTTTTTATAGCTTGTTCAAATTGCCACTTTTGTGTGTGTTCCTTTAAATGCAAATGAGCTGGTAGAAGAGGGCGGAGCTTCAAGAGCTCATGCAACAACAAAACAGGACAATCTCACACACTAACAATGTCAGAAACTGTCAGTAGCGGTGTATATACAGACAGTATCCCTTTTTCTGGGGGTTGATGAATTTTAATAAAGTGTGCGCTCTCCCTTTTTTCATTACTGCCGTGACCAGTATCACTCCGGGGACTATAAACTGGATCATGAACAGTTGGTACTGATCCATCCTTGAGCAACAACTTTTTTACAAAACCTGTGTTTTGTATTGTCAAAGGCAGACAGTGTGCAACACTTAGGAGGACGGGGAGCTAATACGGCAGAGTCCGTCGACAGTCGTGGGGGTAGCCTGTGCAATGTGACGTCAGCTTGTTCTGAGACTCTGCTTGATTTATAGTGATAAAAAATAAAGGAGTGCGTAGATTTTTATCACTGGTTGTCTACACACTGCCAATACAAAAACAGTGAATATTGCATAGTAGGTCCCCTTTAAACAAAAGATGGGGTTTGTGAGCTGATGTATGTAATTTCTTGTTCTGACTAAAATCTGAGATGGCTGAGGAAATTTAAAGCTGCAGTAGGAGGTTTTGAGAAAACGTTGACCTGAAAACCTTAGCCTGAAAATCTGAACAAGCATAACTGCAGTACACTGACAATCTTGAGTTTGAAAGACGGTATGCACTGTGCAAGAGAGGAGTGTGATCAGCGCATGAGCGTGATTGACACTGCTAAGACACTCCTCCTGGCTCTGATTGGTTGTTTCTGACCAGGAGCGGTGTATTTCTGTAAATGGCAATAGAACCACTGGGAGGAGCCAGAGAAGCTTGATTTTTTTTCACAGATTATCTGTCTCATAGTCTACTGAGTTAATACATAAAAGTTACCTACAGCAGCTTTAAGTATAAATTTGGTCTTTTGTTTAATTTGTGACAAAAATAGCAGCTTTGTATCATTATAAACTGTCTGTCGTGGGCGCGCTCTGCTTGTCTGTGTGCTTGGACTGTCTTTATTTACTGTGTAATGCACCTGGTATGATTTGTGTGTGTGGTGTGTGTGTCAGACAATAGCCTCACGCAGAGGTTACATACCCTTCCTCACTCGGGTACCCGTGTTTGTTGATCGTCTGCCGACGTTCAGCAGAAAACGAGGAGTTTCTCCCAGTGGCTCACTTGGGTTAAAGATCTGGCCGTCCTCAGGTGAAAGGGTTTGGTCTATGTGGGGACAATCCTCATTGGCCAGCGCTGCTTTAGCTGCATCACCGTTCACTTTGGGATCTTTAAACACAGAAGCACATGTAAGAAAAACAGGTAGCAATGGCGATACATCTAGTCTGATACAAGTGAGGACGGGAGAGGGTAATGAGAAGCCCTGCTTGTGACATGGATGTAAATATGTTATGAATGATTGCACTCATTCATTTAATTTGAGGTTTAAATAAGGGTTTATAAAGCATACTCATTCAACAACAAAAGCAATGTTAACCTGTTCTCCTGATTACAGTGTTTCATGAACTGATAAAATACATAGCTTAGAATAGATGCAGTTCTAAATCGTATTGTTTTGTATTTGATAAAAATGTCTGCTCATATATTATTATTTTGGGAATAAATTTAGCTGTGAATTAGTTAAAATAACAAAATCTCCTAAAAACTAGTACTGCAAAAACCTACACCTCACTTGTTTTCAGCACTACATTTGACCAAACAGCAGTGTGCAGCTCTGGTTTTGCTCCAAAAAAAAAAGTGAGGGAGATGCATTGAATTATAGCCCCTAGCCACGGTGTAATATATAAAAAACAGCTCATGGCAACCTGCCTTTTCACCTGTGAGCTCTCTGGCAGCCAGAAGCTTCTGCTCAGGCGATTTACGCCTCATCGATCAGACCTGTGAGAAGGCAGAGCACTGCCAAAGCTCCTCAGAGGAAAGAGCACTGTGAACTACCATTTCTTCCACCTGGATTTTCCATTGTATGGCTAACATTGATTGTAGCAGGCGCTTGCTAATATATTACTGTCAACAAAAGAGCATCTATCAGCAAGTACGGCAGGCTTCAACTTGACGGTTATTTAAATGTTGGAATATTAGATTAGCTACATTTCATTATGGCCTATTGATACTCACTATGGTGTATATTACCACGGTGACTCAACATATTATTGATACCTACTTAAGATCATTAATTTAACCTATATAAAATGAAAATTCTGTCATAATGTACTCACTGTCTTCCAAAGCCATACAAAAGTTTTTTGTGTTGAACAAACTGAAGCTGAATCAACTGGAAAGATTCAAAAGAATGATTTGGTCAACAATTGGACATCATCATTTCTCATATAAACTCTGATGGTTACACCAAGGAGTCGGTTACTCAACAAATATGACTTATAGAGCACAAGTTATTTGAGCCATTTTCATGATACTTTATGATATAGCCCCAATGAATTAATTTCAATGAAATTACATTGAAAAGAGCGGTCAGAATATTCTTCAAAACTTGTTGAAGATAATAGAAAATTCTAAGAAATTTCAAAGCAGCAGATGTGTATTGGTATTTTTTTTTTTGTGTGTGTGTGTTTATTCATGGTTCACACACAGGAAAAGTTGTGAAGTGATGCAAGCCTCTGTGATGGAGAAGCTTCTGAAAACAAGGAGGAATGACGAGATGACTCATCTTTATGAATAGTCTGATGAACAAGCCCTCCTCTCAGTCTCTCTACTGTTGTTTCTGTTTCTCTTTCACTTTCACACTGCAGGCAAAATGTTTCTCAATGATGGCCACTTAAAAATTAGTCAACTTTTGCAAGAGATGTCTTATGTTTTGCATGTTGTGTGCATGTCTGTATATACATTTATGAAAATGTATATGCATACAAACGTAAATATATATTCAAATATATTTGCACTTTAAACAGAAATTCAAGGGGGTAATTTGAGCTGACTTGGTCTGAAGATTAGGTACATGAGTGAATGGTTTCACTGAGCAGGCCTCAACTTCCACTTTTAGTGTTTAAGAATTTTTTCTTTTTAAAAAGTTGATATTTTCTGTTTCTACATAAACTGTAATCTGTATGATGTTTGGTGCTGCTATGCCTGGCTTTGCTACCTATCACAGTCACTTTTGTGAAGTCACAACACATGAATAATTTGTAACTAGTTAAAAATTTATTAAATGTATCAGAATATAACAGTACCGAATGTACCATTAAAAGTAACTTAAATCTCCAAGGGTTTTGAGACATTTTGTTCAACTGGTTAGTGTCCAAAATTCAGTTGTGAATAATTCTGTGTGAATGAGAACGGTCATTATTATATTTACATATCTGAGGTAGAGCCCCAGTGAAGGACAGATCTGCTGGGGCTCTGCCGCACCTGCCCTACTTCCTCGCTGCTAAGCATGATCAAATCCTTCTTTTTCTTCATCAATCTTTCTGCTCTCTGCACTCTCCACATTTTTATCCATTCATAATCTGTATCATATGAATAACAGACATAAAGTTTAAGCATCAGTTCGGATCATTAAAAAAGGTTCATGTTGTTCTGTACACAGAGTTCAGTTGTTTATGGATTACTGGGAACAACTACATTATACAACCAAATTCAGTCTTGAAAGATGCATGTAGTGACAAGCACACAGCATTTTCTTTCCTGCGGCTGTGACCGAATCCAATTAATAGCAACTATTCCTTGAAATACACAGGGGTGGTGAAATATACCGAATCCAAACTATATATATTACATATGACAATATTTACAGTATATTATTTCAGATCTATGAATGACACAATTTACAGCAGCTCTTAAAATACCATTAGGCTGGATGTTAAGTGTGAGTGGACCATTTTGAATAAAAACAGGGCCAAAAGCATAATGATAATTACACAACTCATATTTCTCAGGAGACCTCATTTAGAAATAACTATACGACAGGGATGGATATAGGCACTGTCTATAAAGGACAGTGTTGACTCATCTGTGTGTGTGTGTGTGTGTGTGTGTGTGTGTGTGTGTGTGTGTGTGTGTGTGCGTGCGTGTGCGTGTGCGTGTGCGTGTGTGTGTGTGTGTGTGTGTGTGTGTGTGTGTGTGTGTTACAGAGCTGAGAGTGTTTTCTGTGTTTCTCTGCAACCGTGGCCAATTCAACAGATGCTTTCACTCTATGTGCTGGTGATTCTTACGGTTCTCTGCCCAAAGTCAAATGGATGGAGCTGATAATCAAGGCCTTTGTGCCATCTGTAAACTCATTTACAAGAGAGATTTAGAAAATCTGAGAGAGAGAGAGAGAGAGAGAGAGAGAGAGAGAGAGAGAGAGAGAGAGAGAGAGAGAGAGAGAGAGAGAGAGAGAGAGAGAGAGAGAGAGAGAGAGAGAGAGAGAGAGAGAGAGAGAGAGAGAGAGAGAGAGAGAGAGAGAGAGAGAGAGCATGTAGGAAAGGAAGAACATCTATAAATTCTTTTTATGTGGGTAATGTTTAATATTTTCAAGCCAGTTGGCATGAAGACCCAAATTGAATTGGTTTCAATATGTATGTTTCACTCTTAAATCTAAACATTACAAATGATGCAGACGAATCAGTAAAAAACACTACCAGAGACCTTTTATTTCCAAAATCAATTAACAGTAGGTCACGCATTGATTTATACTACCTTCATCCTCACACCATCTTACTGAGTGTGTTTTTGCAGTACCGTGTGAAAGGCACAGGAGTCGTGCGAGGCGAGTGAATGACTGCAGCTCATTGCAGAGTGCGATTCCTATTGTGTGGTTGCTTGGACACTGTTGCCATAGCAACAGGCTCTAGTGCAGTGCAAAAATACAGAGAATGAAATAATAAAGAGACTGTGTGAAAACCCATCCTTTCACTTCATAACAAAGATTTGTCTTAAACTAACAGGGCATGATTATGTATGCAAAGACTGGAGGAAGGACTCTCCTTGTATAAATATCTGAACGTCAGTCTGACATCCGTGAGCTCTTAATAGTATCATTATTCATTGAGTGAGTTCTCAAAGTTAAGTGTTTGTCACAAACTCTCACAACAAAGGGGTTTTTCCTGAGGCCAACGATCCACCTTAGCTATATATGCTAAAGCTAGAAAGCACTGTTTGGCCATTCACTGACACTGGACCAATCCAGGGGTTTTCAAACAGGAGTTCTCTCTTTTTTGAGTCCCTCAGAAAGGGATCATGTATATATCTTATATATATATATATATATATATATATATATATATATATATATAATATTTGGGGGTCCTTGGCATCAGAAAGCTTGAAACCTCACGGATTATTCCATGTAAAGCAGGGATGAAATTACGCCGTTAAGAAGAAGGGGAATCCCTCCAGTCAGATTTGTCAAATGTCATGAGTGGGTCAAATGAAGGCACTCGCCACCACTCACTAATGGTAAGAATGCTGAGTGGACTGGATGGCAGATAGGTAACTTCGAATTTAGTTCTTATTTACTAAGCCTATTTACAATTTTACCACAAAATTGAACTCAAACCAACATTAGGTAACATGGATACCAGTTGTGGACGAAGTACAGAAATCAAGTACTTGAGTAAAAGTACAGATACCATTAAAATATTGTTCCAGAAAAAGTACTCATTTTTGGTTTACTTTTGAATTAAATTTTTTGATGAATGCAAGTAAAAAGTAAAAAGTACTGATAGATGAAATTTATAGCCAGACAGGTCAGCACTAATAAGATTGTGATAACATTTCAAACATTGAAACATTTCAAGAGGAATGCTATGCAAATAGTGGGGAAGATGTATGGACATTTAATTTGCCCCTTTACTGCTTTGCCCTTTTACTGAAGACATAATTTCATAATTTCATTGACAATTATCAATACTAAAATTCATAAGTAACTTACTTTTTGTGCAATCAGCACACACATTCAAGCTCCGACGATATCCTTGTTCTTGGCTCATTTTGCCTGGATCGTTGAATCAGTGAGACATTGACTCAAGAACAGCTGCAAATGCATCAGTCCAATTCGATTATTTGTGAACCAATGTAACGTTCATTGGAAAGAATGAACTCGTTCACAAATCGGACATCACTTTTGCGTCTCGGGGGGGAACTGAACAATTTCTTCAGTTCAAAAGGAATGAGATGTTTTTATGTAGTGGGGTAATTATGAATAAGTATTATTCAGCTTACAATATTAAGCTTTAAATGCAGAGAAGTGAAAATTAAAGTTTCCCAAAATAAAAATAGTCTGATAAAGTACAGATACTTGAAAAATGTCCTCGGAGCATTATAATCAGTATCTATCAGTGGTGAACATTAACAAAACGTTTCTACTTTGTAAGCATCCACCACTGATAAACACTGATTATAATGCTATGGTTTATTTTCTGCTGAACAAAAAACATGTTACTCCACACCCTGTCCTCCTCTAAAAGGCTACAAACACAAACGTATAAATGTAAGCTAGGCAATACATTTAATGCATAAAAAAGTTTTAAAATATAAACATTACATTATTAAAAAAAACAACTGTGTGTCAACAGTGAGACTCACTGCCTGGACACGCTTTTGACGAAATATGAATATAGATTTAGTACAGATGAGAAAATAGCACTCAAATGCTAAAAGGTTATGCGCGGGTGAAAACACCTCACAGGTGGATTGAACAGCACAAACACCTGACAGGGCAACCCATGTAACACTGCTTATGATCAGCTTTGAACCATTTAATAAAGTTCTCTCCTGCTTTGCATAGCTTATGGCAAGCACTTTTCATGCAGCAGCTCACTCTGCCACCTTTCAAATGTGTGACACAAACCAAACTAATCGATAATGAAATATAATTATATTTTTACTATAGATTATTTGTTGCGGCCCTACTGTATAATCTTCTGTGGAATTTTCACTTTTCATTTTAATTTTTACAATAGCCATTCAACTGCAGCTAATGAAAGCCATACAATCAAAAATGCTTAATGTCACAAAAGCAAACAAAAAATACTACAGTGCGTGATGACAATTAAATAGTAATTAGGGCAAGCTGTTGAATGAGTGTGCTCCTGTTTGTCTAGGTGGATATAATTGACCCTCACAGGAGTCTAATGGAAAAACATATAGATATGCAAAATGTTGCATGGGGTATTGGTCGTTATGCAACCATGGTGAAGACTTGTGTTTGTTTCTATGCGCGCCTTTGTAAAGAGGCTGAATAGAATGCAGTGCGATGAGATTTTATAATGTCTCCAGATGGTTGATCTGTATTTGAACAATTCCCAAATGAGAGGCAGTTCTAGAAACATAGTGATGCGAAAGGGAACAAAAGGTGAGTTCAATCTTAAACGTCTTCTATGTTATTAGTTCAGATGGATATTACTAAAAATATCCAAAAATGTATCTAAAAATGTCCTACCTGCTCTGCTCATTTCTAAAATCTCCTCCTGGGCAGCGGGAGCACAATGGTCACTTTGTGGACTGTGGTGGGGTGAGTTCATGGTGGACTTACAGTAGTTAGGTGAGCCCAGCTGGGGGGCACGGGGAATATGCTTGTTCTTTTTCTTTGGTAGCTTCTGCTTAGCCATGGCTAGAGAGTAGTACATCCCAAAGTTATTGACAATGACAGGCACAGGCATGGCGATGGTTAGCACACCTGCCAGAGCACACAATGCACCCACCAACATGCCTGACCAAGTCTGAGGATACATGTCTCCATAGCCCAACGTGGTCATAGTCACAACTGCCCACCAGAAGCCAATTGGGATGTTTTTGAAGTGGGTGTGATCGCTGGCACGCGGGTCATTGGGATTGGCACCGATTCGCTCGGCGTAGTAGATCATGGTGGCGAAGATCAGCACTCCAAGAGCAAGAAAGATGATAAGCAGGAGGAACTCATTAGTGCTGGCGCGGAGAGTGTGTCCCAGTACGCGCAGGCCCACGAAGTGTCGCGTCAGCTTGAAGATTCGGAGGATCCGAACGAATCGCACCACTCTGAGGAAACCTAGAACGTCCTTTGCTTCTGAACCAGAAAGCCCACTCAGGCCTACCTCCAGGTAAAATGGCAGGATGGCCACAAAGTCTATGATGTTTAGGGTGTTTTTGATGAATTTCATTTTGTCCGGACAGAAGGTGACACGCATGAGGAACTCAAAGGTGAACCACACCACACACACTCCCTCGATGTAAGTTAGGTAGACCACTGTCTCTGTCTCCAGGTGAAACTTGGTGGTGTTGTCGAGAGCGTTAAAAAATGTGCGATTAACGATGGGGTTGAAGGCCTCGTGTGTCTCCAGGCAGAATGTGGTTATGGACACCAGTATGAAGAAAAGCGAGGCAAATGCCACCCACTGCGGAAGAGAGAGAGAGAGAGAGAGAGAGAGAGAGAAACAACGGATAAAAAATGAGAAGGGAAAAACACAATGTTGATTTAAAAATTATTTTGTTTGCATCAAAAAATAACTTTCTAATGAGGCAGGTATGTACACAATACCTTCACTGGTTTTTAGCCTAGAGCTGATTTAGACATATTAGTCAAATGTGTCTGATGACACTACCAAAGCGATCACATCATTATCAACATAGTGCAGCTGATTGTTTACTATGGCATCAGCGGCCAATGAGCTTGCTGCTCAATATTCAAATACTTTCCATTGTTTAATGTTAACAGTCTACAGCGCGCTTTCAGAAACCCTCCAGCTCCACCTGATCTGTATACGGGGGTTATTTCACGTACTGTGTGTCTTACATGCTCACAGCAGCAATGTCTGTGAATGTGAATTGGCAGTAGCAAGTCTTTGTACTTTCTTCACAGCAGCCGCAATAATCATTATCAGCAGCAGCAGCAGTGTAGCTGATCTATTCCACCAAGACCAAATACATTAACATTGCCACATCCATTATCATGCCAATCTCACCAAGAGTTCATGGCATTAAATAATATTTAGTCCCCAGCCCAGTCTGTGTGTTTATTGATAGAAATGTTAGCCAGAAAACACATTCCAACACTGTGCCACTGTGATTTTCATATACAAGTTGGAAACAATGTAAAACCAGTGATGATTCAACTAAGCTAGCCGTGATTTCAGGAGATAGGGGCTTTCAAAGATGCTTTAGAAGTGTTGTGATGAGCACAATGAAGGAACAATAAAGAAACAAACTCCGTCTGCAGCTCATGGGAACTGAATCCCTTTAATTTTCTCTCACACCCGCTCGGTTGTTCACTCAATATATTATACAGCAATATGCCATGTCATTGTTTCTTTGTTTTATTTAATCTTTTTGCCCTAATAGTCTAGTACCTCAGCTAAAAAAATATGGACTGTTACTCCAATACCCTTCCCTGAAATGATGGTGAACTGAGCTTACAAAATGCTATTATAAAAATTGCATTTGTTTTTTATGCCCAAATAAATTTCTCAGTCATTAAAGGAAATTTTGACCATGCAAATTTGATTTTTACTGTTAAAAATTACCTGAAAGAATATATCCTCAAGCTGCCTTCTCAAAAAATGTTTAATTTTCACTGCATATCAATTATATAGTATATTTGAAGCACAATGAGTTCTCCGCCTGTTAGCGTGTCCTTTCATTTTTTTTTACAGGTGAGAAGAATAGTCCGCATAACATGGCCTTGTGCAAACCTCCTACAGCAAGTCCCACGCATAAAGTCTTACACCAAGACCACATGCTTGAGCAACACGTCCAATCTCAGAGGTGAAACACAATGCAGCAATACCACAGCTCAGCAGAAGGATCTCAGTGACAGGTGTAATAGTCCAGTGCACAGCAGCAGACAAAAATAAGAGGCAAAACTATAGCCCTAATAATGACCTTTGACCCCTGATTTACCTTAGCCAAGTAACAAAGCTCAATCTTATGTTGGACATGTTTTCTAAAAAAATTAATTTGAATTTGCTTGCATTATAAATTAGTCCATAATGTCATTGGTAATTTCACACATCTGGCTGTAGTTTCCATGAAATTAAGTGAATTTTAATAATCAATATATATTTTATATATCATTTTATTTGAAGAAATTATTCTTTTTATTTGCCATGGACAAATATCTATCTTAAATAAATGTCGTTCTATTTTTCAAAGATAAGAAAAATAAGAAAAATAAAACCTTCACATAATCAAATCACAATTTCTGAATTTGTCATTTAAAGTTATAATTCATCAACACAATGCCCATTAAAACATTACCAAATCAATTTCTGTAGGTGGCTGAATCCCAATGACCAGTTCATGTCCATGCTGAATGGCTTTGTCAAGGCTCAATTCTTGCACCACTCCTATTCAACCTGTACACTACAGCCCCATTGACTCCCTGCATTGATGACGTAAACAGTTGGATGTGCCAAAACGTTCATCAGCTAAACAAAGACAAAACTAAAGTCATTGCATTTGGAAACAAAGATGAAGTTCTCAAGGTGAATGCATAACTTCACTCCAGGGGTCAAACAGAAACAACAGAAATCTTGGTGTGTCTCTAGTCAGACCTTAGTTTCAGTGGTCATGTCAAACTAAGCAATAACTAAATCAGCATACTATCATCTGAAAAATATTTTAAGAATTAGATGCTTTGTTTCCATTCAAGACTTAGACAAACTTGTGCATGCTTTTATCACCAGCAAGGTGGATTATTGTAACGGACTCCTCCTCACTGGCCTTCCTAAAAAGACCATGAGACAGTTGCAGCTCATACAGAAGAACGCTGCTGCCAGTATTCTGAGCAGGACCAGAAAATGGAGATGGACATCACTGCAGAACATGAAATCCGAACCTTACATATACCTCCGCCCCCTGATCCCTAACCCCACCCCTAATCCTACCCATCTCCACCCCTTGCTGGTATAAATCGTTCAATTGGCTAGGACCTCAATATATCGCAGATATGCTCACTGAATATAAACCCATCACTCAGATCATTAGGCTTACATCAGCTAGAAATGCCAAGGGTTCACTCAAAGCACGGAGAGTCTGCTTTTAGCTATTATGGCAGTCACAGCTGGAACCAGCTTTCAGGAGATCAGATGTGCTCCTACAGTAGTCACATTCAAATCCAGACTCAAAACACATCTGTTTAGCTGTGCATTTACTGAATGAGCACTGTGCCACTGTTCGTCCGACTGTTTGTACTGTATTTTATTTATTATTTTAAACTGATTTAATTTATCTTATTTATTTTGATTATTTTAATTTCCTCTATCTAAAGCACTTTGAATTACCATTGTGAATGAAATGTCCTATATAAATAAACTTGCCTTGCCTTGCCTTTGTCAGCACAATTGTTTACCCGTGACATTGATTATTTTCTCCTTATTCAAACAGATGAATTACCCCTGTTGGACTGTTTAGGTTGAGAATCATGTTACTCCACTGACTGTCATCAAAAGAATAAAGACTAGTTATTTGAAACTCTCCCCTCCCGGTCAGTTGCTCTAACTCAAAAAAAAAAAAAATCACACAATGAACAGATTGTGTCTTATTAAAATGCTGAACACTACAGTACGTTGAACACTCAGGGCCAGATGTACGTACATTTGCGAACGCAGTGTTAATAGCGCCATGGCCAAGACGCAGAAAGTGCTTGATGTAAAACTGCGGTGTGCGTGTTGTGTATCCAACCTGCAGTTAGCTACCGTAAGCTATAGTGGGTGGGGATCCATTCATTGTTTTAATGGGCCTCCAATCACTGCTGATGCTATGACTGTTTGAAATGATTCTGTTGGCATGTGAATGCCAATAATTGTAATTTATAGCGAGGAGTTTAACAACTACTGGAATGGAATGTGAATGCTGAGTCAGAGATTTGATTTCCTCTTAGATTTCTTCCGGTAACTGTAATATTGCGTAGCTGCTTAATCTGTAACGTTTAATGATTTTGTTTTCACTCAACTGAAAAAGTGTGATTCTTGTGGCAAAAGTCTTTTCAGCTCGTCTTACTCGGATTACTGCTGCCATTTCACCAGGAGGCATATGCCAGGAAATGCTTCTTAAATTACACCTGCTTTTAAGAGACAGAGAATTTTCAGCGCAAAATAGAGGCACGCTTTCACCGGCTTTTTCTGTACACAACGCAATACATAAGAAGGTGCAGTTTTTAAGGCGTTTCCCCTCCCATCTCTACTGTATGTGAGACTCCCACTTTCCCCTTGACCATCCCATGAATGCATGCACGACACGAAAAGAGCATTTTGCCATTTTTAGTTCCCACAACAGGCAGTCTCAGTCTTTCATTCCGGTGCATCCCATTTGTACATACTTCGTCATGGTTTTATGCGCACTTTGCGAAACAAATACGCCTGAAGTGGGCGCAAAAGCATTAGTACATCTGGCCCTCTGAGTGCATTTTTTTTTTTACATATAAAATGTGAACTTCTTAAAAGGTAACTAAACCCATGGTCAGAGCCTGACTCCACCCACTGGCAATATTTGAAAAATGCTGTAAAAATGGGCAGAGCCCAGTGGAGGGGGGCATGCATCTGAGACCCATCTTTCTGAAGGCAAGGGCGTGGTTAGCTGGTACTCTCTGATATCACAGAGTACCACAACTTCCAATAGGAAAATGCATCTGCAGTAGCCCCCGTTCAACCTGAAGAGGGCAATACTCAGACGTTTTTATACCATATATTGTAGAATTAAAACCCTTTAAACACAAATTTACAAAAAACACATACATGAACAACATTAAAAATGTCCCAGTATTACTTCATTCAGGCAAATGGCAAAGTTGTTGTTTTCTTCAGTAAAAAAAAACATTCAGCCCACATGAACCAAGCTGTTAATTTATTGCTAATAAATATGTAAGTTAAAAGCACTTAAATAAACATACATTGGAGTAATACAATTACATTCAGATTTTGCAGACAAAGAAGATGTGCATAAAAGATTAGATAAAAAGTGCAAAAGATCAAAAGTTTTTCTGCAGCACTGCATGGCAAAATGGTGAGGGTGCAAGAGAAAGAGACAGAGTGAAAGAGAAGGAAAGAGGCTCATTCAAGTGTCTCAGAAATAGCACAAAATCCTCCCCCTTCTCCCATCACCTCTTACTCTCATTCTCTGGTTATACCTCTCTTCTGAATATGAAAGCTTGTCACGTTCTCTTATATAACCAAACACTACCTAACACAGTGCACCCACATTTGGGACTACGACTGTATTCGTATATTCATGTGTTTTGCGTCTGTGGGGAGGGGCCAGGCTATTGGGTTTTTCGTTTATGGCTGTGAGTTTTGCGGCTGCTGTGCTTTCCTTTTTGGACAATAATGCCCCACAGGGGCTTGATAGAAAAGACAGTTGGGGATTCCGGATTAATTCCTTCTTGTTTATGGCCGTCTATTAATTATAAAGGAGCTGGTGGCAAAGCTGGTTTCTTTCTACATACGTGACTGTTTACATATGTGACTGTTTCCTTTTGCCGTTCCATCTTTTCTGGCTATTTTATTATTAAAATATACAATACATATTCTGAGTAAATGAACAGTGTTCCAAGAGGGTTTACAGGACACCAACATCACTGGGACTTTTTTAGTCCTTTCTCCTTTCATCAGAAATCGCATACTAGGTACTGTGTGTAGTATGAATGTAATGCACAGAGATAGATAGCCTACATGCCTGGATGTCACACTTTAAATCCTACCAGTTGGCTTTCAGCATGCACTTATTATCAATTCATCAAACATACTTTTTTAATGTTGGGGCATTCTGAAGCCCCCATTAATTCCTGAAGCTCATTAAAGGTGCTCTAAGCAATGTCGGGTGACGTGACTTCTTGTTTATGTTGAAAGTATTTTCAAACCCCACCCCCCAAGGCCTTCTTGTCAATTATTGGCTGGAACAGTTTGCTATGTTTCGTGGAGCGGGCTGCCGCAGTTTGTTTTTGTTGCCATTTGTCGAGCCTGGGTTGTCTGCATAGACCGTGTTTTTTTACAGTGTGTTTTGGGGACAGGCAGCTAGCGGATAGTGAGGAGATGTTTGCTATATGTGACAAAAAAATATTTAGGCCTGAAAAACGTGCGACTACGCTTAGAGCACCTTTAAGCTTTAGACAAAACTATAGGTTTCTTCTAGGAAAATGCATTTTTATGCATCATTTAAATCTTTATCTCCACTTTTGTATTTATGCCAAATTCAGTCTCAAACTCTTTCATAAATCACATGTCTATCAGTTAATTTTGCATTAGCAAGGACAGCCTTTTCAAGCTTCAAATCACATTTCTCTAAATTATGTATGCTAAATATTTTAACAGAAAATAAAAAAACACTCACAGGCAAGTCATAAAAGTCTGTGGGCCACATTAACACAAACTTCCTCGTGTATGTGTTTAGCAATCTTAACATTGAATCCACCCAGCAAAATTCATTTAGCTTGAAGTAATTCATAAATACAGTATATTACACTCAAGCCTCAGATTGCCCAGCTTGCCTGGTCAGTGAAGATGGCATGCACAGATAGGAGGAGGGAGTGTACATTACACTGTTATATACCATTAATGTACAATGAAGTTCCTCTACTCAGAGCAGAAATAAGTGGCCCTCTCCACTGATGGGAGATTAATGGGGAAGATGGCGCTGGCCATTCCTGAAGGAGCAAGAGGTAGCAATTCATCTCTTCAAATATTTAGCAATTCATTTAAATATTTAAGAAAGGCTGACCTTTTTAACATGGTCCATTGCACGTGTTAGATTTTCCATTAATTTAATAACCAATTACTTGACCTCATAATGAACTAACTGTAGACAAGAAGCCGGAGGTAGATACAAGAACTAACAGCAGTTAATTTAAACATACTCAATCACAAACCTCAACTGTACATTTTATACAGCCTTAAATGCTGCCAATATAGCTCAGCCTCTTCTACACTCTTTTAGTCACAGGCAACACCCAAACCAACACTTCGCTCTCAAAATGTAAACACAGCCTCTACGTTGGCTTCCCCTCTCAACCTTATTTGCTACTGACACTCTTTCATCTGGTTTGTTGGGTTCTCTGTCGAGAGGTTCTCTCGTATTGCGTAGGATAGCTTATGCTACGGGAAAGATTCACCATTTCGAGATATTGAAGCCAAAAAATTTTCCTTATTTTTTGTGTTCATTGTCAGCGCAGTGCAGCAGCTAGCAGACCTAGAAAGGGCGGTCACTCCGCCCTTCGCAAGAAAAAGTGCCACTCCCAAAGGCCTCCGGGGTCCTGTGGCCCTCCCTCGAGCTTCACCTTCGCCTTCTCCGCAACCACCAGCTACGGCCCTCGCTGTCATTGCGTCGGACGAGGAGGCAGAAGGTGATGCCACTAAAGGCAGCTGTTCTATCAGGTCATTTCACTATCAGCTCTGCCAGCATCCGATAGCGAGAGCGACACTAACCTCCTCTGCCCTGTCAGAGCGCTGAAGGTTTACATTGCGCCCCTTTCAGGCGCTCAGAGCAGCTTTTTGTTTCGTTTGGGGGGCGCACCAAGGGTCTCGCCGCCTCGAAATAGAGTCTGTACAGATTGATGGTGGACTTTTGCGTCTGCTGTTAATGCGTCAAAAGATCTGCAGTGCCCTTTGGGCATCAGGGCTCATTCAACTAGAGGCAAAGCCTCATCGTGGGCATGGTCCAGCGGAATTTCTATTCATGACATTTGTACGGCGGCAGGCTGGGCCTCTCCGTCTACATTTGTGAGGTTTTATAACCTGGATATAGCCGCCTTGCAGGCTAAACTTTTGTTAGTCTACTACTATCACGTGACTAAGATCTTCTGGTTGAGCTGCACTATAATGGGCCGTTATGTCGGCCCGCTATGCTGGCCTATTTTTCCACTTATCTTGTTGTAGCGTAGGCTAACTTACGCAATACAAGAGAATGTCTTTGTAAGAGAACGTATGGGTTACCTAACGTAACCTCGGTTTTCTCTAGAAGAATGAGAATTGTGTAGCCTGCCCTGCTCATGCCATGAGCGACTTTCGCTTCAGTCAATGAAAACCAGAGAAAAAGCGTCCAAGCCCTGCTTATATATGCTAAGCAACGCACATACTGGTGGGCTATGATGCTGTGAAGGCCCGAGCACCCTTCATTGGACGTGACGTGACGTCGGGCACATTGGCAGGCTGCTGCAGTTCCAGCGGGGCAGCCTATGAGCATGCTAGACAGCCTGCTCTAGGTCTGCTAGCTGCTGCACTGCGTTGACAATGAATACAAAAATTAAGGATACGTTTTTGGCTTCAATATCTCGAAAAGAATCTTTCCCGTAGTGTAAGCTAACTGACCCAATACTGTGTATTCTGTATGTGTTGGCTTTTCTGTGTTCATGGCTAGCAGCAGAGCGGCTCACAAGACACTTAACATTTTTTAAAAAGCACTACTGTATGATATGTACATGGTTAAAGGTGAAATTTCTACATCAATCAGTATTTAAATCCATTAGTTTGAGTGGTCTGGTGGGTGTGACAGAACACTGACTCAACCAATAGCATGAATTTGGGGTAGGACTTATTTGAATGGGGTGAAATTATCATTTATGCTGCCTCTGATACTAGGGCGTTAAGTGAATCAGATGCTTGCTTTGGTACACCTAAAGATGCAGCATTGCGTCTTTACAGAGTTTGATTTGTAAATGTGTAAAGAAGATGCATGTTCTTGCTCATTGTATGCAGTACACAGAGGCGCACACCCTGTCTTTTTAAAAGCTCTGGATATTGATCCAAGAGTAAAATCCATTGCTACTAAGTGCAAATGTGTTTTGTCGTTTTAAAAGCAAGCAAACAGAAGCAGGATGCTACTTATCACAATATAATTTGTCTCAGTCTGCGAAAAAACATGATTTTGACATGATTTATTGTAATTCCTGATTAACTGGCTGCATGTTATTTGTGACTGTATGTAAAAAATTTAAAGGGGCTTCTCAAATCTCTCAGATTGGCATGCTTTGTGCATTTGCATAAAAGAAAGAAGAAAAAACAGTGGAAGGGTTTGAAACATGTTAATTTAATTTTTTTTTTTTTTTTTTTTTTTTTTTGCAATTCTGCTCAGTGTCACTAGTGGCAGAAAATACATTTTACCTCCAAGCTTACTGACAGAGTTTTACTGGTGTGGAAGTAATAAAGGCTGTGTACTTCAGTATACACAATCCAAAATTAACATCTGTAAACAGATTCATGAAGTCGGTCAGTTAATTAACCAGTTAAATAGCTTCATTCATCATGTATGTGTTTGTTCATGTTATCACCATTAGATCTTAAATGACAACAGCATAGTCCAATGATTATTAATGGAGCAACTCATATTAACACAACTGAGCACACATCAATTTCTAAATAGCCCACCTGCCATCAACTCAGTGCAGAAAACACTTGTCCATCACAGCAAACAGTAGGGGTGGAATCGATTCACACATGAGTCACGATTAAATCTACTACCGATTTGAACAGATTCACAAATAAATAAATAAATAAAAGATTTTGTAAATGTTTGTTATTAACATGATGTTGTCAGAACAAAGAAAATGGCAGTCAACTGCGAGAGCATTGCAGCAGTTGCAGTTTAGAGAATGCACAGGCTTACAATGGGGGAAGCATGAATGAAGCAACAACTTGACAATTAACTGTTCCTATAGACCCTTTTTGCGCCGACGTCACAGTGAGTTACGTCACGGCGCTAGCTGGAGGCAAAACAAAGTAAAAACTGGAGGCGGCCAATACAAAACAGCACAGATTCGGCTACATAACAAGGAGCTTAAATAATTGTTACTATTATTAAATGTCATCTTGTGTGTTGTTTGGCGCAAGAATTGATGAAAAATGAATATGCTGTATCTGGAACTTTTATTTCTAGAAAATATTCACAATCACATCATTAAAATCGCCCTGTAATGTCACTCTTTACATTGTCGTGGTCTCGGCGCTGGCTCGGCAGAACTGCAGATCGTACACACAAGTTGGACAGGACCATATAGGCATCTAAAGATTTATACGCCCTCAGTTTCTATTTACAATCGGTTTCTCTATAAGGTAGGTGTAGAAGTCAGGCCACTCAACCGAGGTAACGTACGTTAATCCTGTCAGATCATCCATGCATTGAGTGAGCATGTAGGCGGCTACAGGTCGGCCAATCTGGTTCCGTCCGTTAAAAATAACTTTTGGCCTGGACCTGGACACTGAGTGACCTTACACATTAAGATAAAATCGGATTTTCTCCAGTCATTGTTAAAAAACAAGCTAACAATCCTTGCTAACTAGCGTTAGCAGGCCAGAGGGATCTTTCTGCCTCCACCTAAGCTCCACCCACAAAAAAACGTCACCATGTTTACCAACTGAAAATGGGTCTATATCAATATCTTAATAAAAAGAGAAATGCCATTGTTGGGTGACGTCACTTCTTTGCACAGCCAAGCCTTTCAAAGCCTTTCTTTTGCCTGATGACTTGGACAATCGGTGATCGTTTGCTCCAGTCTGCCTCGCTGCCTACCGTCCTGTGTGTTTGTTTGCTCCAAGGCTGTATGCTCCGTCTCAAGTCAACCTTTTAGCTTCATATTTCTTTCTGTTTCTAACCATCATTTATAGTTGTTAACCACTACATCTTACCCAACATCTCAGATTAACCTTACACCGCTAGCTTCCGTTGTTGTTAGCACAACACACTAGTAACTCGCTAGCCTGTTAATGCTATTTGCACGTGTCTCCTAATTTTCTGTCATCTGTTTACTATCAGAGTGATGCTGGATTCTTGAAAGAATCACTTTAGAATCAGTTCTTTACGTGGACAGGTCGAAACTGAATTGGTTTATGATTCAGTTTGAATCAATGGGGCAGCCAATTTACGCACTGAATTGTTTGGAGCAATTTTTCAAATAATGATCAGACACTTAAGAAGAATGGAAAGAAGGTCTTCATGGAGTACAATGTTGTGAATGTGAAAGTCTGTGCAGGTAAAGACATTTTCTTTCTAGGAGAATCATACACTAATACTACATGAAAACACTAAAAGACTAATTTTGGGCCATGCTCCTTGGAGTACCAAGCAAGTTCATTTGAATGAGTTGCATATTACCTTGTCTAATTTTCTCCCTAGACGATTTTGTGAGACTACTAGAAAAACTACCTGGCAGAAATGTAGAGCGATCCTCCATGGCGTCTATAGATTACCCTGAATTCAACACAGCATGACTTCATCAGCTTTACATTATCTCTTCTCTGTATTCAGATAAAACGCTGTTGCTGGACTATTTTGGTTGAAAATATAACCTTACTTATTGACTGTGGAAAACAGACAGCTGGCTCTGCCTCAATAAAGCACACAACACTGTGGTCGACAGTGGTCTGACTAATCTGCAAAGGAAGCATAAAGTCCATTAAAACGAAAGGTATCAGTTATCTTGTCTTGTTTACACAAATGTCTTTCTGATATAATAGCCACCCCTCAATAGCCATTAAAGCATTAATTTCTGTGAGGCAGACAGGTGGTAGATTCTGAATGACAAATTCATGCACTGTTGAACGGCATTGTCAGCACAAATGTTTTCCTGTGATATTTATTGATTATTTAAACAGAGGTATTACCCCTGCTGGACAGGTTGGGTTAAGAATCATGTTAACTCATTGTTTACTGTACTCACTGAAACAAAGGTAGAAACTCTCTCTAAACAACAAACAGTGGTCTGACTAATAGAGTGCATTTTAAAAAGAAAAGTATGTCAGCTCTTCCTGTTTTCACAGAGAAGCTGCCACGTCTCTTGCAGTGAAACTGCTTCTCCAGCCCCTCCTGCATTCTCACTGTGTGCTTTGTTTTAAGCACCGATTAATATGTTGTTCTATTCTGGGATCTCCCTTCAGGATAAAACAGGATTTTAAATCTACCATAAATTAAATGGCTAAATTCTAAATGAACACTGCTATAGACAAACTGTTTAAAAATAAACTTTTTTCTTATTTGAAAATGTAATATTTAAAGTGCAGATTTTAGGCAAAGTTCAAGTTACCTTAATAAACACATTTGCTTGTTTGAGAGAACCTTTTGTCAGTAAAAAATGTTTCTACAATATACTTTAAAGGTATGAAAAATGAACTTTTTTCTTATTTGAAAATGTATATTTAAAGTGCAGATTTTAGGCAAAGTTCAAGTTACCTTAATAAACACATTTGCTTGTTTGAGAGAACCTTTTGTCAGTAAAAAAAATATTTCTACAAGATACTTTAAAGGGGATAAAATTCGTCATTCCAAACCTGTAGAACTTCTGTTGGACTCAAAAGATAAGGGGATAAGGGGAATTCAGGGATTGGGAAACCTCTTTCAGTCCTGTTTCATTTTTTCATGCTGTCTTATAAAATAATACATATTACATAAATCACTTAAGTTCATCAAATATTTGATGACAGCTCAGTTTGACAATTTGACATCTTTTTATAACTGAAAAAAACAGTGCACGTTCACGGGAGTACCACGACGCATGTGACCTCGAGTGAGTCTACCTCTGCTTGTAGATCTGATCATATGGTGCTTTCGTGAACACGCGGAGGAGACTGATATAGAGAAGACATGATTGAATAAAGTCGATATTTTGTTTTTTTTTTTGGTGCACAAAAAGTATTCTCGTCACTTCATAAAATTAAGTTTGAACCACTGTAGTCGCATGGACTATTTTAACAATGTCTTTCCTACCTTTTGGGGCCTTCAGAATGTTAATGAAATAGCTATCATAGGAGACCTCCTTGAGCAATCCGATTTCATCAAACATATCTTAATTTGTGTTCTGAAGATGAATGAAGGTCTTAAGGGTTTGGAACGACATGAGGGTGAGTAATTAATGACAGCAGTGCCGATCCTGACCTCCCTGGGGCCCTAAGCAAAATTCTGCTAAGGGGCCCTCTACCTGACCCGTGACGCCGTGACGTGAGCTCATTGATATCAAGAATTAACTTTTGTACAAGTGAACATGTAATTCCTGATATCAAAAATAGACATTGGTAGATAAAAATGTAACTAAGGGGCCTTACTAGTAAAAAATAATCAAGAATTCACATTGCAAATAGTAAAAAAAAGAAAAAAGAAATTGAATTCTTGATATCAAAAATACATAAACTGTGAATGAATAAAAGCTAAAATGGCTTGCCATGGCATGTTAAAGTTTATTATTATTATTATTATTCATGTTGAAGCAATTCTTGATTTATGGTTATTATTTACTGAGGGATGTGCATCCATATTGACCAGTATGTCCAGCTAATCAACATTTTAAATTCAATATAGCCTATATATCAATAGTCAAATTGTCAATATTGCTTTACATCTTGCATAATTAGTGCTGCTGCTGTTTAGAATGTTTAACTACACATTCATTGACTGAGACTAGATCAGTTTCTTGTTTTAAAAGTATGTATGTATAATGTGTACTTTGATGAGAGGAGTGCCATCATTTCCCGCCCATATATTGTAATGTACAGTATGTCCACATATATTTCTGCTTGAAAAAATGCGCGTTTCATTTCGTGCACGCGCATATGAACGCATGATAGCCTAACACACGCGACGCGGTTATCTTTTCCGAGCTGCAGTAAACACACACCGTTGCGCAACTTGCACTTTGTTGTTTATCAAAAACAAACGTAATAAATAATTGTATTTTACTCTCACTTTTGTCAGACAGGCACAGAGAAAAGTGATGTAAGAGATGCACTGCCTGTCTGCCCAGCTAGGTCAACAAGACCGAAAAAACACAATAGAAATGCACATAAACTTAACTTTACTTTGCTGACTGACATCAAACTTGGAGAGGAGAGAACACAAGTTTACCTAAATGTTGTTCCCGCAATTCACTTTCATGTTTTTTCTTCTTTCTCTTATCGTGACCAGAGGAATAATTTCGCTTCATTTTGTCAACATTAATTGACGCACTATGACACGAGGAGGGGGAGGCGGGGCCTTGAGTAATTTGCGGGGCCCTACGCAGCTTGCGTAGTGAGCGTATAGGGCGGATCGGCTCTGAATGACAGAATTTATTTTGGGGCGAACTAACCCTTTTCCACGCATTTCCACCTGCCTTGAGCAAAATCCACCATAAAACCAGGACTCTTTGCATTTGGGTGCCCCAGTTTGAGCATCTATCACCAAATTCTCATGGCTCATGGTATCAAGGCTATTCACAGTTGCTGGGTCTCTAGAGTCACTGCCCTGCAGCTTTTTAAAAGGGTGTCCTGCTCTACTTACTGCTCATAGACAGAACTGGGAGCGATGGGGCGGGGTATAGTAGTCAGAAATAAAGGGTGCCCTAAAAATTAGGGGGAATGGGACAGCAGGATTTACATATTACAGTAAATGCTCTGCTATGTGTGTGTATGTGTGTGTATAACACAGTCTCATCCCAAATCGTCATATAACTGACGTTTTGGGACGTATTTTGACCATACGTCAATATCCGCCTTTTTAGGGCCCCCTTAAACGTCGGTAGATGGCGATCCCGGGCCGTCATACAACTGACGCTTTACCTTTAACGTCAGTTAGGTGACGGGTTAGGTTTAGGGTTAAGTTTAGGTATGGGGTAGAGTTAGGATCCCATAACCTCATCTACCGACGTTTAAGGGGGCCCTAAAAAGGCGAATATTGACGTATGGTCAAAAGACGTCCCAAAACGTCAGTTATATGACGATTTGGGATGAGACCGGGTTGGTGTGTAATGTGCATTTTGGCTACAGATAAGGAGTACCTTACTCTCCCTTTCTCAGCAGATCATTTTCAGTGGAAAGAGCCGGAGGTTGAACATGCATGCTGTGTCAAGCTTCCTCACTCTCTCCGGTAATTAAGGGGGTCTGGGCTCTGCTCTGCTACTGCAGTCTAATTAACGTTAATCACTGTAGGCTTCCTCTGGGGTTGACTTCTGTTCTGCATTTATACAGCTAGAATCTGTGCAAGTCTCACTCCAAGGTTTCGGATGAGAGAAGGGTTAGACATCTCACAAAAGTAGGTCTTTCTTATCACTAGCCTTGACCCCTAGTAATTCCATGGCTGCTGGTGCTAATGTCAGATGTCTTTGAATAAGAGAAAAACTTGAACTGTTCCATAATAATGAAAATGAGCATGTAAACAAATGATTCACTAAGGGAGACAGAGATGGGAATAAATTCAAAGGAAAAAAGAAATAAATGTGCCTGTGGCCACAAGGCAGATAGAAAAGTGTTCTATTAAAAAAACATGAATTCAGGGATTGGGAAACCTCTTTCAGTCCTGTTTCAATTTTTAATGCTGTCTTATATTACATAAAAAAAAATACATATTACATAAATCACTTACGTGTATGTGCCAAAATGCTCTACGTTCCCAATTTCTTACTCTATCTCGAAATATTCCAGCACTTACCCACCTTATTTTTCAAAGCCGAGGAAAGCTACTTCCTGTAAGCTAAGTTCTGTAAAACTAAATGCGCATACAGTGTATTTACTCTAAAATAACCTGATAACAAATATCAGTTTGCAACATCATGTTTTGTACAGCTAAAATAACTGGAAGTGGCTGACCCCAAAAGCCTTGCACATTCAAGTTAAAAATGGTCACGGCCATTCTTATGTTAAAAATAAGGTGGGCAGAACTGACAATGTCAGTAAACATTTCGATCAGAGGAGATCCCAGCATTGCATTTTAAGGAGTTTTTTTGTCCTGAAAGATAGCAGAGATATTCAATTTTAGCTTGCATGTTCAATTTAAAAGCTGGATCAGGCACCAGTCAAAGACTCTTTCCATTTAAATCACAGCCATGCTTAATGGTTTAGCATAAAATAACAACAAATAACACTCAGAGAGTGACCTGTTATACCTGATCACTCTCCAATCTTCTGGAGCCCTGGTACCCACAGTCTGCAAACACACAGCAAAGCACACACAGCTGGAGTGTGTAACCTGGCCTGAACAAAAACACCCAGTTTATTATAACAGATGGTACACCTGACTTGTAATGTGTGTCCAAACAGTACAGTGCATGATTGTGCACATTATTAATTACGTAAAGAAAAAAAAACTATTGTCACTTGATTTCATGAGTTTAATCTTTTAAAATGAAAATGTTTACTTGTGGATTATTCTCAAACACATATGTGCAGTTTTTTTTTTAATTTTTGATATTTTTGTTAAAAAAGAAAAGAAAAAATGACTCATGAAAGTGTTTGGCCCTCTTAAATTTTCATTTGTGGCCCATGCAAGAACATAATAGCCCTGTCTCTTTGATAAATATTATAATTATTGAAAGTCATGATAACAGATTTTATCTGGTCAGCTGTCAGTTCGGTTTACTCTTCCAAATGATTCTTAACCCCCCTTCTAATATCACTATGGCAAACAAGATCAATTTAATTAGCATCATTTAGAAGTTATTTATATAAATATAAATATTCATACACATACAGTATCCTTTTAAACATTTCTCCTTTAAGAACTGATACCCATTAAAGCCTGTCACTGTACATTCAAATGACACTATTAGAAAAAGCAAAGCATCTAACAACTTGTTTTGTTTGTAATTAGGCTGTTTCGAGATTTGCCAAGGGGCGGGTAGGACAGTCTTGTTGTGATTTAGTTTGGAGAGGAAAGTGCTTTCTGCTCAGTGTTTATGACAGTATCTGAACAGTGGGTGAGCGGGTCAGGGCTGGAGGGAGTCAGGGTGTTGAGGTAAAGGTGATAATGTGTGAATCCTCCCTCTCTGCAGGTAAAGAAAAAAGATTCGGAGATGGGAGATCATGTGATCTTACAGTGACAACAAACTCAAGGCCAGGACAAAACAGAGGACTGAAAAAGACACTTGGAGTTGTCTTAATGCTTCTTTAAATGTAAGATTGTCTGTACATAGCAACAAAGAAAAAACAGACAGACTTCTCTCTAGTGACATACACAGGACTTCCCCAATCATTTAGTCTACTTTAGTCCGAAAACCAGTTCCCCTCCAGAATTGACTGCAAACTTCCATTTCTAGTTCTCTTTGAGTAACACCCACATCATAAAGTCCAATAATCAACCAATGGATAGAACCAAGTCCTCGCTCCATTTCTTTTCCAATAATCTGTTACACGTGGATGTACGCCACATACAGAAGCAAACATGTCACTATTTCTGTTTTATTGCGACTTTATTTCCCATATGCAAGACACAGTATCGGATTCTTGTTCCCTATGTCAGTCACTACAATGTAGGTCATGACTGACCAATAGGAATCTCGCTAGAGAGGCCAATCTACTTTGAGTGAAACTGAAACTGCAATCATTTGCGTCAGCTGCGCAGCCTCGTTAGCGCGTGTATATAACAAGCAGATGCTCCAATTGCACTTCTGCTTTTTGCTTCGGAGCTAAGCACAGAGTGAGGCCACGTTTACACAAAGCCGGGTATTTAGCGAAACGAATATTTTCCCCCTCTCCGTTTTCAAAAATAACATCGTTCACACACCCGCATAAATACGCCGTCGAGCGCCATCATAACTATGCCAAACCTATTGGTGGCAGTGTAGGGGATAAGGATAAAGCCGTGCAAGCCAATCAGAATCCTCAGAATCAACAAGAGAGAACCTAAATGCTGTTTCTCCCAGTTCACACAACAACACAGAACCGGCGTTTTCAGAAATCTCCACTTTGGCTGGAGTTTAATCGTTTTCTGTGATTAAAAACAGGGTTTTCGTGTAAACGAGAGGCCAATCCGCAGGGAAATATCTGCGTTTTCCCTTCGTGTAAACGGGGCCTGAATCTGCAAGCCTCTTATGGATCTCTCCACTTTGGTGCGGGTCGTGACAGCACAGCAGCGCGAGTGGTCTTCTCTTTTTTGTTTTAAAAACTGAGCAAAAACAAAAAAAGGCTGTTCTCTTTCATAGGTTCACTCAACGCTGCGGATAGCGCAGTGGGATATTCTCTGAATATGCCGATTTTCTGAAGCCCAATAGAATCACGCCAATCCATTGGCTGATGGCGCTCGCGCAATCTGGCCCCGCCCCGACGCAATTACGTCGCATAATCATATACGCGCGTGCGCCATCTTCCCCTCAGATTTCTCTGCCTTCACGAAGCGATCACATCGCCCTTCGTCTCGGTTTTTCTAAGCCTACTTCGGATTATTCGGATTCTTGCACTTCAGCGACTGCACAAGTGGAACTCTGTTCTCCTTCCAGTGAAGCTGCAATGGAGTATCGACGTTGCTCTCCGCCATGTGCTCGCTTCATCGCAAGCGACGACCCTCACAGTAAGTGCATCAGGTGTTTGGGTTTCTCACATGCGCGCGAGGCCGTTTTGGGTTTTTCTAAATGTAAATTTTGCGATAATTTACTTCTAAAAACTCTCCGCTCTCGGCTTGCGGTTTTTGAGAAGGATTCTAAATTCGTTTCCCCCCGTCGCGCTCCCGAGGCTTCTCGAGGATCCGCGGCCTGGGGTTCGGATGTTGAGCTCGAGGATGTGGAGTTTGAGCAGACGGGCCCCGCTCTTTCTCTCCCTCCATCTCCCGAGCTCGCTCACTCGCCGGTCGAGTTTGCTCATGATTATTTGTGTCCCAGCCCGGGAGCACGCGATTCTGTTTCTTTCGGGCTGGAGGACGTCATCTTTACCGCGGCTTCCGACTCCGAGGATTTCGGGCCTGCTCTCGTCGATGACGTTATCCCGCCTAGCGGCCAGGAAACGCGGCCTACCGCGGCCTACTCTGAGCTCGTGGATGTGCTTTCGCGCGCCACGGAGAAACTCTCGATCGACTGGCCTGACGAGCCTCGCGAATCGCAGTCTTCCAAACTCGACGAGAGGTTTTTCAGTGGCCCTAATTCTAGGCCCCAACGGAGAAAATTGCCATTTTTCAACGATCTGCATCGGGAGATTTCCAGATCCTGGAAGCAGCCTTTTTCTTCGCGTCTCACTAATGCATCAGCTGCTGATTTCACCAACCTCGTGGGTTCTGTGGAACAGGGCTACTCTGCCATTCCGGCTATCGAGGATACTTTGGCCAGCCATCTTGCTCCATCGTCGGCGCCATCTTGGAGGGCACGTCCTCTCCTTCCATCGAAGGCATGTAGAACCTCTTCCTCTCTCATCGGGAAATCCTACATAGCGGCTGGTCAGGCAGGCATGACCCTTCACACCATGGCCATCCTTCAGGCCTACCAGGCCGATATCCTTAAAGAGATGGATGAGGGTAGTGGTGTCACTCCTGAGGCTGTGAAGGAGCTGCGTAAGGCCACGGATTTGGCCTTGAGGGCCACCAAACATACCGCACGTGCGGTGGGCCGCTCTATGGCTGGCGCGGTTGCTGCGGAACGCCACTTATGGCTCAACCTCACTGAAATTCGCGATAGAGATAAGGTTTTCCTCCTCGACGCCCCTATCTCTCAGTCAGGTCTGTTTGGGGAGGCGGTAAATACGGTGGTTGAGAAATTCCGCTCTTCCAAGTCTCAATCTGCCGCTTTTAAGCAGTTCATGCCCAGGAGAGTTAGGGAATCCCCCGCTCCCTCCCCTGCCCGAAGACCTAGAGAACGCTTTTCTCAGGGAGCGGAGTCCTCTTTCAGGAGGAGTGACCCAGCGCGTCCCCCACCTCCCACGGTTTGGGGAGCCAGCGGTCGCCCGTTCCCCCGTCAGCGACCTCATAAACGTGTGCAGCTGAAGCGATCCGACAAGCCGCCCGCTCCAGCTGCCTCGTCCCGCTTCTGACCCGTTGGTCGGGAAAAGGAGAGCTCCTCCACAGGCACGAGGTTGGGACAGACCGCGCAAGCGTTTCTGTCCACCTCCAACCAGCTCTCCTTTTCTTACCCTGTCTCCTTCGCCACCCAGTGTGTTTCGAAGAGCAGGCCATATTTCACCGCTTCTACGCAGCCCGGTGCGAGAGGAAGGAGACACCCTGGGTTTTCTCTCCTCTCCCCCGACACTCTCTTTGACTGCCGGTCAAGTCCTCAGAAACGTTCTTCCTTTTTCTCTGGAGCAGGCAGGCCCGGTCACCCAGACCTCAGCGTTAGCACCTCTCATCGCGTGTCAGGACGCCAAGGGCTCTCCTGCACGGCCAACCTTGCAACTCCACGGCCTTCAGCACGACACCCTCACTCAGGTATGTCATTTGCATTGCAACACCCCTCTTCCTCTTTCACATTTCTTTCCAGAATGGGAGCGGTTACAAGGGGTATCGCCGTGGATTCTTCGCACAGTTCGGTTCGGCTACACTCTCCAGTTTTGCCGCAACCCCCCTCGGTTCAACGGGATTTTTCCTACTGTAGTCAACAGCGCCACTCAGGCTTCTGTGCTACAGCGGGAAATTTCTTCCCTCCTTCTCAAAGGAGCTATAGAGGAGGTTCCTGCGGAGGAAACCGAACAAGGCTTCTACAGCCGTTATTTCCTGGTTCCGAAGAAAGGCGGCGGCTTGCGTCCCATTCTAGACCTCCGCAGACTAAATTTCGCCCTCTTCAGAGGGAAATTCAAGATGTTGACGTTGAAAGCCATCATCTCTCAGATTCGACCAGGAGATTGGTTCGTGACAATAGACCTCAAGGATGCCTATTTTCACATCCAGGTCGTGCGGCGTCACAGAAAGTTCCTCAGGTTCGCCTTTGGAGGGAGGGCATTCCAGTACAAGGTCCTTCCCTTTGGCCTTGCCCTGGCACCGAGAACGTTCACGAAATGCGTGGATGCAGCACTGGCCCCCTTGCGGCTCCAGGGCATCCGCATTCTCAATTATCTGGACGACTGGCTCATTCTAGCCCAGTCCAGGGAGTTGGTTACCCACCACAGGGACACTGTTCTCCGCCATATTCAGTCTCTCGGCCTGAGGTTGAACGTGGAGAAGAGTGTTCTTACTCCAGCTCAGCACACAGTCTTCCTGGGTGTGCACATGGATTCCGTTCGTATGCAGGCCCGTTTGGCTCCTGCACGGATTTGCAGTTTGATGACATGTTTGGCCCGTTTTTCGCTTGGCCATCATGTTTCTGTGGGCACTTGCCGCAGGCTTCTGGGCTTAATGGCCGCAGCCTCCCCTGTGCTACCCCTGGGTCTGCTCCACATGAGACCCTTCCTGTCGATTTGGCGGGACCATCTCTTTCTTCAGAAAGGGGTCAGCATGGGTACGGTATTCCGTCGCCAGATGCTTACGACGGATGCCTCTCTAACCGGTTGGGGAGCAGTTTTCGAGGGCAGGCCAGCATGTGGGGTCTGGACGGGCGAGACCCTCGCTTGGCACATAAACTGCTTAGAACTGAGAGCCGTCTTCCTGGCTTTGCGTCATTTCCTCCCTTTTCTAAAGGGTCACCATGTCATTGTCAGGACGGACAACATGGCGGTAGTTTCCCATGTAAACCGGCAAGGAGGTTCTCGATCTCGCACCCTGGACAGTCATCTTCTATTATGTTCTCAGAGCAGGTTTCTTTCTCTGAGAGCGGTCCATGTCCCAGGGGTTCTGAACCTCGCAGCGGATTTTCTATCGAGGCAGAAACTCCAGTCGGGGGATTGGATGTTGAACCGTCAGACAGTTTCCCTGATCTGGGAGGTGTTCGGAAAAGCGGAGGTGGACCTCTTTGCCTCGCAGGAGTCATCCCAATGCCCGCTCTGGTTCTCCCTGAATCCTCCAGCTCCGTTGGGGATAGATGCATTCGCCCACCCTTGGCCAATGCAGAAACTCTACGCCTTCCCGCCCATCAAACTGATCCAGGCGGTCCTGGCCAGAGTGAGGGAGAGCGGAGTCCGCCTCCTTCTAGTAGCCCCATTCTGGCCGTCTCAGCCATGGTTTTCGGAGGTAATTCCTCTGCTGGAATCGCCTCCCTGGAAGATTCCAATCAGAGAGGATCTGCTTTCCCAACTTCAGGGCAGGATTTGGCATCCTCGCCCGGACATGTGGAAGCTGTACGTTTGGCCGATCAAGGGTCGTCGACTTTAGGCTTGGATCTCCCGACTGACGTTCAGGAGACCATCGCTAGTGCTAGAGCTCTTTCTACAAGGAGACTGTATTCTTCCAAATGGAAGGTTTTCGCGTCTTGGTGCTTGGCACGTGATAGGAACCCAGTTAACTGCCCTGTCGCTTCAGTGTTGGAGTTCCTGCAAGAGAGATTTTCCTCCGGGGCGGCGGCTACCACCCTCAGGGTCTATGTTGCAGCCATTGCGGCACATAGAGAGTCAGACGAGATTCCTTTGGGCAAATTGAGGTTAGTTTCGGCCTTCATGCGTGGGGTTAGGCGCCTGAAACCAGTTCGCTCCCCTAGAGTTCCCTCTTGGGATCTTTCTGTCGTCTTGGAGGGTTTAAAGGAGGCCCCCTTTGAACCCTTAGAGTCAGCTCCAGATCGGATTCTGACTCTTAAGGTGTCACTTTTGTTGGCTTTGTCTTCTTTAAAGCGGGTAGGGGACTTGCAGGCTCTTTCTGTTAGTGAGTCATGCTTAGACTTTGCTCCCGGGTTAGTCAAAGTTTCCTTGAGACCTAGGCCAGGCTATGTTCCTAAGGTTCTCTCCACAGCGTTCCGCTCTCAGGTTGTTAGCCTTAACGCTTTCCACCCTCCGCCTTTTTCCTCTGAGGAGGATAGGAAGCTTAATCTGCTCTGCCCAGTTCGGTCTTTGAAGTTTTATGTAGACCGCTCCAGCTGTTGGAGGAAATCTAACCAGCTTCTGGTTTGTTTTGGTGCTGGCCGCCGTGGGCTTGCTGCATCGAAACAGAGGATTTCTCATTGGGTCACAGAGGCGATATCGATTGCCTACCAGGCGCGTGGTTTGCCTTCGCCTCTTGGCATTAGAGCGCATTCCACCAGGAGCGTGGCATCCTCTCAAGCTCTTTTCAGGGGAGCTCTATTAGAGGACATTTGTGTTGCGGCCGGATGGTCCTCTCCGCACACTTTTGTACGTTTCTACAATTTGGATCTTGACATGACCCCGGGTTCCCAGATTCTTTCTGTTTGAACCGTTTGTAGTCTTTATCTTTTGATACCAGTCATTGCAGCGCTCTTTGCTTGGCGAGTTTGGTATCCCGTTCCCACTGCGCTATCCGCAGCGTTGAGTGAACCTATGAAAGAGAACGTCTCTGGTTACTTACGTAACCTATGTTCTCTGAATAGGGAACGAGACGCTGCGTTAGCGGCCAAGCTCCTCGCGCTGCTGACAGTCTTCTTTTCGGCAGAGAAATCTGAGGGGAAGATGGCGCACGCGCGTATATGATTATGCGACGTAATTGCGTCGGGGCGGGGCCAGATTGCGCGAGCGCCATCAGCCAATGGATTGGCGTGATTCTATTGGGCTTCAGACAATCGGCATATTCAGAGAATATCCCACTGCGCTATCCGCAGCGTCTCGTTCCCTATTCAGAGAACATAGGTTACGTAAGTAACCAGAGACGTTTTCACAGCCGGTAAGGTGTGCGGTGAGAGCGCTCGACAGCGGTTTTCATGGCTGGTGGTAGACAGCTGCACATTCCTGTTGTACTAGGAGTACCCCAACTCTACTGTAACGCGTTACACACAACACTTTCAACAACCCACCCCAGTGCCTTTCTTAAAGGAAGTGCACGAGGAGCTCAAGTGGACGGCACCTTTTACTGCCAGGAACTGTCTGGGTGGCTCCTCCTCCATCAGAACGGAAGCGAACCGAAAACGTGGTTAAAAAACCGAGGTATGTATTGAACCGGATAACTGTATTGTTGCATCCCTAATATATATTATTCCGTACAATCAGAAATAAAATATTACTGTTTATCCTAAACATTTATAAGTGTCACTGATACTTTCACGTCCCAATATAAGCTTTTAACTGGATCTGTATTTTCACAACCCTGATGGCCTGAATCTTTTTTTAAAGACCTACAATGAACTTAATCAGCTTTTTCCTCATCAAAACACGATTTAAAATGCATCACTGTTAATAATGAATTGCTTATTTTACCTTGGAAGTTACTTTGGAAAAATGTATCTGCTAAATAAATATTTAATTATTGCTCATGTTAAAAAAAGCTCATGCTCCCTTATTTTTATCTTTGTTAAAATAGTTGTTGCTAACCACAGGCAGATGTGGCAGAAAGTGAGAATTGCTTTGTTTCTCACAAAACAAGTGTGACAAGATAACTAGATACTGTAAATCCCTAGCAGCATCCATTCTCTGTCCCACTTAGGTGGGGATTCAATTGGGAGAGCCTGGAAGGAAGAAGGAAGTCTGGGAGACATGCCAATTCCCTCATCCAGGAATCAGCCAGCAGGTGCATTCACATATCGACCAGTGCATTAATTACCAACACTTTTCCTGTTGTTGTACAAGGTAAGGTCCAGTGGAGCATGTAATGGACTAGATAGTCTCCAGGGAGAATGGGACATAATGGGAATATCCAACACAACTGGGAAGATCTCTGAATATGGGCTGTATTTTAAGCAAACTGCCTTTGTTATTTGTATAATTCATCTGGTGTATGAATAATACGTGGTATAAGTTGTGGTCTGGGAAAGGTTTGTGTTTATTTGTTAATCATTATTAGCCTCCAAATTAGCCTCCAGTGTTTTATTTATATATTAGCTAATATTTCGTCACTGGATAAACAAAACTACACACTAAATGATGGATTCCCATGAAATACAACACAGACACATGGGGCAAAAATGTACATAGACAAATCATCATCAAAAATCCTCCAGAGAAGTTTGCCGCGTTTTCCTGAAATCTCACGAGGAAGACCAGCTTTCATCGGTTTCATCAGGGCTCTGAAACCGTTGCCATGACAACTTATTCCCAAGACATACACTGTGAAATGCAGCATCTTGCCTGCCAAGGACATAAAAATATCAGGTGCCTTTGGGAACCAGCGCAAACATCTGCCAGATGACAACGGGATAACAACAACTCTGTCTCTCTTTCACTCGTTTACTCTCAATATCATGCTCCCACACATGTGCAGGAACAATAAACATAAAGAATGTCTGAGGCATTGTCCATTGTGTGTTGGGTAAAGCCTGCAGTTCATTCAGATGTATGACTCATTTTTTATTAATTCAGATGTGCTGAACAGCTGATTCACTGATTGTATGCTGTAAGGCTGACATGCTCAGATCTGATTCAGAGCACTTCACAAACAGTAATCATAAAAAATGAATATAGAAATAATAACAGGAAACAACATTAATGATATTCATTAATATTCTTATTCAGAACAATATTATTATGTGCCACATTATTACAAATATTTTGTTGAGTGTTTTCATCATCCAAATTAACTATAACAAAACACACATTTGCTGCATATTTTGATATTGTGATGATGGAAACCTGTAATCTTTAAAAAGCACCAAATAAACAAGCATTTTGTAAATTATTGTTTACAATTAAAATGCAAAATAATTAACAAACAAGCGGTACTGTATGGTCATACATTTCTTGTTGCAAAAGAATACTCCCTTGTAAGTAATAGCACACTTCAAGCACCCTTGCCACTGGCTATGAAAAGTTTAGTCGTGTCTAATCACAGAATAATTTCAACTGATTGACTGATTCCTGGTATAAATCTACTCCTAACTGTACATCGACATTCCTTGACTCATTTATCAGTGTTCTGTGTAGCCAATAGGTTGCAATACCCAGATCTTGGCAGTAGTCCTGGTCCATTTTACTCCTGCTGAACATCAGGCATAAAACAAACAGGCCAATCCGATAATTGTCCAAACCAGACTGGCCATTAATTGCCATGTACAGAATGCATAAAAGTCTACTGACTGACCACATTTGGCTGACACTTTTTATAAAAATCAACTTTGCATTGAAAGTGTATTTAATCAGTTTTTGCATTCCCTGCAATTGAAACCACGACCTTGGCTTTACTGGAGCCCTGCTGTTTGAGCTACAGCCTACAGAAAATACAGTACACATTACAACAGCTAATGTCCACTATAAAAGTCTGACAGGATCAAACTAAAGCTCAACACGTAACACTAAATCATCTAGCATCTCAAGTTCTGTCACTTAGACCTCCTGATCGGAAAGATGTTATCGGCCTTGTGTGTCTTATCTCAAAGCAGCATGGGCACATAAATAAAGACAAGCCTTTGCTTCGTGATGTATTCTCTTTAATGTCCTTCCAGAGTGATTAATTTGTGCACGAGCACGCCCGCGGCGGGGAAGGCATCTCACGGCGCGTGGCACAGCAGTGTTGCAGTCAGAAGAGCTGTCGATCAATTGCTACATGCAAGACGCCTGGAATGACTGCACATGTTTTCCCCAGGGTGACTGAATTTAGTCGCTTCGATTACATAGGCCAATCACAAATAACGCTAAAGGAAAACCAAGGAATATAATTCAATCGAAAACACTGTCAGATATAGGGTACAGACAACCAGTTGCCTCATGTTTGTTTCAATAGCTACTGAGCATTGTGATCAGCTTTCAGCCTAGCAGAAGTGACATAAAAAAGCTTTTCGTGGTTCATATCATGTTAATTATAACAAGGAAAAATCCTTTTAAAAACATGTGCCAGGTTATTATCTTTTAAAACATGTTTCATAAATGGATTTTTTTTTTAAATATAGTCTTACAATAATCCAATTTAGCCTATAACATCTCCTATAAACATTCTGAATGCTTGAAAAGTGCTGTATACTGTATGTATAGCGACTATACTTTCTTTGCACCTTGAATACATAATATAATAATATATTCTTCAAGATTATATATATATATATATAATCTTTAATCATAAATTATATATATATATATAATTTATGATTAAAGATTCTTTTTGAGTCATGGAGTATATTTACTTTAGGTCACTTAATTTGACCTCGGGAAAAAATAGTCACACGTATAAGTCTTGTCTGGTTTCAAGAAATAACAAAAGATTGCATTAACCTATTTATTCAAAAATATCATTCTGTTCTCCAGACAGTTGTTCAGTGCATTTTTAATGAACTGTGGGCTATTTTTAATACACACACACACACACACACACACACACACACACACACACACACACACATATATATATATATATATATATATATATATATATACTGTATATATATATATATATATATATATATATATATATATATATATATAATTATGCCTAACTCATAACATCAAGTCAAGAACACTTTAATATAGACACGCAATTGTAATCCAATGCAACATGTGCTTGGATGTGTTACGAATAGTGAACACGTGGCTAAAGACAGAGCTGCCACTTGTGCTCATAACTCACCCTTGCATATTTCGAAGAATAGGGATCTTCAAAGAGCGCCCAAACACGACGCTGCCAACGTTGCCAAAATCCTGAACCTTTGGCATCCGGCGAGTCGCCGAGGGAAAGGCGTTTAGTCATCTCAAGTTCATCGTCTCCATCCCCTGGATCACCCAAAACTTCTGTGTCCATATCATCGTTCCCCATTTCAGGTGGCCCTCCACCGAAACTGTCCAGCGCTTCTTCGGCCTCCCGGTGCTGCCGGTACGTCATCCAGCAGCAAGGCTCCACATCTGTCTCATCGATACCCCAGAAGGCCAACTCTTCCTCATAAAGAGGACCACAGACATCAGCAGGGCAATGCAACTTTCCAGTCCTATAATAATTGAGAATGTGTGCAAAAACTCCGGGGTGGCGGTCAAAGAAAAACTCGTCGATCTGGGCGTCATAGTCAAAGTGACTGTGGGCATCAGGCTCGGCGAGCCACGCTAAACGAGTGCCGGGGAGAGTGCGCAGGGTGCTGCGGTATGTCTGGTGTCGAATCCCTCCCACGTTAATCACAACACGGTCTTTCTCGTCGCCCTGGCCCATCTCGTCCTTTAGGCATATCTCGAGCCCGGGCCAGGAATTAAAAAAGACCCGGAGGATACATGTGCGCAATTGATAGGCGACTGAAAAAGGAGACTGGGATGAATAAGCGCAGAAAAACAGGTGCGCAAAGGCAACTCATCTGCAGGAAATCGGTACATGAGCGTTTAATGTTCTTGTCAGGTGAATAAGAGATTGTCTCCAGATGCCAGGAGAAAATTAGAAAATAAAGATTAAACAAACCAAATTCATGCAGAGGATGTCATAATTCAGCGCTCCACACCATCCGGTCCAGATGAGGTGCGAGGCTCATGGCTTGTGGTGCACCGCTGGTGGCAGAGTAATGCGTGTGTGTGTGTGTGTGTGTGTGTGTGTGTGTGTGTGTGTGTGTGTGTGCGGTTCTGAACGGACAGCTCCAGGGCGCACGCTTTCCCTCCTCTTTCCAAAACGAAACACATACACTGCCCTGAATCCCCGTAGACTCCTCAAATCCGACAGAGTGGAGGGATCGAGGCTAGACAGAAACGGTCACATTTTAAGCGGTTTTTCGATCTGACATCAGTCGTTTTCTTCAAAGCATGTCCAGATGTCCACGACCAGAAGCCGTTTGTTGGCAATCACAACAGACATCACATCTAGAAAATGTTTTGCCACTGGATGTGAAGCTATACTTGCACAGGAGACGTCAGGTTTGAAGTGGAAGAGGGGTGGTCCTTTAAAAATCCTCTTTTTTTCTCCACAATGTCCAGTTTGGCGAAATCCTCCGGTGTTTGTTCGGAAGTGATGGGTCGTATCCTCTTTATTTTCACCGTATGGTAGGCTATGTTCGGTCTCCTTTTCCGCGCGTGCCTTTCGATTAGAGTGGAGCGAGACTCGTCATTCCTGCGGAGAGACAACATGAGCCTTCTCTAGAGCCCACCGACGCGCATGCGCAATTGCTGAGTGGCTGAGTCGACGCGTGCACGAGATCAGATATTAGGATGTTTTTTGGACGGTGGAAAGCTCGATTCAGAACGACATACAGTATAATTGAGAAGACGACGCTTGCAAAAGCGCTCCCTCATCATCCTGTTTCTGCAGGTTTCATGAGATGTGTGGCTAACTGTGTAGCCTACACACTGCAGCTCACACGAAAGTCCGCAAAATAAATAATATTAAGTGTGATCAAGGGTCAGAAATCAAAAAGGGTTTGGGGCAAAAATGATGACACCTCTCAGATATTTAAATTTGGTGGTAAAGACAATTTTATTAGTTATAGGCCTAATGTTTGACTATTCTAAGATTAATAATTTATTGGTTAAGTAGGCTATAGTGCTTCTGAAGACATGGTATACATAGCTGTCAGATACCTGAATTCACTGTTATTGAGTGCACATCTAATATGAAGTGTGTTTTTATGAATAAGAATAAAATAAAATCAGCTCTGAAAAAAATGCATCCAAATATACTGTCTGTAATCTAGGTATAATGTGACTGACAAATTATTATTGCTAATTTATTACAATTGTAATAAATTAGCAATAATAATTTAATTGTAATAAATTAGCAATAATAATTTGTCCAGATGCCCACGAGCAGAAGCAGTGCCCACAACCAAAATAAAATTCACTTCAAATACAGTCTGCAATCTGCAAATAAATAATAAAAAAATACTTCTAAATTAAGTATTTTTTTTATTATTTATTTGCAGATTGCATATTTGAAGTTGATTTTATTTTTGGTTGTATGAAAATGCCCTTAAAAAAGTTACTTAGGCCTATACTAAATTAAATGTTGCACTTTATTTTGGTACGTGCACTTACCCGTGGCTACTTACAGTGTACTTACCTAAGAAAGTATTATATAAACTAGACTACGTTAATTAAAGCTCCAGTCCGTAACATTTTTTGGGGGGTTAAAAATTATCTAAAATACATTTTTGAGCAAGTAGGCCTACATAAGTGTTCAAAACTATCTGCTTGCCTTAGCTCGATTCAAAACGGTACTGTAATAATTTTTTTAATTCCAGTGGTACTGGTGGATTTTACATCACATAAAGAAGGAGTCTTGGCTAAGCTATATTGCGAGTGTGAGGATGTTGGAGGTGGAGATTTATAGCCTTTTTTCTAACATAACTTATAATTAAACTTATTAATTTGATGGTGGATCCAGAACGGTTCAAACGACAATCCCCAGTGACAGTTAGAGGGGGAGGAGTTTTAATCTGGATCTTAGGCTACCTTATGTACACACCTTATATACACTGGAGGATGACACTGATATTTGAGAGGGAACCACTAAATATGACCATTGGAGAGGTGGTCACACCTTTTCATAGCCTCAATTGAACGTCACCACATGTATTTATGTGCATTAACAGCCTGATGAAGATGATATGGAAGTATGCGAGTTTATGCCAAAGGAGAATGTCATCACTTATGCTGGCATTGAAATCTGAGAAACTCAGGAGAACTCACAACAGCCTCACAGAAACAGCAATGAGGATCTTACAACAAATGCAACGATGGACAATCTGGTAAAGAAAACTGCTGATCTCAAGGTGGACGCCAGGAAGACCAGAAGTGGACGCATCTTTGAGCCTCAGTTCCCCCCTCAGGTGGGAAATAAAATGTACATGGCCTGTGTTTATCTGGTTAGGGTGGGTGGAAGACCAGAAGTGGATGCATCTTTGACCCTCAGATCTCTCACAGTTCCCACTAAGCCAAGATCCCCAGCCATGTGCCCGAAGAAGTGCAAAGTCAGTGTACTCAAATAGTAGTTTGACTAGGACACACAATATTTCCAGTACGATCACACAGCAACATACTACTGACCCATGCTGTATGCTGTTTAATGTATGTTGGTTTGATTAATTCAGTAGCAGAAATGCTTTGTAAAACAAGTAACTACTAGGCTACTAATGGACTAATATTGATTTACCAGCTTGGTCACTATGAACAGATGCTATTATTTCGAAATAATAGTGACATCTAACGGCAGAATATGGACTATGGCCTAACTATTATTAAGTGCATATAGGGCATACAATGTATGGATCTAAATGTTTTTTGAATGATTTATTTAATTATGTTTATAATAATTGGTATATGAGATTTACAAGCTTTGTCTTTCTCCTCAACAAAAAAAGTTATCATAAAGTTTCTGTGGTTGTGACAATAAGTGCATCCAGATCTCTGAAGCTCTGTTTCATTTTCCGCCACAAGGTGGAGACATCCACACATTTTTGGATGAGTGCAACCAGAGAACGTCTAAATAAAACGTAAATCCTGTAATCTGATTTATACCCCTGCTCTGGCCTGCCATTTGTATTCAACAAAGGGCATCGGTTTTTTAACATCCCAAATCGATTTTAAAATCGGTGTGACATAAACGGATCAGAGGACAAAGGAACACTGCTTCTGAGCTGTAGGCCTATTAATAAGAAATCAAAACAAAACAAAGAATCGAAATGTTTAGAAATTATCCAGAGCTTATACATTTTGACAAATGTCTAGGCTACACAGTATATTTATTTATTTAGTACCGAATATTTTTGCACGGTCTCTATGGTGTTATTTGGCCTTGTTTAGGGGGACTCTCTAAGGGGGAGGGAACTGGGTGTTGCCCTTTTAACGTCGTCTGAGTCCAAGCAGCAGCAACACACAGCCACTGTGATTGGGGTTCAGTCTGCGCGAGCACTGCGTAACGGAGGCTTCATCGAGACACTTCTTCGTTAACCGGCTTAAAAAACACCCTTTAGAAAAACCGACACCATGGGCGTTGGCGTTGATGGCTGCTCGAAATGTATTAAATACATTCTCTTCTTCTTAAATTTCATCTTCTGGGTAAGTGGTCATTCATTCTGTGCGGTGTTCCTGTGACTGGCCTGAGAAACCGCCATTGTTTTGTTTTAGTATTATTATCATTAGTAGCCTATCCTTCATGTTTTCCGTAGCTAATGAACAGGAATTTAATTCGCATCCTTGCGCCGCTAATTTTGAGTGACTTCTGGTAGGGTGTCAGTGACTAAAGAATTCGCTGAACATTAATTTGTTTAAATACAGATGTTTTATGTAGAAGACACAGGATTGTAGAATCGCTAAAGTTAAGACTAAGCTAAAGTCAGTTCTCTTTAAAAAGCTATAATAGGGGCTCTTTTTCGACCTCAGAGCGAAATAACGGACATGGGGCGGAGGAGTCCATCAACAAGACTTCATCACAGCTGTCGTCTATTAAAACTCCCCACAAAGACTAGTCTTATGTTTATTGGGCATGTCAAACTTGTTTTTAATTTCACAAAACCACGCTATTAATTAATATTTTCCAATGCATAGTTAGGAATTAATAGCGCAGTGCTAATAATTTGGCGTTGTCTGGTCCCTCCCACAAGCTGTAGTTTTGAGAAGACTCTGGAAAAGTGAATAGTGTAACGTTACTAAAATATTCCACCATAGCCAGATCGTGTTGAAAGTTGTTGCTCGTTGTGCTGATGTAGACTCATTAGACATTGCCTGTGTCTTCATTAATTTCTAAGTGTTTTTTTTTAATTATTATTATTATTTTTTAATCGAGTCATTTCATTTTAGGAACTTACTGTTACCAAACAGTCTAAATGGAAATCATCACGCATGTGTAGGCCTACAGACATCGTATGTCTCATCTACAGCTCTTTCTAAGTTGTTAGTTAAGCATTCACATTTTCCTCTCAAAATGGCTGGTTGATTAATCCGGTCTCAATTTACATTTTACATTTATACTCTTGGTTGGTTAGCCTATTTCTAAACCAAAAAAAATAAGAACATTGCGTAACTGCATTACTAATTACGTAGGAAAGAAGGCCACCACTGGTTTACGTGCTAAAACTAAATGTTTTTTCTTTTCTTCCCAGAAAGTGGCTTCATGAACAATACAACAGGAATTCAGTACAGTTGTCGTGTTTAGGCCCATTTACACCGAGGACAATAACTATAACTATAAAGTTGCTTGTAATAATTGTTCTAGTTCAATTCTATATTCTATAACGATAACAACTCAGAGGAAAGGTGCTTCTTTAAATCGATTTCAGAACGATTTTTTCTCCTAGCTGATTAACGATGAAAACATTGAGAGCCAATCAGAATCCAGAACATTCAAAGCACCAGAAACCAAACTGCTATGCACACTTGGGATAAAGAAAACGTTTTTGTCCGTTGATGTGGATGCAAATTTTGTTATCGTTATAGTTATCTTTAAGGTTATTGCTCTTGGCATGAATGGGTTGCCATTCTAGCCATTGAGAGGAAACAAGAAACCAACATCAACCATAAAACGGAAAGTATTTTCTTGCTGGCTAATGGGTTTAACACCCACGCTCATTTCTTTACAGGCGGGGTGGGACAGGTGAGACCACTCATGTGTGAATGAATATTTCAAAATAGCATAATGGCTTCTTACTTGGAAAAATGTTGCTTTGAGAACTGACCCATATGACGGTGTTGGTAAAATACCTATAGAAGGTGTTAGATCTAAGAGTCCATTGCCAAACCCATATAGGAATAGTTTGACAGTAAGTTGTGGTTAATGCAGAATGGTGGCGGGGGGGGTTGACAGAATGTCTGGGCCATCTTCTTCTCTGCCTCATGCTTTGACATGCCAAGCATTCTACAACCACCTCACACTGGGTCATCATGAGTCAAAAATAGAACCCGCACCGGACTGCAGGCAGCAGACGAGAGAGGTTTGAGGGGAGGCTCTATTTCTAAAACCCTTACACAGGTTGCTAGCGGTTTGTGAGTGAGAGGAAGAAGTGTGCATGGGAGGGCAGATGCACATTTTCTTCATTACAGGAAATATTAAGCCACATGATGGTGCAAACAGTTTTTTTGTATACAGCACAATCAGCAGTGCTAATTCAATAACTACAGTGTTAAATTCAACACTTTAAAAGTGTCTATATTGGTCCATACTAGATCGAGTTAAAACTACACTTTTCAAAGTGTTAAATATACTCAAAGAGTATATTTACACAACAGTGTAAATATACTCTTTTTTTGTGTTCCCTTGACAACCAAATTATAAAGGTGAAAATTAGGTCATGGCTGACTTCTTGTGCTGAGTTAAATGGCTTTATTTATGTAGGCCATTGTATATGGAAGACATTTTCTCCCAATTTTTAATAAATCAATTAAATGAGAAAAATGAAAACTAGATGCATCATCCCTGTCAAATTGAAAAATAAAATGAAATTGGTGATTTGACATTTAATTTTCACTACAATCTGCAGACAAATGTGAAAAATAAACTGCAAATACAGTTTTTACAAAGTTTTTCTATTAATGCCCATGCAATATCGTGACACAATTCAACAATTCAAATTAAAATGTAAAATTTTGTTTTCATTTCCTCTTTTATTTCACAGTTATCGTTTTCATTTCAAAGTCAAACTGTATCCACATTCTATGTTAATGAGTACTACATATAACTACAATGTCGTGATCATATCCAGCCTTGGAACAACAAGAACAGAACCCCACAAACCACCAGACTGTCCATAGCGTCAAACCCAGGCCCTCAGTCTGGCTTCTTCGGTTGCCAGAGAAACTGTTCAGCGTAAGTAGGCCATGTCACTAAGTTCACAAGGATTGTCCTTCATTATACTTTCCCTCAGGGTCACACTTCCATATCAGGAAGGTATTTCTCAAATTTTTGATGTTTGCTCAGCATAAATGTAGTAGAACACTTAAAGTAGTTGAAACGGTTTTAGGAGTAAGCAAATAACAATCCAACCAATTCCTGGTGGACAAAATGAAATTGACTTTTTTTCTCATTTGAGAAGCCGTTTCACTTAGATAAATGTCATAATAGGTAGGACAATCACAATTTTCAGTTCATGCCAACTTAGTATTGGCTATTTGCACTCTGCTAAATATTTTTTGCTCTTTAGCAACAGATTAAACCTGTAGCATTTAGGCCTATTCACCAAACATTTTATGACTCACAATTCTGCAATGACTTAGTCACTGTCCATGTTATTATGTGTAAACAGGCCATTTGATGTTTTAACATTCACAATAAAATGACAAAAAAAGGTTGTAATTCAATCAGTAAAAGTTTGTTATGAGCATACTCTGCTTTTATTTAAAAGCATTGTTGCATGGATTGCAATATTATTGCCTGTAATAGCTTGTAATAGCGCCAAATATATCCTGTATGACAAATAGATTATTATTAAATTAATCCTTGTGTTTGGCTCTAAAATGAATGGCATTTCCTGCCTTTTTGTACATAAATTCAGTTAAAGAATGGAAACTGAAAAGGGGGGATGCCCCCATATCGCCCCACAAGAATAATGGCTTTTTCTGGTTATAACTCCCCCTGACACCTCTGGTCTACTGGAAACTCCTGTGTTTAGGGAATCTCTGTTTACTCAGATATTCCCCAACTCATTATGAGTGAATGTAATGTGGAATCCACCAAGAGTGGGTTGCTTGAAGTGACAGAGCTTCTCCATGAACATCACTTAGGAACCTCTCCCTTTGGCTGGCCTCTGTTTACTCAGTTGCCAAGCAGCGGGGCTGCCTGAGCTCTGGAATGGGCCTAGCTGGCCTTTGGAGAGAGACTGAGAAAGACAGAAAGAGAAATGGAAAGAACTCTTTCTCTCACTTTTACCCTGTCTGGAAAATATTTTTCTTCTCTGTGTTTAGCCGCAGAGAGAGTTCCTTATTCAGAATTTGTTTATTATTCAGCATGCTAGACTGCAAATTTAGGCAAATAATTTCCAGGAAAACCATTTGTATTAGATAAAACATATGTTTGAACAAATTACATTTTGAATTGGATTTTAATTTTATATTTTCTGTTCGCGTTTTAATTTTTGTAATCTCGTCATGCTTTTTTCCCCTATTTCTGTTTAGCTTTAATTTATTTTACTTTTAGTAATTTTAGTACTTCAATTTCAAGTTATTTCAGTTTGTTCCCAAGGCAACATTTCAATTTTTTAAAATGTACATTTTTAATCTACCATTTATTTTATTTTTATTTCAAATAACGAAAAAAAAAACGGATCGTTTTAGTTTCAGTTCACAATACCAACAATGGTTAAAAATGATCCATTTATTTTGTAGAGGAGATGCTGTGATGTCTTTTTTACATCAACAGGTGGGAAAGACCAGTAATGCTGGGGAAAAACAAAACAAAAAAAAAACATTAAGACAGAAGAGAAAGTGCCCAGTGTTTTCCTTGTGATCCTTTATAGGGAGGTATGGTGTGTGTAAGAACCTCACCACCAACAAATGCTTTTTGCTTTGACCTGAAGCAAATAACTGTGGCAATGCAGCTGTTCGCATATGTAGAGCTGGTGCGAGTGTTGGATTCTTGATTGGAAAGGAAGGAAGTACACGTCTATTGTTTTCACAGCCAGAGAAGCGCGTTCTGCCCATCCCAGCATTCTTGCTAATGGTCTTTGCTCTGTCTCACATTCCCGTTACTCTCCCCTGTGCGGTGTAGACGGATCACCTTGCTTCTAACGGCACCCACCGTGTTCTTGGCGGTCTCCAGTGCTCTTTATCTCCACTCTGCATTCTTCCACAGAGCCTACGCATTCCTGACGAGATCCAGCTGCTCTCACAGGGACCAGCTCATGTCGGATTTGACAGTGATTTCGCTGTAAATAAAGTCGTATAAACAAAGCCAAATAAACCACTGCTGCAGTCGCCCCTCCCCCGCCTTAACTTTCCCGCTTCTTATCCGCTTGCGCATACAATAACAATACCACACATTGTAACGCTACTTTAAATGGTCTTCTCGACTGCCTACGCCCTCTTTACTTTCCCCCCATTTTCAATCTCTCCCTCCCCCTAACCACAAGAGTTTCTCTTGTGAATATGCCATGTGTTTATGGGTCTCACTCAACTGAATGCTCATCACTGTGAGCCGTGTAAAAAGAAAGTGGGTTGAATCGGCTGTGGTGTACAGTGATGTTTTGATATTCTTAACCCTCGGCACTGTGGGCCTCTAGATGGGGTCTGTAACAAGATCCCTCCCTCCCCCTGCCTCAGAGAATGTGTCTCTCTTTCTCTTTGTTGAATGGAAAATAGACAGACTACAAGAGATAAATCCAAGGAGACTGATAAAATGCATTCACACACCACTTTAAATGTTGAGATGAAAAAAGAAAGTACTATCTAAATATGTAAATGCTTAAAGATTACAAAAAAGTAATGTATAAAGTTCACAAAGAGTCTTGCTGGTTTCTTTTGTCCATTTAATAACTGACCAAATGTGTTCCTCTTCCTTAGCTGGCTGGTTGTGTAATCTTGGGGGTTTCACTCTGGCTTCGTCATGATGCTAAAACAAGCAGTCTTCTGGACCTGAAGTTTGAGGGAACTGAACCACCCAGCACTTTCTACATCAGTAAGTACATCACTTTCTCTCTTTATTTTCCTCTTTATTCATTTAGTCTGTTATTTTTCCATCTCTCATTCCTCAGTCTCTCATCCATCCATAAATCTTATCACACAAAGTCTTCGACAAAGTCTTGAGTGGGACACACACACACACACACACACACACACACACATATATATATATATATATATATATAATCATTTCTAATTAGTAGGGATGCACCGAAATGAAAATTCTGGGTCGAAACCATAAATTACTTTAAAAAATGTTTAATTAATTTCACATTTTAATTTTGTTTTGTATAATTGTATTATTATTATTATTATTATTAGACTTTTTAATTAAATTCAGTCATTTTACTGAATCTGAATTTTAAAAATACAAGCCAATAAAATAAAAATAACCACACAAGGAACATCAAAATAAATGTATTAGTCTGCATACATTTTCTATTATCTAATAATAAATGATCTACATAAAATATATTAAATATCAATTTGTTATTCTTCATTCAGTTTTGTGCAACATAATCAGATTTAATTAGGGCTGCACCCTACTAAAGATTTTTCTAGTCGACTAGTAGTCGTTCGTTTAAGCCATTAGTCGACTAATAGCAGAATTGCCATAGGAACTCACATCATCATTTAGGGAGAATTCTCGGTTCAGCAATAATGACCTACAACCTACAACATTTTTTCACAATCACGACGGAAATTCTAAATACTTCCCTAAACTCACTAGCAGAAAGGCAGCATGATATAAACAAGCCCGACTAAAACTCAACATGGCGTGATGGCAGCTTCACATTCTTCAATTCAGCAGAAAAATTGCTCCTCTTTAAGGATCATATCCAACATATACTATATGTTGTGATTTTCTGTTACTTTCTAAACTAGCTCAGTGTGGACTTTTGTCCATCTCATCCATTCTGCTTTTCACTTCCTGCCCTCCATTTGAATTTCAAGAGTCATCAGAATCAAGTGTCTGTATGTATGTGAGGCAAGTAGCTAATTACTTTTGATCAACTCAATTCATTTTTCAAAACTACTGCCTTGATCAACACAAAATAGGTGTCATTTGAAAGCTTAGAGCCTGAATTTTACAATGAATGTAGCCAATTTGTTTAGCCCCTAAGGAGTGCTGAGTTATTTGCTGATGCGTTTAAAAAAAAGTTTTTATAATTTATGAAAATATTTTTTGTTCTGTAATGTCAAAAACATCATACAGCACAGATAGTTATGTATCATATGTCAATTGAAAGAGCTCACATAGAATACAAAAAGCATACTTGTGTTGGGCTTTGACTAAACTTGAGTGAGTTTTTGTACGTGAAGCCCCGCAAGACCCATATGTAAATAATATATGGATGTGGCATTTATGTCCCGTTTTTGCTTGTAACTTCATAATACATGCTCCAATCATAACATCATTACTTACAGCAGATTCTCACACTTAAACTGAGTCTAAAATCAGCATAAACCATTGCTTCGATCAGGAGTTATTCCTCACGGAGTTATGACGCATAAAACTCCACAGGCCCTAAATACTGTAAAGACAAATGTAGCTTTAATATGGTGTTTTCGCTTGTAACTTCATGAAACATGCACAGATTGTAGAAAGAGTCACATCATTACTTACAGTTGATGCTCCTGACTGAAATGAGTGCAAAATCATTGCGTTGATCACAAGATTTTCCTTACGGAGGAACAACAATTTGCCTTTGGCTAAGCCACGCCCTAGAATGTAGATTGACCAATCACAGCGCAGCCAAGAATGAGGTCCCACACAGGTCCGACACTTTTTCACAGCGCTCCATTGACTTTCAACACAGGCGTCTCATATTTTTGGTCTATTACCGTCGTAGTTTTATCAAAAATATGGTTAAACGTTGTGCCTGGGGCATTTGTAACACAGATACGCGTTTCACAGAGAGGTTGGAAGGGGGTGTCCGTTTTTTTCCCTTCCCAAAACCAAAGTCAAATCCTGACAAGTGTCGTCTTTGGATTGTGTGGACGTCCTCAGTCAGCTAAACCCCTCAAACATCAACAAGCACATCTTTTTTGCTTCTAACCTTACTGTGAAGTTATACTAGTTAGACCGTTTTATCTTTTAGGTTTTGATTTCGGTTCTCATACCAGTTGTTGATACGCTAGCACACACTGCTAATAAATACAACGTTATACTCGTGTAGTCCGTTTGCTTTGTAATAACGATTATAGAAGTGAATAGAGACCTACCCAGCTTTAGATGAACAGTGTTGCTCCCTAATATCCCTGATGTCTCGATTAGTAGGATATGCGGTGGTTCATTTTTTTACTGTGACCGGTAACGTTATGCTTTTGCCTCTATTTGGATGCCTTGTTGTTTTTTTGCGTTTCACCTGTATGTCTTGAATATAACGTTAGTCTTCGAACACTTATTGCAGCCCTTTTTGCCTACTTCTATTGGACACTTTATTTGCTGCTTTAAAAGTGAAATGTTAAAAGTTTGATAACATTTCAGCAGGAAGACCTGCCACAGCATAAGCCATGTCGATACCAAACCAGAGCCCAGATGAAGTTTGACAGAGGTAGCAACAGTAACTAAGGGGGGTGGGGCTTAGCCAAAGGTGAATTGTAAAAGTGTCATGAGCTAAACAAAAAGGCTACCTTGGTTCCAAATGCTGTAACTTTTGATTACGGTATGCTATCACCACAAAATTTGATCCAGATTCAGCTCACATGTAAGGGAACCTCACCAAAAGAATTGTCCTCGTATCTATTTATCTATCTATCTATCTATCTATCTATCTATCTATCTATCTATCTATCTATCTATCTATCTATCTATCTATCTATCTATCTATCTATCTATCTATCTATCTATCTATCATTTCGTTTCATTTATTTATTTTTTTCTCAGCAGTTTCTCAGTATGAGAATGCCCAAATGTAAAAAAAAAATTCTACAAATTTTTAAAGATTTCTATCAAACAATAGCGACCTTTTGACTTTCATTGCTATAGTTTTGGCGTTATGAGTCTATATTTTGTTAATGTATACTCTAAAAATACCTGAGTGAGCTGCCATGTAAAGTTGCTACTGCATGTTTCAAACATAGACTGTATAAAACAATGGACATAGTGTTGATGACGTCAGCCGTAGGTTTCTGAAGAGCATTTGAAAAGGCCAAAAACGCGGAGCTGTCCTTCGCCATCTTGGCAAGAGCGTCACCGCGCGCCACTCGCACATAACCGAGGCAATGAGGCGGGATGTGAGGTGCCTGGTTTTATACAGTCTATGTAATTACATGCCTGTTTCCTACACATATTTTTGGGGACATGTCATACAAATACTTCCAATTTAGTCTGTGATAGTAAATGTTACGCTATTTATGAAATGCATGCATTATATGACTACGTTTCAGACTGCTTACAGTCTATCGTTTAGTCTACAGCTAATCACAGTCTGTCGGTTTCTGGAGTGCAGTAAAGTTTTAAATAAAATTATAAATAATAAATAAAAAATGGAGCCCAGACTTCTTGAAAGGTCTGTTAGGACAATTAACTGCACAACAACCCATATTATTTGATAATTGTATGAAATGATGGATTGCAGTTTAAGTGTCTTCCGTGTTGGATTCATGAGAGAGACCGGAAGGTTGCTGCTTGCTTTCAAATGATAAACCATATCTGAGGATGATGGATGATAGGTGAACTTTTGGATTTCCTGCCTGACATACTGCAATTGCCACAAGGACCTTCCGTTAATGATCTGTGTGTCAAACTGCTTGACCTCATAACTTCCTGTGGAGTTTTTGGAAGTCTTGCTCACAAAGTTACGAAACATGCTGAAATGCACCAATGTGAAAATTTGTCTTTAATTTACTTGTCATCAATCACTGGGACAAAATGCAACCATCTGTACTGTCCACACTGATATGGTTTTGTTTGAAAACACATCTTTTTCTCTCTGTTTTGGCCTTCCGTCCACACTGAGGTGGCGTTTTTGTCCGGCAAAAACTGAGCTTTTTGAAAATGCTTTCCTGAGTGGTGTAAAGGTTGTCACGATTAATACCGTTCCAAATTATCCTAGATCCTATTTAGATCCTAGGGATAATCCCACGGTAACTAAAGAGCCTATCCTTTAGTCGTGCCTTTAAGAGTTAGGTGATCAATCTCTACAAATTCGTATTCTATTATACAGATAATAAATTATAAATATAATAGATTTCCCCTTCGTAGTATAAGTCTACCTTTTTTTAGGTACTCTTGGACCATGTTCGCTACACAACAATAACTCTGCTGTAAGCTGCCTCTTTGGCTAGGCTATTTAATCAATCAAGTCTCACAGTGATTATTATTCTAAGAATTCTCACCCTCTTGTAGGTTCTTCCTGTCGGGATCTTCCTGATCCGGAGTGAAGAAGGCAAAAAGTACTCAAAAATCCAAGGTTAACTGGAATCCATTCGATATCTGTTTGCGTATCGAACTGGAGGTAGCAAGGAAGAGCAATGAATCTGCAGGTTTCTCTTTTTATAGTGTAAATCAAGCTGTCATCAGCGTGGTTGATAGGATACACATCATAAGGCTTATGATTGTCAGTTAAAAATCACGAGTTTGAGCTTAGACGATCCTTTGTATGTGTGGACAAACATCGTAGTCAGTGCTTTCTCACATGATAAGGGAAGATACCAAGATAGACAACATTCTATTCATTCAGCATAGCATTTTAGGTAATTGTACATGAGGTTATTCATTGAGCATAACATTCTAGATTGTCGTACGGTTCACTAGTAGAGCTAGCTCATTAAACACAGACTTCTTATTGTGACATTTTCTGCGCTTACAGTGAGTTGAAGAGGTAACTGAAGCAAAGGAAGTGCCACTCTCAGGTCATCAATCGTCACAGTGGATAGATTTGAAAACAGGGTTTTTGCGTTGTAGTGTGGGCTGTGAAAACAGAGGTATTTAAAAACAGTAATGCATGTTGAACTGATTGGTTGGTTCACATGGATATTTGTGAGGTCAGAGGTTACTGTCAAGGACTCTAACAGATGCACAACTGTGCTGTTTCAGGTGACAAGTGGTGACTGTTAAAAACCTTTTGTTTATTCAGCAAGACCTTGTGCCTGTTTAGGCACTGAGATTAACAACTGGGTCCAGTTGTTGGATGCTCTGACATCGAAGATGCTATCCAATATAAGTAATTTTCATCGACAACACCAGCAAGATGCTTATTATTGTGATTTCGGCCACTTTCAAACTGTGTATATGAGATGCTTGGCGACGTGCCTTTGGCTCTTTTGAAATTTGACGAGCGCACATGCCTAAACGTAATGCACAGAAAGCCAGAGCAATATTGACTCAATATAAAGCTTCATTTCATTTTTGAATGCAACAAAACATGTCTTTTTCCCTGAAAATTTGCATTTATGAATATGAAATTTTACCATCAAAATAAAACAATTAATAAAAAAGTGCCGGGTTTTTTATATTTTGAGTTTACAATACTTAGTAAAACATCTTTCCACCGTAATGTAAAATGATCATCAATATTTCCAACAATGAAATAAATAATTTCCACTTTTTTCAATTTTGCCAGAAAAAAAAAAAGACACAAGGGCAGTGCCAAAATAAATGCTGTCTCTGGCATCTTTTTGCAAAAACTACAACTTTCATCAATATCTTTTTTTATAGATATCCAATATCTATATATCCAATATCTGGATAAATAGTGTTTTGAAGGGTATATCCTTTGAAGGAGTTTAAAAGATACTTCTTTAACCTGGTTTGTTAAGAGAAAGCGATTGGGTAGAAGACTTTTTTACAGTCAACATCATTCACAAACTGACTCCAGTACGCAATTACATTTGGTCTTGAAACAACATCTTTCTGGAAAAGGGCTCTCATTGACCTGTTATAATTATAATGACAGGAAAAACATATTTTACCTACAAGAGATTGATTTGGTGAGAGGGGTGAAAATTACTGGTAATCTACTTTTTTTGTTGTTGTTGTTGTTGTTTAAATAACATAAAAGTTTTAGGAGAAATTGCTCAAACAGTTGCAAATTCCATTGATGGTAAAGGAATATTATATTTGAACATGAATTCTTTATAAGAAAAAAGGCCATCTAAATTATATAATTAGTCTACCAAAACAATATTATTTCGAAACCAATTTTCAAAGAAGATAGTTTTCTATTTGAAAAGAATGTCCTTGTTGTTCAAGATAAAGTATTTGTGTGGTGAAAAGTTGTGTTTGTAAATTAAACTCTTGACGAGCTTGACGATGAAATGAAATTAAGAAAGTTTCACAGATATTTTGTTAATATCAAAATTGAAAACAAGGAAGAAATGTATCCCACCCAGACTACTTAAAATATGTAGGGGAATAACCCAACAAGTTGTCTAATCCACTTGATTTTGAAAGTATTGTTCAATTTTGCAAAGTTCGGGAAATTGAGACGACCATTTTCATACGAGTTCAGATTTTATTATATAATGAATCCTATTTTTCCAAACAAAACCAAAAAGCATTTTATCAGTCTTCCTCGATATTTTATCATCAACCTGAAGAGCCATTGCTGTATGGGTTAACCAGGACAAGTTTCTTACTTCCTCTGAGTTTATATATATATACATACACACACACACACACACGCACACACAAAACAAATCTAATTGTTGAGCTCTGCAACTGAAGCAAACCAACTAAATTGATACTATTGATACTGGGGACTAAAGAGCATAGAAAGTGGTGTTTACTCATTCTAATATTTTGTTGATACCTCTTTAAAAACATATCTTTGTCATTTAATTTTTAACTCGGCTGTGTATTTAATCTTGTGATGCATGGAAACAACATGTTTGAGTGCAGGTGTCTGCTTTCTCAGGCTGTGGAAAAACTCTCTTTTAGTGAAAACACTGTTCTCTATCCCATTTCCTCTCTTCTGTCTGTTGGTCTTGAAGCTATTTGCCAGAGTTTTTCAGCTTGATCAGTTTGCCTGCATTACAGAAAACACGTCGTGGCTCACATTCATCCAAAAGTGAAACCTAGTATTTCCAACATGTTTGTTAATGAGCATATAGCTAATGGAAACAGGAAAATCAGTTTAAAGAGCCTCATAGGGTTTGTACTGTGTGTTCTCCTTCTCTGTGCAACTTTCCATATCCCCTACCCCCAAACGCACAAACACACACTCAACATACACTTTCTTTCTTCTGGAATGCAGAATACTGTATCTGTTATGCTTAATTGGAGATATTATTGCAACTCTATGTGCTAAAGGGAGGAGTTTAATATGTGTGGTCCTGCTTAGGGTTTGAAAAATGTGAAATTCCCAGCAAGTCACGTTAAGTATTTCCTGAATATTTAGGGCTGGTTACAGATGGGACTAACTGTGTTTGTTATTTGTGTGTATGTCTTGCGTGTAAATGTGAATATAGCTTAAACAGTAGTACAATAACACCGCTGGCTGGATTGCCTGAAGCAAATTTGTTTTACACCATTTTTGTGTCAGTTATGTTAAGCATCAGCAGCTTTGTGTAAATTGTATTGCTAATTCATATAAATCCCCCCCAAAAAACAACCCCCTCCCCACCCCCATATATGTTGCCATTTTAAAAGGATCCAAACTACACTATGTAGCATGAGTCATTGTTTTGTTTTTTAATTAGATAAAATTTAAAGACTGCAAGCAAAAACAGAATGATTTGACGTTAGCTTTGTGAAATTACATACAGTACCTGCGTGAAACAAACACAGCAGACAAGCTGAATGAAAATGCAAATTCACTTTCTGTCACTAGGTTGCACACTTATGAAACAGCAAAGACATAATATTTCCTTGGTTCCTTACCACTGTAAACAAAGCAGCACTACGCTTATAAACACTACTTTAATAGGAATTATACGGAGGTAAGAGGAAAAAAAATGCTTTTCTGAAGACAGTCAGTTCCCTTCAGAGATACATTCATATAAACCCCCAATTCAATAATTTTATTTTCCTCCAATATTTTAAGCATCGTGAACAGTGAGTTTGCTGTGCCTGGTACAGTATTGGCTCTCTTTTTGCTCATTTTGGCAAATTATTGCAAATCAGTTTGTGTGCAAGTCTAGTTCAAAAATGGGACAGAATTAGAAATATTATTAGTGGTGCTTGCTGAAAGCAAGGCAACACTATTACTATTGTGTTTTTTGAGTCGGCCAAAAAGTTTGGCGCGCTACTCCTCCCGCAGTTTTTGTCACACACCCATGAATGACGTCTCAAATCGTGCGGAATATTCGGGAATGGTGTGCTATGACTTTTCTAAGCGATCGGGGGTACGATGTTCGCCCGAAGGGCGAACAAATTTCCCAAAAATCCCATAGACTTAACATTGCGACAAACTTTGACGACTCATAGCTCCGAGCGAGGATTTCACAGAAGCCTGTGATTTACCACATTTGAAGAGGCTGACAGGCTCTGTAAGAACATACCTCACAATGGGGTAAAAGTTGCACCCCTGGGGGGCAGGAGCTGCCCAAATTTTCCCCCATTGACCCCAATGTTATTTAAAATTTCTAGTATAGCATTATACTATTCCAGGAAAAAGTTTGGCGCACTCCTACGTCCACAGTTTTTGTCACAGACCCATGAATGAGGCATCAAATCGTGCGGCCTATTGAAGAGAAGTGTCCTATCACTTTTATCAGAGATCGGGGGGTACGGTGTTCGACCCAGGGGCGAACAAATTTCCAAAAAATCCCATAGACTTAACATTGAGACAAACTTTGACGACTCATAGCTCCGAACAACGATTTCGGAAAAACGTGTGATTTGCCACATTTGAAGAGGCTGGCAGCCTCTGTAAGAACATACCTCACAATGGGGTTGCACCCCTGGGGGGCAGGAGCTACCCAAAATTTTCCCCATTGACTTACTATGGTGAAGGATGTCCCATCAAATGCATGTGTTTTTCCTACTATGGTAAATTGCATAGGGATTTTGTATTGAACATAGCTCTGGATCATAGTGTCATAGAGACAAGGGGGCGGGCTCATTTTACTCAGACGACCAATCAGTCTCTCAGGATCATTGTGAAGCTATCAAGCCACGCCCTAGCAACCATATAGAGCACCTTAGCAACAACTCCCATAGACTTCCATTGAAAGAGATCAAAGGGATATCTCCGGATAGAAGTGTCATAGAAACATGAGGGTGGGCTCGTTTGACTTGGGCCAGCAAACAGCCAATCATGAATCACCTCAACAATTTCTGGCCACACCCTAGCAACCATTATCGAGCACCTTAGCAACCAAATTTTAAAGAGGGATATCTTCCATTCTGAATGTCATACAGGCTTGGGAGTTGTATTATATCAATTATACTGACAAGCAGCCTTTGGAGATTCATGATTGGCAGCTGCCAAGCCACTCCCTATTAACCAAAAAGAGTACCCTAGCAACCATTTTGCAAGGCCTACATCTCTGCATCAGAACATCGTATAGAGATTGGGGTTGGTTTATCCATTCACATTGACTTTGGAGCTTCATGATTGGCAGCTGCCAAGCCACTCCCTAGCAACCAAACAGAGTACCCTAGCAACCATTTTGTAACAGCTATATCTCAGCATCAGAACATTGTATCGCGATGGGGGTTGGGTCTTTTGACTCATGCTAGCACATAGAACTTTCAAAATGCTAAACATGCTAGCTGTGAATAGCTACATGCTAATATTGATTAGCTAAGTGCTAAATCATGCCATGAACAATATAAAAACTCTATAATAACCATATGTGAACACTACCAACCACCTAGTAATACCATAGCAACTACCCAGAATACCCTAGCAACAACCTAACAACACCATAGCAACCACCCAGAACACCCTAGCAACCGCATAGCAACACCCTAGCAACCACCTAGAAACTATCCAGAACACCTTAGCAACACCCTAGCAACCACCTAGCAACACCCTAGCAACCACCCCAAACACCATAGCAACCACCTAGCAACACCTTAGCAACAACCCATAACACCCTAGCAACCACCTAGCAACACCATAGCAACCACCTAGCAACCACCCTAGCAACCACCCAGAACACCCTAGCAACCGGGTGGTGAGTTTTGCCACTGCAAGCACCACTTCACATTTTCCTCTGGAAATGTACATTCTAGTTATTATTATTATCTCCCCCCCCCCCCCAACAAAAACAAAACGTTTAAGGCCCAGTCGATCAGTTCATCTTGCTAGACCAAACTTTCTGAAAAAGTTCACTTTGACTGGTAAACGCCTTTGAACAACCGTTGGTTGCTGACAGTATATTACTGCGCAGGTATTTCAAACTCCATTTCACCCCTAGGCAAAAAACGAAAAAGGCCTGAACCTTTTGACCATCAAGGTCCCGCGCTACAGTGGTATACAACCACTATTATAAAATGTCAGCGGGTGGCCTGCCTGATTTCTGGGAACAGCTGAGGGCTTGACTGGACGATCACACATGGCTCAGGCACGATGGGAGTGGCAGTGGTTAGGGGGTCGGGGATGGTCATAAAGGCGAGAGGTGAAACTCAGATTTGTGGCATCCAAGCACATGGTAACCTAATAAAGAATCCCGTCAGGGGAAAAAAAAAACAGAGCAGCTTATTTCTGTCAGTTAGCAGATCTGAATGCAAAGCCAGAGAACCAGCAAATATGCATTTGGCAGAATTAGAGATTTAAGGGAATGACGCAATACAAGTGATGAATGACAGAATGCGTTTTGGATCCCAAGCTGAAACAGAATGAGTATACTGTGATCTTTTGGAAAGTGCCATGTAAGGAGCTGCAGATGAAACATTACAGCTCTCAACATCTTAATGCGAGGAAATGGCCTGCAGCCAGAATCTCTATACACCCTGCCTTTCTCTTTATGGAGTGTAATGTGAGAGAACACAACAAGAGCTCAAGTCCATCAGAGAAAGAGCATTGGACGGCTCCAGGTGAGGAAGCTTTTTGTTCTGAATAGAAGGATTGTGGTTGCTTAATAGTCTCTTTAAAAGTCATCACTTCGTCTCATGGCTACAAAATAGAATGCGATTAAAGAAGCACTCATAAATATTAAATAGCAAGTAAATTATTAAATTCCATAAATCATTGTTGTGATATTTACTAATACATTATGTTCTAGAAGTGGCATCAGGATGTGATATACTGTAGCTGAACACAAACTCAAATGACTAAAAATATCCAAGATTCTTCATCTTTTTTGTTGTACACAGATTTGAGGTGCTTTTCCTTCACTTATCTTTACTTGAGGAATTCCCATCAGCCATTGTGTAACCTCATGGTGGTGTGTGGTCAGCTCAGCCATTCCATGAAAATGCCTGCTGCTGAGTGTTAGGGGAATGGAGCTGGTCTGGGTGACTCAATTATTCCATATTGGCAGGGGAGGGATGTATCCATAGCAACAAAATTAGATGAGTGGCTGCTGCTGTACTGAAACAACACAGTTTCAATAAGTCTGGATTCACGACTTGAACAAATATGACTTAAGTGCCAGTGCATCTTCTTGCTGTCTTAGCTCTTGTTCACAAAATTGCCAATTAATCATAAAGTTTAGCAATAAGAATTTTTCTGCTGTCCCAGACCTGTTTTTGATCACTCAAGCAGTACATACTGTAAGTGAAGTACACTATCATTCAAAAGATTGGGGTCAGTAAGATACATTTTGTTTTTAACTTTCTATTCATCATAGAATCCTGAAAATGCTATAGTTTCCACAACAAATAGCATTTAAACAGCATTTTCAACATTTGAAAATAAAAAAAAGACTTCACTGAATGAGGGCCGCCACGCGCATACGCGTCAAACAGATGAAGCGCAATTGAACAAGAGCACCATAATTTAGACTAAAATTTAACAACAACAAAAATCAATATATTCCTTAATTCAACAATGAAATTTTTCGAAACAATTCTACACATGTAATCAATGGCAGGGACTTTGAAAATGATGTCAATATGCAAATCTGTTACCCAATCATAGCAGTGGGCATTTACTTCCAAGTCTTGAATACAGCACACCTATCAAAACTGAGTGTTTAAAAGAGTGGGTCAAAAACTGTAGAGAAAATAGCTTACTTCTAAATTATGCGGGAGACTCCCGGAACGTCTGCTGATAGAGAGGAGATTAAACACACGTGAAATGTACATGTGAAATGGTTGGCTGCATTTCACGTGTAAAATTACTCGTCAGAATAACGATTGTCTATGGATATAGAATAGGGGTCCCCAAGTGGCGGACCGGGGTCCAGGTCCGGACCCCAATACCTTTTTATCCGGACCTCTAAACATTTTGTTAAAAAATTTTAGAAAAAAAATAAAATTAATTTTTCATGTCTGTGTCAGGTCCTTTGCAAGAGCCGGGGTCTGTAGAGATCACAAACTTTGGCTTGTACACACATTACTATGATATTCGTGAATTGATTATTATGGCTTTGTCAAACATTAGAAAAGTGGACTCTGAAAACCGCATCTTTCGAGATGAGTGGACTGAAGTGTACGCGTTCATTTTTGCCGTCATCGAGCTCTACGAGGCCTGTGTGTCTTATTTGTTCGGAGTCTGTTGCTGTTGTTAAAAGTGGAAACATCAAGCGGCATTTCGAGACAAGACACACAACTTTCAATGAAAATTATCCGCCAATGAAAAGTATGCTTCCTGTTGCTGTTATTGATGTTGAAAGGTTTGACATTTGAATATTTGCACTAAAATGAAATAATACTTGAAATAATTTCAACAAAATCAGTTGAATACATTTAAAGATAAAGATTTTATTGTCAAAGATTTTGTCAATTTGTTAAAATTTTATAAAATGTAATAAAGTGAAAGAAAACTTATTTTGCCGGGTGTTTTTGCATGTCCGGACCCTCGTTTACTGGGCTCATCGGGTTAGTGGACCTCTTGCCAATTTAGTTGGGGACACCTGAAGAAGAATCACCATTCGCGCCGCGTTGACGCTCACGTCGTCATATTATATTAGCGCGCGCATCATCTGCTCCTCAGAGTTCTCTGCCGAAAAAGGAAGCTTGTCGGCAGCGCGAGATATTTGCCAGCGAACACAGCGTCTCGTTCACCTATTCAGAGAACATGGGTTACACAGAGACGTTCTCTTTCATATACTCAAAACTGCGTATAAGACTCAGTGGGAACGAAATATCAAACTGGCTAAGAGCTTAACTAGTAAATGGCAAGATAATTTAGCCTACATGACTAGTTAAAGCAGACAAAACATGGAAACCTGTAGCCATGTCGATATTAGATTACCCTGGTAATCTCTATTAATCTCCAGTATAATTACATTGTTTAGTATAATATTGTTTTATTTGATATTATGTAAATATGAACTTTTATTTTATATTGGTTTATTTATTATTACCATATGTTACTTGTATTTATATTGTAAGTTAATATTGTGTCCAGTTTGGCCCTGTAAATTTTTTTTGACAAAGTGTGTGCGGTTTCGTTTTCTTAAGTACCGTTTCAAGAACCGTTTAGGCACCGGAACCGTTTTAAAAAATACCGAGTAGGTACTGGTATCGGATAAAACCCAACCCAACCCTACATATATAGCAATTGTAAGTCACTTTGGAGAAGCGTCAGCTAAATGAATAAATGTAAATGTAAATTTGACAAGTGTGTAAATGCAAGATCAGTTTGAATGCATCATTGGTGACTTGTAGCAGTATGTTCAGAGGCGTTATTTATGGCTCTTCTCTTTTTTTCTTTTTTTTTTTTTTACTTTACTAAATGTCAGGTTAAAGGTCTCATAGCAGTCATCACTGAACTTTGCTGAACTTTATACCACTAACCACTTATCTAATCTGTAGGGTAAACCCACAGAAAGGTTTGTAATTGTATATAACAGAATCTTTAATGTCAATTATTTTTTTGTTTATTGGGTCATTTTTTCCAGAAAGGATGTTTTTTGATTAATTCACCAGAGAAATCCCCACATATTCCTTTTAGTAAAGAAAACAAAATGAATGAATGAATGAATGAATGAATGTCTTATTTGTTCCTTCTTTACAGTGGCCAACCCCACCCAACCACAAGCTGATTGTGGCTAAAGACAATGTATTTTTTTGACCAATATCAGACACACAAACTATGAACTCAATGGAAATCTAATAAAAACTTCCCATGGAGATCCCTATGAGAGCTGTCAGTCTGAAAGAAAAAGTCAAGTACCACTGCAGGAATTACACAAAGAAACCTTGTTGACCAACATGATACTGAAAGTTTACTTAAAGGAGCAATGTGTGATTTTTAGCGACATCTAGTGGTTCGGTTGCGAGTTTGCACCAGGTTTGCACTAAGGGCTCAGCCCACTGCTCACCCCTCCCTTTCGAAGAAGCTACGGTTGCTAAAACGGGACAAACATCTCGTCGGCTGAGACAGCAGAGAATAGCCAGAGTAAGCCAAGAGCGTGTAACATTGTCACTGTTTCTGTATCACAGTCCATTATAAACCACATCATGGATACTGTTTACAAAGCCATAGTCAGGTGAGGATCAAGGGTTTTAATATATAATTTAATATAATAATATTAATCAGCTGATTGTCTCACAAACGTAACCAGCAGCACATTTCTCCCCACATACTGTAGCAAACCCATAATACAGCGAGGGAGCAGCTATATATTTTTTCTAACAGGGTAGTAATAGTTTAGCTGGCTAATATGAGCTGTTACTGTGGCTGAGCTGGGACGCGTCCGCATCGCATGAGTCCAAAGGTCGGAAGTGCGCGCGCTGTTACAATCATGTCATCTCCGCATCCCATAGATACTATTTACTACACACAATAGGCTTTTTTCTCTGATTTTGAAAACTCTTCGTGATCGACTTTAGTGATCTAAAAGTCTCTATCGACGGGTTAGTGATTCCTGTAACGTACTGTTTTACGGTCAATGACATGAATACTAATCATCAGCTGTCTCACGAACATAACAGCACATCTATCCCCAACATAACAAACCCATAACACAGCGAGGGAGAACTAAGTTACATGAAACAATCCCAACTACATATTTTACACCACTCACAAGTAGGGTTGGGTATCGAGAATCGAGTATCGATTGGAACCGGGACTAACTTTTAGTTTTTCCCGGAATCGTTCAAAAGTTAAAATTTCGATTCCTAGTTTCGATATTCACAGTCCGCCGAGCGGAAGAAGAAACCGCTGAACAACACCAACGAAGAAGCGTCTACCGGAAGTGTTGGCATAACCGCGCGAGTCGAACATGAGTAGCTTACGTCGGCGGTCCAAAGTGTGGCTTCACTTTTCTAAAAATAACGAAATCTCGGCATAATGCAAAATTTGTGACAAAAGGAGTATTTGTGACAGAAGGAGTATTTCCTTCAGAAAGGATTATTTCCTTCCGAAAGACCGTTGGTTAGCAAGGTTAGCTAAACTTTTTTGACCCTGCCTCTTAAAAGAATCGGAATCGAGAATCGTTAGGAACCAGAATCGAAACAAGGAATCGGAATCAGAATCGTTCAAATTCAAACGATACCCAACCCTACTCACAAGGGAAAAGTCACTACTCACGGAGTGTAAGACTAGCTTCCAGCTTTCCGCTACTTCTCTTTCAAGGTAGTGATGAAACGCGTTCTGTAGCGCTGTTTGTTCGCGTTCGGCTACGGTAGGAATATGACGTCACAACATGGCGACCTTCATAGAAGGGGATTCCCGCGGTTATGGAGCTATTAATGTCTCATTCTAAGGTAATAAAAACATTACGGTTAATTAAGTAAGTTCTTTATACACCACTGAAAACATAGTTATGGATGTCATATTGCATTTCTGTTAATAGATACTCAACTTTTTTACACATTGCACCTTTAACATTATTAGTTGAATGTTCTTACTTGTAAAGTCTCCACCCTTTTGCATTAACCTATAGCACACCAGTGTTAGCAGGCCTAATGAGACACTTAGCTAAAATGTTTTTTTTTCAGTCAATAACTAGAATTCATTTATATTTAGTTACCACAAATGGCTTCCTGTTACTATGATTGCAATCACTCTCACAATCCATCAGTACTCAGCATTAGCTTTGCAGCTCATAATCTTGAGTCATTTGGACCACAGAACTGATGTGGATTTATGCTCTACTGAAAGCCTATTCAATTGTACAAATTAATTTCTGGTTGCCAGGTTGAAGCACTTTGTGAAGAGTTGATGAGAAAAATAAACAATCTTCAGACCTTACTGAGATGCATCTTAAGCAATCCTGCTACTTCTAGTAATTGTAATGTAATATTAGCTCATTTCATTTTAGTGTTAATAATGTAAGTTGTTTTTTTTTTTTTTACAGTGTACAAATATTATAGCATGAAAATCACTATCACATTTGAATAAATGGAAAAACATAATACATTAATGTTAGTTTGTTTTCTTCTTCTTCAAAAGCAGTCAGTGTTGTATATGCTTCCTTGGAATGCAAAACTAATGCAATTTGTTCCGCTAAGCTCTTGCTTAACAGACGGCTGGAGACATGCATTTGTATACTTATCTCCAGTTCTTTTCTGGCTTACTGGCCAAAAATGTATTTCAAATGAGTATTGTTTTGCTTTTCTGTAAGAATGGCTTAATTTGCTGTATTTTAAAGGTCAAACTGTGTTTCTTAGCTGACCAAACATTACACTTCCTTCTGAGGAAGTGACCTTGAACTATTGTGACATGGCCTTTTGTGTTTTTCATTGTTTTCTGTCTGCGATTTCTCTAGTTTCTTCAAATTTGAGTGGCACATCTTAAAGAGTAATGTTTGGGCTGTTAATTCCTGGCTTGCTAAAACAAGGTTTGTTTTTTCGTTTGTGAAAGAAGAGTCCTATCCCAGATTTTTCCGACTCTCTCTTTTCTCTATCACTGTACTTTCTTTCATAGTTCGTTGATCCCATACTATCAAAGATAGAAAATCAGTGTCTTAAAGGGGAAATGAAGCAGTGAATCAAGTTTACATGATTTACAAGATGGATTTCCAATATAATCAACAATTATATAAGAAACATTACAAATGTAAACATTTAGAAGAAAAAAAGAAAAAACTTTGTATCTTTCGCCGCCAGGGCGCCGCCATTGTTCAGTTGACGTCACGGGGTTGGTTGGCTCAAGTTTAACAGGCTCTGGGCATTGAAAATCGCGACATCAAACTGTGTTTACACCAGTGTTTTGACCGCAAACGACTAATGTTAGGTACAGATATTAGACAAAAAGATGACGTCTAATGTTATATGTTGACAAACTGTACATAGAAACATTGTTCGCGATGTCTGCCATCATATTCCCTTCTCATCAACAACATGTAAGTTACGTTGCTGTGTAGAACAGCCGGTGGTGGTTTGGGGCGAAGAGCGGGTTTGCAACGCTAACTTACCAGGTGTCAGTGTGGCTGTTGTAATGTTACTGCGATGCCCTCCATGTCAGAGTCCATCTGTTGTCAAGAGGTTGATCTTGAGCATGTATTGCGTGGTCAATTCTGCATCACCGGCGCGCACGTTTACCGTGCTGTGCCGGGAGTTACATGTGTGGAAGTGGCGATGCTTTCCCTGAAGGATGTCAGAGCGGAGACGCTTTTTCCTAGTATGTAGGCTGTAGCTACTAACACTAACTTACCAGTGAGAAAACAAGGACGTTTCATTTCCCCTTTAACAAATACATGCTAATTTACATGTTGTTGACGAAACGGGAATATAACGGCAGACATCGCGAACAATGTTTGTATGTGCAGTTTGTCAACATATAACATGAGACGTTGTCTTTTTGTCTAATAACTGTACCTAACATTAGTCGTTCGCGGTCAAAACACTGGTGTAAACACAGTTTGATGTCGCGATTTTCAGTGCCCAGGGCCTGTTAAACTTGAGCCAACCAACCCCGTGACGTCACCTGCACAATGGCGGTGCCCTGGCGGCGAAAGATATAAAGTTTTTCTTTTTTTCTTCTAAATGTTTTCATTTGTAATGTTTCTTATATAATTGTTGATTATATTGGAAATCCATCTTGTAAATCATGTAAACTTGATTCACTGCTTAATTTTCCCTTTAAAATAAGCTTTTAGGAACCAAGATGAAGAGTGAGCGTGTGCATCTTGAAATCAGTCAGAGATGAGATTGGGAACACAAAGGTCTTGATATCACATCTTTGAGTGAATGGTGATGTTTGAGACTGGGGAAAACAGGAAAAGGAAGTCATTATTCTTAGATAATCAACAATGGGTACTTCCAGAATAACACTAGCCACATTCTACACCTTAAAAAGTGCTTACATGCAGTTTTTTCCTCAAGGACCTTTTTACACTTGATCCGGCATTTTAACATTTTTTTGATTTTTACGCTTTAAAAAATAAACCATAATTTTTTACGGTAAAAAAAACGGCAGCTGTGGTTGCTAGAACTTTACCGCCAAACTTACCTTAACTGAACATAACCTGAACTGTAACTCATTAAATACTTGTCACATTGACACGATAGATTTCTTTTTGTGAAGCTGAAATTCTCTTCTCTAAAACTAAGTAATTTATATAAAAAAGCAACAGACACTCACACGCTGTGTTCATTCACTTTTGCTCCTACATTATTAGTAAGACTATATAGACTAGATTTGTACTGATCTGTAAAACCAAAAAGACTGTTTAAATCTTAATCGGGTGTGTGAATGAACGAACACACAGATGCATAGCCTGCTGTTACATTCACAATAGATTATAAAGTTTTTACTATAAAATAGACATCAAATAAGCTTTAGTTAGACAGTTTCTGCTCATATGTTAAATGTTTTGTCAAAAATAAACTAATGAACTGTTATCCAATGCAAGCTAATGCAATACACATATCAAAATAATGAATCCTTAACTTTGAAATATGTATTATAAAATGTAAATGGCCTACTTTTACTTTATATGGAAAAATAATTTTCTTTTCAAGATGTTTCCAAAGTAACTTTGAACCAATTCTATACAATGGGCTTTATGCACAGCTGCACTACTTCCTGAACTTAAGCCAGCTCCTTGTTTCCTGTCTGCCATTATTGGCCAAATTGATTAATCAATTTGGCCAATAATGGCAGACAGGAAACAAGGAGCTGGCTTAAGTTCAGGAAGTAGTGAAGATGTGCATAAAGCCCATTGCCCATATAACCTATTTTACCATAATTGTTTCCAGGTATGACTAAAAATGGGTTTTTGACTTTCATTTATATTTTGATTTTATTTGATATATATATATATATATATATATATATATATATATATATATATATCATATATTATTATCCTTGTCTCTCTCAGGTGAGAATCACCTAATTATACATGATGAGGGCTGGCCTGTTCATGCTCATTCGCATATTACCTTGGCAAACAAAAAATGTTTTTCACAATATGACCCAATTCACAGTTTTATTTGAACGATTAGGATGATGATTTTCAGATCATTGTGAAGAAAAAACTCTAGGCCACAACACTCATTAGTCAAAAGTCTTGTGGATGCATATTTCTCATGTTTTTTTGTGGCCTTATTTCAGAAACTTTCATTTTAAATTTTTTCAATAACCACGCATAAACAATATTCTCTCAAAAAAACAAACATGTACATACAGGTTGCTCACATATTATGGTAGCCCTGTTTGTGCTAAATATAGTGCACTTGTAATTTCACCTGTGCCATTAATATGTTTATAAGCAACTGAAAAAGTACCAATGTCAGGGCATGTCAGAACATCTCAAGGACCCCAAATACTGTAATACACCTTGGTCCCCAGGGGGTTAAAAATTAAAAAAATGCAATAAACATTAATTTAACAACATTAAATGTAACATAAAACCTATGTGAAGCAGGGAATCGAGGGAATGCACATTTAACAGTATTTTACAGTAAAATTACATTAAATGTACCATTTAGATCTATCAAAGTAATTTGCCATATATAGGAAACTGTTAACCAATTAACAGTTTTTCACTGTAGCAGTCTTTTACCTTTAAGATCACAATCATTTTGATGCATCACTTGATGTATTTAAGTTGATTCAGTAATATTAAATAATTGTTTTTTTCTGACACAAAAAAAGTGAAATGTACTTTTGTTGAAATGTAGGCTAGATGATAAATTGCACAATTCAAGATTAATGCAAAGGATCAAAAATAGAGAAAGAGGCTGGTGTCTGTGCTTAATGTGGCAACATCTAAATTATTGTTTAGTTTTTATTCCCAAGTCAAAAATGTTATTTAACATCACTAAATCAACCTGAATATATTAGGCTAAACCAAAAATAAATAAATAAATAAAGTAAGGCTTAGGTGAGGTAGAAACAGCTACTAATAGGTAACAGTTACGTTGTACATGTGAACATTTTCTTCTGAAGTCTAGGAAACTAAAGAGGAGACTTGGTTGTAGGATTCTTTATTGAGAACACAGTACCTGCAGTCATCATGTCTAGTCTGAGGGAATCTTACATTGTAGTTTATATACATTTCAAGGGGGTGGGATTACATAGTGGTGTCATGTAAATGAAGTACAGGAGTCCATTTCTCCAGTCCTAATCTCATCAGCATAACAGTCTCATTCACATATCTTGATGATTATCCAATCAGCCTAAATATTCAACGACTGAGCCAGTGGCTTACAGAGCCATTAAAGACAAAGTGTCTCAGTAATCTGATTCATTTAACTTACAAAGAGAATACGATTGGCAGAACTCTCATGCATAACATCATCATCATAACCTTAAAATGTAAAACACAATGTACATAACTTTCTCAGTTTATATTCTATATTATTGGAACCTAAATTAAACATTGAATACATTTGTAATACAACACAGGTTACCATGTTGCTTTATTATGCAGGCACAAGAAACCAAATCAAATGTGCATATGTTTGAACTTTCAAAAAATGTTGTGCGTTTAAAGGACACACGTTACAGAAAACAGTCTCTAGAGGAAAAAAACGAAAGGAAAAATCTGCTCACACATCCCAGCACCCCTCCTCCACTACAGCTCTGCCTGTTGTCTGAGAACATGGCACCCCCCTCTCTCTCTTTCTCTGCAGCTTTTCCACTCCCCCATTACTTTCATTGTGGTTCAACTCTGAACTCTGGCATCATCTGTTTGTGCTTAACGTTTGCAGCGTGTGCACTGACTTTCCTATTCCTTTTTCTCCCTTAAGGTGCAGTCACATTAGCGAAATTTTGTGGACCAAAAAAGTAAAATGCGTCTTGTCAATAGTGAGCTGATGTATGAAGTACAGCTCACACAAAAATCACTTTCAAACCAAGGAGAGATCTGCTCAATATGGCAAATCTGTCCTACCAACTTGAATCCCTTGCAGAATCTGCATTGAGAAATGTTGTGCTCACACTATATTCCCGATTGTGTGAATTTCTGCAAAATTTTGCTGGCAAAAAAGGTGCATTTTATCTTAGCGTTGTATGAATTCAATTACAAACCAAGCATCTGGCATAATGTGGTGAATCCGCTTGACAAACTGTCGCAAATCAGTGTTAGGAAATGTTCCACTCTCAAGAGAAATTCTGTGGATTCCTGTTGAAATTACTGTATTTTAACTGCACTTTTAACCCTGTCCACTCCTTCACCTCCTTTCCTTACTACCTTTGTCTCATTCTTATCAGAATTATTTTGTCCACCGTCTTCCTTATCCTGTTCTTCTCCATCATATTTTCCTTTTTTTTTTTCTTTTTTCTTTTTTTTGCGTGGTCATTTCCTCATGCTCTCTCTCTCTCTCATTCTCTTTTTTTTCTGTCCTTCACTTCACTGTCTTTCACTGGCCGAGAGCCAGGCGTCTGCTCTTAGAATAAACGTAAATTGCTGCTGCATTTGGCAACTTTCTTTGCGCTCACACATAAATTCAGACGCTCTTACAGAGACTCGCATATACTCAGACAGAGATGCAGACAGCAGAGTCAGAGCCTCAATCCAGGATTATTTGGGGTCTCTTCATTGTATTGTGTCGTAAGACATTCCCTACGGGAAGCACCTGCAGCTAAGCAAATGCATAGAACTATCCTTAAATTCTTATCTATCACATCAGTTATTTGGACTATACAAGAAATTCTCGTAAAGTAATTACGCTCTTTCAGCTAGTCAGTAGTTATGGACTTGGTAATTGGAGATGGACATCCAAAGACATCAGAATCAAAATTGAAAGAGGGTTGTTTAAAGAGAAAGTGAAAGTGTGACAGAGGGAGAGTTGGAGTGTATTGTGCAGCTTTTCAGTAGGCTAGTCACATCGTATCGCTCCACTCAGACCTGTCACGCTGAAAAATGGCCTGGTGGCGATTCCTTTAGCTCCGTACCCACTGCAATTAAGTAAATGGAACCAGGACTCAGTCAGTCCCCTCCCGGACCACCCAAAAATGCATTGATTTGATTATTTTTTTTTATTCTCTTGCAGGGGAATGAGCACATTTGCTAAATGCAGGAGATTTAGACATTTTAAAAAAACTTAATTTAATTATGCTCTGGAGATTCATTTAGCTGCATTAGAGCTAGAAGTGCCCTGGGCGTGTCTGTATGGCTGGAGGATGAGAGGGGGGACTGGTAGCACAGAATCTACTGAATTTGAAAAAGACCTTCAAGTTACAGGCTCGACTCTAACCATTAGGCCACAACTGCCCACATAAGTTCACATAACTTAACTTTTTCAATTTTAAATAGTTTATTTACTTAATTTTAAGGCACTTTTATCATTCCAAGTTATGTCAGCTGATCACTTTTTACAATGTACAGAGAGAAAGAAATAGTGTGCTGAATGTCCCTGCATGTGATTGACACGATGACAAGATTGACATAATTTCGGATTTTGACCAGATTGCAGCAAGGTCATTTCTTTCCTGTGGATCCAAGTTACTTTTGATTTCATGCAGACTTTAATGAGCTATTTCTGCTTAATCTGTTAAAGTTGCATTTGTCATTTGAACCCTGATGTATTGTTTCAGTAATATTAAATCGTTTTTGTTTTTTTTCTGATGTAAACAATGTTACAATGTAAAGCACATTTTTTTATTTTTTATTTTTTTTTTCCTGACACAAAAAAAGCTTTTACATTGTAACAAAAATAAAGGGTGTTGTTTGGACATTTTTTTTTAGCAGAAAATGCTTGGTTTTGGGTTGGGAATTCAGAAGTTCCTGTAGAAGGAAGAATGGGTGCTCCACCTCTGCATGAGTGATTGACAAAATAGAAACAGTCAAACAAAACAGTTTCCAGAATAGTTCACCCAATTTGATTCTTGTTGTTTTGTTTACGTATATGCATTTATTTATTGTTTGAGAGAAGAAATAATAGCTAATAATGTTAATAACAACAAAAATATACAAGAGCAAACCAAGGTTATTTTCATAAATGAAAACTGAAACTAAGACTGATCAAAAAAATAATAATTTTTTCGTAAACTGAAATAAAATATAAAATTCTTAAGAAAAACGAAACTAACAACAGTTACTGAAAAACTAAATAATACTGAAATAAAATAATCATATAATTAACATAAATAAAAAAATAGTTTTCGTAATTAATTAGCTCTCAAACTGTACCGGAAAAATCACGTTTTTCCACTTTGGGCTGCGTTAGGCCTTATTTTTCAATGTAAACACGCGCGTCTCGCACGACACGCGTTCTAAAACGCCGCCACTCAAGTTAAAATAAGTTCAACTTTTAAAAGACGCGGCTTGAGACCTTGCGCTTTTCCCCGCCCCATTCCACTGCCCGCGTCTCGTGTATTGCAAAGCAAACCAGCAAGTGAACCACAGCCTTAGAAGACAAAAAGGCCAAATAAGATCTTTTATCATGTCTCAATAAATGCAAATACAACTGTACCTTAATTCAAGGTAAGATAACCATCTCATGTGAAACTTAGACTAGTAAACAAGATACCACACTTAAAAAAATAATTGCATGTCTCTAGGCCACAGATGCTTTTCAGAACAGAAGTAAACTAAATGTCTGGTCTGAATAGAACACATGAGTAGCCTATGATATTAAAATATAGCTACAATAGACAAAAAGCATAAATGGATCAATACAAGAATAATATTTGAAAGGATCCATCATAGAAGTAACCATAAAAGAATAATTATTATAATATACATTTTTTTTCCTCCTGAATGAAATGTCTTACTCAAAGTTTTCACTCTGCTAAACTGTAATTACTAAAAACGAACTAAACCGTATGGGTGGTGATGGCGCTGTGGACAAGACGCATGCCTTTGGTGTGAGAGACCCAGGTTTGAATCCACTATGAGACACCAATGTGTCCCTGAGCAAGACGCTTAACCCCTAGTTGCTCCAGAGGCGTGCGACCTCTGACATAGATAGCAATTGTAAGTCGCTTTGGATAAAAGTCAGCTAAACTAACTCAAATTAAACTGAAATTTGAAAATAAAAAAAAAAATATAACAACCTTGCAACAAACAAACAAAAAAAAAAAACAGAATCTAACTTGCAAGAGGGGAGAGGTATTACAAAAGAGGAAAATACAGTTGCAAGATAATTCATGCTCACTCATATTCTGCATGCTGAGTCTCAACTATTTCAGTTTGTGTGTGGTTGATTGTTTCTTAAGAGAGAGAGAGAGAGTTTCTGTTCTTTCTCTGTCCCTCTATTCTCTGCCATTTGAACATCCATGCAAACACTGCTGCTGTGCCCCAAGGCCTACTGGGGTTGCTATGGTTACAGCAGTTATCACTGAGCCTGTCTTACTAACCGTAAACATTGGGAAAAAGAGTTTTTTCTTTCTTTCTTTGCAGTGCACGTCATGTTACATAAGAACCCTGATTTGCTATTAACTGAAGGCTTTTTTTTCTCCTTTTTTATGTGAATGAGGGAATGGAAACAAAAAGTTAATTTGGGCCTCTATGACTTCCAAATGTCCTGCAGTTTTCCTTCTCCTTCAAGTAAATTTACCACCCTATCAAAGTGAACACACAGTGCCTCCTGCTGGTCACGAGGAAGTAATGCATCCTCGACTATTTTGATTGGATGACTTTTCAAATCTAGTTTGGCTGTCCAGATTAAGCATCTAAACAACTGAGCTTCATGGCTCCCTCTGTGATCTCAATTTTTATTTTATTTTTTGTTTAAGGATCGTAGATAATCCTTTATGAAAACACACATGCTTTTCGTTTTGTAGGTATCTACATCCTGATTGCTGTTGGTGCTGTGATGATGTTTGTTGGATTTCTTGGTTGCTATGGAGCCATACAGGAATCCCAGTGTCTTCTCGGAACAGTGAGTAAATAATCATGTGACCACTCAGCAAATTCCTCAAATCACATGATGCTCAACAATAACCGGAAGTATATATATTAATAGAATGACTGTTAAACCCTTACTTTAAATTATTATTATTATTTTTTTTTGCATTTATCTAATTATTCTAAGTATTTACTGAAGCCCTTTAACTGAATAGTAAGTTTGGGATCTTGCACTGTACTGAAAACAGACTCTTGCCCATATGCAGTACACATCCTTTTTTGTTTCTCTCCAACAGTTCTTTGCCTGCCTGGTAATTCTGTTTGCCTGTGAGGTTGCGGCTGGAATCTGGGGATTCATGAACAAAGACAAGGTTGGGTTTCATGTCAAGCTGACACATATACATCTGTTTACTTATTTTTGTAATTTTTGTAATAATCTTCTTGTTCTTCCTTTCAGATCTCCAAAGAGATAATCTCTTTCTATGACTCTGTGTATGACGCAGGCAATTCACAAAGTGAAAAACGTAAGGCTGCCGTTGCTGTCTTGAAGGTCTTTCACGAGACTGTAAGTATTCCTTGTGTACTGAGGAGCACAACAATAATCAAGCCAACACAGACTCACTCAAACCAGATAATGTTGTAAAGACGCATCTCTAATCAGTGTCATCTCTGGCTTTCAGCTTAACTGCTGTGGCAAAGGATCAATTTTAAGTTTTGCTGAAACTTTGAGGACAGAAACCTGTACTACAGAAATGAAACTGACGGCTGTGGTAAGTGCCCCCCCCCCCCAGTAAACCCTTGAGAATTTTCATCCAAATCATAATAATAATAATAAAAATGTTTTCTCGGTTTTTCAGAACTGTCACACCAAGATCAAAGAGCTATTCTCAGAGAAGATCTACCTGATTGGCATCGCTGCCCTGGTTGTTGCTGTAATCATGGTGAGGGATTCTTGAGTGTGTTTCTATAGGGGCCTGTGTGTCAAGTTACCTTCTACTATCATTTGATGTTGCTTGCTTCACATTTTACCTTTTATTGTGCCCCTTTTCCTTTATAGATCTTCGAGATGATCTTCAGCATGGTGCTCTGCTGCAGTATCAGGAACAGCCCTGTTTACTGAAACACAGGGGCAAGATATGTCCTTTAAAAACATCAGCCAAAAAAAAAAAAATTAATTTCGTTTTATATCTACCATCTCCTATTTTGTTTTGTATCTACCATCGTTTTATAATATAGTCACTCTGTCCTGTTCCTAAAGTCTCAGAACAATTTTTGAACCACCAACAGTGGAACCAACAACAACTAGTCTGCTATTGTTTACGCTGTAGTTGGCGATGACTAGTTACGATCTGTAGCTTAAGCAGTAGACTTATAAACACACACACACACAGTACATTATCACATAAAGGATGGATACATTTATTTGCTTGTAGTTTTATTTTGTGTGTTAACTGTTAAGTTTTGCTATTGCTATGGATTACTATCATTCTTTTCGTATGTACATGTATAAACTGTATATATTTGCAGCCCTGTATGGCTGAATAAGCATGAATCTCGTATTGAACACTCCTGTCCATCTTCTTCTTTGAGACTGCTGCTTGTATGTACACGTTTCCTCCTGAGAAACCACTAAATAAACAGTGTTAGCTAGGTGGGAGAGAAAGTCAGAATACTTATTTGAGGTAAGAATGCAAAGATTGAAACTTGTTTAAAGACCCAGATATACTTAATTTTCCGCGTTCTGCTCCTTCTAGCGCACAGTTGAGCGAGAAAGTGACACTCTATCAGGTTGACCTTTGTCTCAAATCACTCGCGCAGACACAATAATCGGGCAACACGTGCCAGCAGACAGGGAAAGTATATTTTCGTCTTAACATTACAGAGTCGACGAGCACTACGTTTGCTTCTTACACTATGCTATTCAGTAGAGCTCAGTTGGTGCAAACAAAGCTTAAATGTATTTCCTGGATTCAGTAGAAATTAATATCAGTAGACAGCACTTTTCCAAATTAACTGTACCTCATTTTCTTCAAAAACAGCTACAGTCTGGGCTACAGCACTGACACGGGTTGAATGTGGCCGAATCGCAAAAATTTTAGGTAGTATATTCAATCGTATTGCCTCAATACGCAAATAACATGCATTCTGACATCATTTTTTTTCTGTGTAAAGTTGTATCCAATTTTTACAACTTAGTTGCCATGAGAAATTAAATCTAAAACCTCAAAATGACCACAAAAAACAACTACTTTTAAACTTCAACAGAAAAATTAATGCTTTTATAAAAGTACACAAGCTTCAGATTTCTCCAGAAATGTGCCCCATTCACTTCCATTTTAAGTGTCTCGCCGTAGCCAGTTTATGTGGCAACAACTTGCCACAAATGCTGTCTGTTGAGCTTAACCTGTGAATTTTATTGAACCTGTAATGGCAGAAAGGGCGCTGATCTCTGATCATTGTGTTTCTTGTACGTGGAATCACATGAACGAAAGAGCTGATCCTAGATCAGCGTTTTGCTTTAGAACGCTGTAAACACAGAGCTCCTGATGCCCACTAAAATCTACTATCTTTTTACAGTATGTTCTATAGTGCAATGTGTTGTCCCATACAAGGAGTTGGACCCATTAAGGATTACTGCCTCAGTCGAGTTTACAGTAATCTCAGCCATGGAGAGGATCGTACATACCTAACAGCCTTAATAAATAAATGAAACCCCCTATCCCTTAATCACTAAAATCTTGTACCATCCAGATAATCAGGACTTTACCTAGGGGCAAATTGGCTCCAAATTAGGCCTGATTCCCTTGTGGGTGCCTGTAGTGTCACTCAACTGAAAAATCCAGTGAGTTTGTGTGAATGTACATGTATGCTATATGTTGACAGTGAATTGAGATGGACAGGTTTGAATGGTTATAGAATGGACAAGCTCTCTTCACTGCCACCTCTATCTCAGATGTAGTTGCTGTAATACCATGCCATTTTCACTAGGTGGCGCAAAGATGTTTCACTTTTACTGGTGATTACACTCTTACTATGCCCGTGTACATGTCTATCGTGCACTTATTCTTCTAGACCGCACTAATACGAAGCCCCCCCCCTACCTGATGTGATGTATGAATGCCATCAGATTTGTGATTTAGGCTACTTCATACATTATGCAACCTTGTCCTGTTAACACATATTGCCTATGCTGATATGCTTAAAAAGTGTCTTGTACAGCTATATAGTATACTAATGACTATGTAAAGACAATGTATGCCTTTAATTGTGATATCTTTTTCCTGGTACTTGTCAAAAAAATAGAGAGAACCTCAGCAATTATTTCTGTTGAAGCATGTAGGAATTTTAGGGGGTCCTGACAAGTCGAGCATGACTATTACATATATGAAGGTGAAACAGTTGTTTATGAAAATACCTGCCGTAGTTAAAATACATCAAGGTGTTTAAACACTATCAAATGTAACCTTGTGTTGTAAGGATCTCACTTATTTGATACCCAAATTGACAGCTGTCGCTCAAATCTCTACCCAATTGTAGATTTTGGTCTGGTTTTGTTGCCCAAATATTCAGGAATTAAATGTATTTTACAAATAACATGTCTTCATTTTGTTTTCCTTGTCGGTTGTAAATAAGAGATCTAAAAGTACTATTGGTATTTGTCACAATCTTTTTCAAAGCATGGAAATTACATTTGGGTCATTCTAGGTCAAATCAATTAGAGGTCACTAGATGAATATTTTCATTTTGTTTAAAAAAAAAATCTGGTGAAAGAAGTACATAAATGAAGAAGAAAGCCAAAATATTAAATGTTATGGATTAATATTTACTGAGAGATAGACTAAAGGGTGGTCAAGATAAAAAAAGAAATCGTCATGATTTTCTTTTTACAAAGAAATTGATCCTTAAAATATGTTGAGCGATATCTGTTGCATTGTATGCCAACGGTGACAATTCAAGAATGGTCAAAAGTACTGTTTTCATGTAATTCAAGCAGTATTAAAGATAATTTTAGATAGACATAATGAACTTTTCTTATCTTATTTTTTAAGGCCCAATATGGTTCCTTTCCATGGGATTTTAATGTGGCTCCATGAATAAATTGGTAAATTTATTTTCAGTGGTCAAAAACTAAAGGTGGGACACTTTTGTCTATCAAACCAATTGCATGTAGTACCTGTCTGAGTGCCATAAATATTGTTTCTACAAAGTTTGCGTGCCTGTAACTCAAGAAGAATACATCTTGATATCCTTCTAGATTCACATTTTTCATAACATTTTTCTTTTGTAATCCTCATTTTTAAGGCCCAGTGTAGTTCAGTCCCATATGGGGATCCCTTTGCTGCACTATTTCCACCCATTTTCAATGGTCGAAATATTGCAAATACTGCATATTTGACTGTAGCATATTAACTCGTGGTAGCTTCAGAAGCTGTAAAAATGAACACACCTTTTTAAATGAATGAATGAAACCTTTATTGCCCTCAAGGGGGAATTTGTTTTACACTCATGGGAACCACAATAAACATAACCACAAAAACATAGAATAAACATAAATAAAAAAAAGAATAAAGGCAAAAGTAACATGGAATATATCAATTTGACAACTTAAGAAATCAATAAATAAATATATATATTCAGTAATACCCTCTAAAAAAACCTCTAAAATATTCCGCTGCTTAATGGAATCAATAAATAGATACACGTATATTCAATAATGCACATTCAAAATAAATCTATGTGCCCATAGATGATTCGTTAAGTAGTTGAATGCTTCTAGGCACAAATGAAGTGATGTGTCGTTTGTGTCGTTCGTGATGTGTCGTTCTCACCTTTTTCACCTGAAACTAATTCAATTATTCTTATATTATACACTTTTGAGAAGTTAATGTGCATCAACTTGACCATTTCAGTGTATTTTTGTCACTCAAGAGAGGAGTCATATGTAATAGTTTGATTAAGGGAAACAAGATACTTCAGACATTCGGTTTCACAGAAAAGGTTGACGAAAATCAAATAAAATTCTTTATTTAAAAAGATAAAAATCTTTCTAAAGTAATTTTTGACCACTCTGTTATCTGGCTCCAAATCTCCAAATCTCATATATATATATATATATTCCATTATATCATATCATTATTTATGGGCTACTTTCAATAAGGAGGGGCTGTCCCAAAACCTAACCCCTAAATTTCAACTTGTGAAAATGATATAGAAATCTATTTATATATACAATTATTTATTAAATTATATATATTTATATAGTTAAATATATTTATTTATTTTTAAATCATGAAACTTTATCTAAAAAAAGTGTCCAGCTTTTTCGTGTCACTATCAAAACAGTGAATGTTGTAGTCCATTGGCTACACCCCTACATTTTTGTTCAGTCAATATTCCTGTCCCTCTCCCTCTCTTATATGCCATGGTGTGATTGATCCCATCATTTTGAGATAGTGTTCTAAAGTTTAAAAATCAACTTCAACTGTTCAACTTCAACTAGTTCAACTGTTTTGACCAGTGATTGTTAACAGTGTGCTGAATAGCATATTCGAGCTAGGCTCAAAAGTGACATTATTGTTTTGATAGGCCTAGTGACAAAAGGGAACACGTAATCCTTTATTTGGAGGAATAAACTACATTTTAGTATAGTTATGCAAATAATTAGCTACTATAAAGTTTTAGTAGTGTTTTAGTATGCAAGATTCTGTAATGTGATGAGGTTACTACTTAAGCTTGCAGTAAAATGCTTTGTGCATTGGCTCATACATTGTCAGTCGAGTATACTTTTATTTATTTAATTATTTATTTTGTCAATTACTTCCAGACATAGACGACAAAGTTGTTCTTTTAGTAGCAGTCTCTCAGTTTCAGTGTTGGGATATAGTGACCACCCTGGACTGCTGCATTGGGTGTGTCTTACTGAACCATGGGGCTTTCCTTTGTTTATAACAAAAGGCCATGGCCATTTCAGTAAGTGGATAAAGCAATCAGACAAAATAATGCATTCTTTACTGTATGAGTCACTGATGATTCTAATCGTGTATATACAGAGAATTTAGACCAACTGAACTGAAAAAAAAAACAACAACCTGAAATCTCTCTCAGTGTTGACTAACAGTTTTCACATCCCCTCCTCGAGGGATATCTCACCCAAAAATGAAAAATGCTTAACCTCAAGTTGTTCCAAACCTGTGTGAGTTAGGCTAAATAAATCATAAAATAAACATTTTAAAGAATGTTGGTAATCAAACATTTGACAGTAGCCATTGACCAGTAGTAAAAAAATTATGAAAGTCCATGGCTACTGTCAACTGTTTGATTACCAACATTCTTTAAAATATCTCCTATTTTGTGTTCTTGAAGAAAGAAACTCATACATGTATGGAACAACTTGGGGGTTAGTTGCTGATAACAAAATTATCATTTTGGGGCGAACCATCCCTTTAAATTGGGATTTTTTTTGGAACCCTGCATTTTTTTCTCCAATTTTTTTTAAGGATAAAAGTTCCTGGGAGGAGGAATGATGCAAGGTCAGTATCTGGGTGGGTAACACACATTTTAAGATACTCCTCTTTAAACAGAATAGTTAACAAGAGAAGAGAGAGAGATGAGCAAGAGTTGCTCATAAAAGGATATTGTGAGGCTGTGTTCAAAACCAACAAAAGACAAATAAGGGGGAACTTATCAAACAATGAAACCAGAGTCTTCTGCATTGGAGGTATGTAATCATTTTTTGTCATGTTTATTTATATATATTATTAGTTTTAGATTCTTCTAACCCTAAACCAAACCCTCGTCCTATGTGTATTATTACTCAGTACCTAAACGTATAATTAACACGAAGATAATACCATGTTTCTGAATGTTTAGCACATTCAAGTACTCAGAGAAATGTCAAAAGCTTGGTAAAACTACTTTTAGGTGAGGACAGATTCTACACGGTGGATCTCATATTACCGTTGTAACTCTAAACTGTGTGATAAAAACGCATATCTCAGTGCTGAGAGCATGTTGAACGAGGACGCCGTCGCCCCGCCCCCGTCCGGCTACTCTGTCCCTGTCTCTATTGACGACAGTAGCGCGCAGCTGCTGCCTACGTAGAGCTGGAAATCAAGTGTACGGAGCGCTGTTCATTTGACCTGCGCTCCGGGCAAACTACTTTTATTTCATATTGAAATTATTTTAGATTCGAAGAACATTCGCGGTGGGGGAAAATACATTATAGCTTAGTTTCTCACGAAATTCAAATTTTGAAAAAAAAAAAAATCTTTTTCAACGCGCAAATAAAAACTATTTGGATTGTGTCCTTTTTCCGAGCGAGTTTTCGGACTTCATCATGAGTGCAGTTCTGGCCACTGAGGGCCTGTTCTTCTCCGCCTTACAGCCCAGCACCTCGGTCACTACATATGCGATCCCGACCGATGACCATCCCAGGAAGGATCACTTATCGAAAGCCAGACGCGTCCAGCAGCAGGTCCAGCAGCGCATGGCGGAAAGATCCTCATCCTCATCCAGACTCAACGCCTCTACAGGTGAATAAAAAAACCTGCTGATGGTGATCCCTTATGGGTTGCTACTGTGCTCTTCACAACTCGGATAGAATGTTCAAATCATTTTAAACATTTAGTAGCTACACTACAATTTTAAACATAGGCTTACGTAGGCTACTCTAACACCGTAGAAGTTTTTAATACAAAGTGGATTTAGGATGATTCTAAAGACATGAATAAAATATAATTATAAAATATAATAGGCTATATAGTATATGACCTGAATAAAATGTTGGTGTTTGAAGTGTTTCTTCCTCTTTTTTTGTCCTTAAAATTATAGGCTAACTAATTTGTTATATATCAGAAACACCAAGGCTCACCATACCAGTAGTTATGTATATAACATGGATAACATGACTTATTCTATTAGCCTAAATTGTGTAGTTTAAGAAAACAACCAGAATATGAGTAAAACTTTACAGCATATAGGCTACAATAGCTGAACTTGAACACAATAGCTCTGCACAGACTCTGAGAGAGAAGGATAGGATCTGATTTGCATCAGAATGCAAATATCTGTAGATCTTAATGTGTTAGTCACAGTCATTGCATGTTGCAGGTGTGCACACTGGCTCTCCAGCATGCCTGTTGTTTTGCTTTATATCTTGGATAATAAGAGACAAAACATTAACTTTTGTGAGAGATCATTTTCATTCATTTTGTTTTGCATTTGGCTGAGATTGGCTGCTGGGAACCCCCTAAAAACAGGACACAAATACTTTGGAACAACTGATATCCTGATGTTTTCCTGAAAACTAGATGGTCAATTTGCCCTCAGAATGGAGTTAAAATTGTAAACGTTGCATAAGCTTGTGTGAATGGAAAATCGGCCCATTGTTCTACGATGAAACCTTGACATGATATATAGTCATTCAAATGCAAATGTGTAAAATGGATCACTCAGCACTTGTGATTTAGAGATGTAAGCCGTTGTGAGCAGTGTGGATGTGGATGTTTATGGAGGAGGAGTGTAACCCGTGAGAAAGGTATCATTTTCTTCTCTGGCTTAGAAAGGCAGGTAGAAATTAGGGCAAACCTCAGTCTCCCCCCCACTCTCAAAACCCCACCTCCCACTGCTCTGTAGAGACACTTTCTCTTGTCAAGAAGGTGGCTGAAATATAATTGAACTGATGCTTGACAGAAGTACTTAGGTCAAACATTATATTAAAAATCAAAAATTAACAGGAATACATAGGCCTACTTAAGGAATGAGTTATAGTATAGTATATCATTCTTAAAGATGAAGTATACAGCATGCAGATTATAGCAAAGTCCATTTCTTACTTAATATTTCACTAAATTGTGATGACTGATTAATATGACTAGAAAATACGTGGCTAAGTAACATTTAAATCTGGCAGAAACTCTTGCCTTTGGGATGTCTGTTAGCAAGAGGAATGTTAAGCATTTCAACTTTGACCCTATTGTTGAGCCTAATCGCAGCGAGTGACTGAGAGCTCCTATCTGGCTTATGTTAAAAAATGAGCTCGGACATGACCTTTTGAAAAGGAGACGAAATGACCAAGCTGCCGTTCTTCAGTGATTTTTCCCAAGTACAGAATGACCTACAACAGAACAAATCATTGGATTATATATTGTAATTTCTATCTTTTACATTTGTAAGATTTCTTTTGTAGTCAGCTTACACGTGAGCTCAGTTTGACCTGGTCTTTCGACTGTCGAGCACTTGGTCACACTTCCACGTCCTTTGCAGAAGAGTTTCCTGCCATTTGATTCAGAGTGTTATATCAGTATAGGGCAGTGCTATTTTAGCAGGAGACTTGAATGGGAGGATGTGAAGAATAGAGTAAAAAAACAGTTGTCTTGTTTTTAAGGTGCATTCATTGGCATGCTACAGACAACATGCTGCTTTGCAATTATCCTAAATAGTGCTTGCTATTAAATTATCATCAAGATTGATGCTCTGTTTCTCAGATTGTATAACCAAGATGTCAGGCAACATAGGGATTGCATGGCTTTTAATCACCCTCAGACTCATTCTAGTGATTTATTGAGCATGTGCAATAAGAATCTCACACTTTATCAATTCCAGCAGCAACAAGTTCAAGTTTAGTTGGCCTATGTGTTGTGTTGTTATTGCACTTGGGCTTATTATGGGACATTTTAAGATGTTCTAGCCACATAACATCCCTCGTAAACATTGTGGTCACGGGGCGGATTTGCTTTTTTGTTATTTATTTTATTTTTAATTTTATTTTAATTTTTTACATTTTGTAAAGTAATAAAACTAATTCTGTAGTCTAATAATGTATGTATTTAAAATCAACACCATCGTTGAAGTATTTATCAATACAGCCTGCATATCGGTAACATTAAAGAATTAATTAAGGTTGTGGAATGTACTCTTTATACTGAAAAACAGAAGGAGATGAGCAAAGACATACATGTCATGCCAAGGATCTCTAAAACAAAACAGATGTTTCAATTTTAGAAGTAATCTTCCTTAAACACTCCCTTCCACCCAATATGAAGGAATTTATCATTTAATAAACTTCTATATTTACTGGCTACCCGGGAACCATCTCAATACAGTGGGCTTCAAAGGTCTGAAATAGTGCCAGTTCAAGGAAATGCTGACTTTTAAAAAGAGTTTAGTCGCAGTTAATCAAGATAAAGACAGCTTTCGTCAGGTCTTGAACCTTTGCACATTCTTGCCAAGACTTTAATTTGGACGTTTGTGTTTCCTGTCAGACTTCCCACAGACAGATTAGAAAGTTCAGTGGAAACAGGAATTAGCTAGACATTTCAATGTGAAAATGTTTTACGATAAGAGAGTTTGAGGAGATAATGAGGCTAATTAACAATCTTTAAACCTTTTAAATGAATGTGGAAATGCAGATCACAGCATTTTCTGCATTATTATTGTCAAAATATAATAGCTCTTCTTAACGAAGCACTTATAATAGTCTTATAAGATTGCAGAATTGAATAAAGATATTAAGATGCATGGTTAACACTCTTTAGTCTAATAAGTTCAGTATTTTTTATTCTTCACAAAACATTGTAAAGATGTGCCAAAGTCAATCTGATCTTTTCATCTATTGAGCAACATCCTCTGACATGGAGCTTCGGCTGAAATTCATCTTTCCTCTGGGAGGAGCAATATATGGTTGACCTCATCTTCCAGTCAGCACACAAACTGAAGCTATTCTTCTGAACCCAGTCTGCTGGGTTTGTTGCTTGTCCTTATATCCAGTGGTACTGGAATGGATCTGTTTCTTACTGTCTAACTGCTTTATCATGAGGTTATTTCGTACAGGGATCAACCGCTCAAGTTCTTTTTTTGTTTGTGTACAAAAGTCTGTGTACAGAGGAAAGAAAGAGAAAAAGAAAAAGAGAACAAGACAATATAGAACATAAAATAATGAGATTAGAGCACTGAAGTACCTCCAAAAAACAGAAAATAAGACAAAGGACCACCCTATGACGTCTTCCTCTTTTCCCTCTGTTTCATTCTTTTACGGTGTGATTGCTATAGCAGACTTCCCCTCTCACCCATGAAATAATTTCCTCTCAGCATGTTTTGGAGACTTAAACCTAATGCATTTTGACATCTATTAGATGTGAACAACTAATCAGCACTGTTTGCAACAGACTGGGTTGAGAATCCAAGCACTGATAGAAATCTGATCTGATCTCTTAAAATTTGCTGAAGCACAAAGTCAGAGAGCTGAATGGCAAACAAAGATCAGGTGACACCATTGGGTCTTGTGTCACTTTTGACCAATGTAATGCTTTGGAAGAAATCCCCCCCCAAAAAAAACATTTTCTGTGGAACATACATTGTTTGAACATTTTACTTAATGGTCCTCTTTTCTAGAATTTAATGGCCACTCATCCACTGTGAGATACCAATCCAAAAGCCCTGCATTCAGTTCCAAGTCTCTTATCTACAATGGCAACAGAACAATGGCGGTAAGTGTGACCACATTCACAGCATTGTCAATTGCATCCTCACTCATTTGAAACAATAATATTAAAGGGTTAGTTCACCCAAAAATGAAAATTCTGTCAGTATTTACTCACCCTCACGTTGTTCCAAACCTCTATGTGTTTATTTGTTCTGCTGTACACAAAGGAAGATATTTTTGGAAGAATGTTTTAATCAAACATTTCTCATTCCCCATTGACTACCATAGTAGGAAAAAGTACATACTGGTAGTCAATGGGGAATGAGATCTGTTTGATTAAAACATCCTTCCAAATATCTTCCTTTGTGTTCAGCAGTACAAATAAACAGGTTTGGAACAACATGAGGGTGAGTAAATACTGACAGAATTTTCATTTTTGGGTGAACTGACCCTTTAAAGTTTGTTTTAGCAATGGATTGCATGCAACATTTCAAATCAAGACCCAGTGGTAATACTTCCATTTCATGTCAAGGTCCAATTTGAAAAGAACTGAGTTAAAGCCTTTAAGAAATCACATTGTTAATTTCAATTGGCAAGTTTTTTTCATTTTACCAAATGTTTCACAGATAGCACTCTTAAAATCACATCCGAACTGATGAATGTTTTTTTGGATTAATTTACTAAGTCCACAATCCCTTGACAATGACACTCTGTGTGGCTGCACCCTGCACACACAATGATGCGGTATTTTGCGTTCTCCTGTGGGAGCTGTGTTTAGAAAGTGAAGTGCAATTCTAGCAAGCTACGGAATTGAGCTAGGGAGCCCAAAGTGCATCTGAAACATTCCTAAACAAAGACCTCATGTGCCAAATGGTAGACCGAAGGCTGTTACGTTACTCCTTCTGTGAGATAGCAGTGAGCCTGCAAGAAGAGTTAGCATGTACTTAATCACTCATATCAGACACAAAATGTTGCTTTTGTATAATTTTGATATTCATATGACTTGCTTTTACACAGACGCCCCGACTGTCTCAGCACGCTGGAGAATTTTCCTCTCGCTCTGTGGTAGAAATGGGCACTCAGAAAAGAATCAGCCATGGTGTGCCCATTCCCGCCGTAGTGGGCCGCCCGTACATGTACCACGATGATTCACATCTGAGTGGCTCTTACAACCAGATGCAAACATCAGAAATGAGGACACTGAATCGGAATGAGCAGGAGATGGCAGCAATGGCCGGGCTTACGTTGCAACGGCAACCATCTCCTGTGGCGAATTGGGTGCCGTCCTATGGCCACAGCCCCTCACCCAATACGGTGCACAGGCAACGCACCCTCAGTGGGACCCTGGCACGGGACGGTTTCAACACAGGATGGAGGGAGGCAGAGTTGGCTAATCAATATTCATTTAAAGGCCCTTCCCACCGGACCATCAACCGCATAAATAATCGTCAAGTGCAGCAGCAACAGCAGCAAAGGCTGAGCGGCAGCTCAATGCAGTGGCAACAGATGTCCACTGGGGGCGCCAGTCTGATGGGTGCTGGGCAATATCAGAGCACCATGAAGAGAGCAGGTTCTGTGCATAGTATGAAGAGCGTCGGTCGCGGTGTGGACGTTTATGATGGATTTGAAACCGCGGATGCTCTTGGCGGGTAATATGAAATTATCTTTCAACTACAAAAAAGCTGTAAATCTCCATTTAGCTGTATTCTCATGCTGGGTCTACATAATTCTTGATATATTTGTCCATTAAGGACTCAAGGTTAATAGGTATACAACACAGAAGCATTCATACAATGCAGTTCACATGATAACTTGATACAACATCAAATAGTACATCTTAAACACATTCACTGCCGTTCAAAAGTTTGGGACCGTTATGATTTTTAAAAAAAAGTCTCTTATGCTCAATAAGGCTGAATTTAATTGAATTAAATTACAGATAAAACAGTAATATTGTGAAATAGTATTACAATTTAACATCTATTTAAATGTATTTGTATAAAAACAGACCACGGAAACAGTTAATATTTTGGTGGTAACTGTGATATATTTTTTTGTATTTCAAGAACAGTATTTATTTAAAATTTAAATCTTTTGTAACAGTGTAAAGATCCTTGCTGGATAAGAGTGTTTCTTCCTCTTACTTACCCAAACTTTTGAATATTAGTGTATTAAACTTATATATTGAATATTATGTTTTTGTTTAAACATATTAATGTAGGGCTGTGAAACGATTAATCGCATACTAAAAGTTTGTGTTTTTCTAATATATAATACATGCAAATATTTCTGAAATATATACATGCATGTGTGTGTATTTATATATACAAAATAATTATACACAGTACACACGCATGCATGTATAAGAAATATTTGCATGTATATACTGGATATATGTTTATATGAAGAGTTCAGATGCAAAAGCCTCTAAATGCCATTTGAAATTTTCTTCTAAAATGACCATTTTTATCAAACTTGTATATTTAAGTTGAGTAATTTCACTTAAATGACAATTAATAGGTAATCTTCATTGCCATTTAAGTGAAATTACTGAACTTAAATATACAAGCTTGATAAAAATGATCATTTTAGAAGAAAATTTCAAATGGCACTTAGAGGCTTTTGCATCTGAACTCTTCATATATAGCCTAATTTATATTAAATATAATTTTTTTATATAAATAACACATTTATCTTAAATATATACATATGTGTGTATTTATATATACAAAATAATTATACACAGTACACACATATATATTATGTAAACACAAACTTTAATTTTGGATTCGATTAATCGCGATTAATCGTTTCACTGCCCTATATTAATGTAGGACTTGTTTCAAGTATATTATATTTTTTATATATCTTTCCATTTTATTTGTGTGAATGAGCAGAATCCATAACCTGGACATGGCCACAGCTGTCAGTTACCTCTCTTCCACTGACGTTGCAATGCAGATGTTGGGAGCAGCCTACATACAGCATCAGTGTTACCACAGCAATGAAGCCAAGACCATGGTAAAAACAAACACAAACATTATATTAGTTCAGCAATAAACATGTGAAACAATGGACACAATGGAAATAACACATACGATGGAAGAACTCAGGATAATTTTGACTTCAGTCAACAACAAAGTGGGATTGTATTTAAAATTTTGTGTTTTAAACAGTGTCGAATTTTCTGGTACCTTGGACTCCAACCAGGGCACAATTTGCGTGTGTTGCACATAACAACCTTTAGTCCAGGGCAGCAACAGAGCTCTGTTTGGACAAGATTAGAGGGTGTACACGCAGGATGTGTTCTTCCTTTCAAAAACAGCCGGATGAAGTGCATGCGACAGGAACAGAATGCCGGGGTCTAGTGACGTGTTTTTTGAACTATAATCAGTCTCAAAAAAGTGCAAAGTTCATGCCGCGAGACCCTGAAGGAACAGACATGATCAGTGACAAAAGACTGATACATACGTACAATAAAACGTCTTTTAAAAAATAGCGCAGGTGCAAACTTCGCCCCAAGTAGTTGGATGATTTGTCTTTTGAGTGGTCGAGTAGACAAAATTACTGAAACTTTTTTCCAACACAGAATACAAAATAAAAATGTAATTGCGACTTATTATTTTATTTAAAAAATTTACTTTATTTGTCACTATTCCAAGATTATTAGGCCTACTCACAATTCTGAGAAAAAAATTCTGATTGTGAGAAATAAAATCAGAATTGCTAAATATTAGGGCTGTCAAACAATTAATCGCGATTAATCGCATCCAAAATAAAAGTTTGTGTTTACATAATATATGAAAAAATATTATTTATTCATAAAATATTTATATTTATATATAATATAAATTCTATATAAATCTATATACAGCATATACATGAAAATATGTCTTAAATATACAAGCATGAGTGTATATATATATATATATATATATATATATAAAATAATTATACACAGTGCACCCACATATATTATGTAAACAGAAACTTTTATTTTGGATGTGATTAATTGTTTGACAGCCCTACTAAATATAAACTAGCAATTGCAAGTTTATATCTCACATTTCTGACTTTATTTCTTGCAATTCCAAGAATATAACTTGCAATAATGAGGAAAAAGTCAATATCTCACAATTATATATATATATAAAAAAGATTCCATACAAAATGACAAAATCCCTTTTAAAGTCTATAAAAATAAACCATGTTTATGTTTTTTTTTTTTTTTTTTTTTTTTAAAGAGACAGCTTTAAAAAAAAATAGAATGCAGCAGCTTGCCTGTTGACGGGTACACGAAAGCGGGAACACATTACGCTGTTCTCTCCTCTCTTCACTGGTTGTCTGTCCATTTTAGAATTAATTTTAAGATTTTGATGTTTGTTTTCAAATCTCTTAATGGTCTTGCACCTAAGTATCTGTCTGAACTGATCAAGCAATATGCTCCGTCAAGAGCTCTTAGGTCTGCTGACCATTTGCTTTTAGTTGTCCCATGGGGAAAGCTGAAGAGCAGGGGCGAAAGAGCACCAAACACTTGCTGTTTTAAAATCTAGTCTTAAAACCTATTACTACAGTTTGACATTTGATGACATTTTCAAACTATGTGAGAGTTGTTTTATTGCTTGTATTTTTGTGGTGTTGATTGTTTGTATCATTGATATAGGATATACGTGTTAAACACTTGCTTTTTAAACACATGTATTATAAATAAACTTTGAATTTTAATTAAAAAAAAGTAAATTATGTAAAGTTTGGCTAAAAAAGTCAAAACTTAGATGTCAGCAAAATATGTTTTTGTATAGCTGATTGAGCAGGGTCAAGCTCTCTAGGATAAGCTGTTTTTTCTTCACTATTGCTATATTTTATACTCAAGCCAGATGGAGAGAATACCTTCACCCTGTCCTTAATCTTTATCCTGAACCTCAGGGAGCAGAACATTCCGCCCGAGAGCACATCATGGCAAAACATAGACAGATGTCCGAGCAGGTTGCCATGTTGGGCTGAAAAAGTGTTGTTGAATAGATTAACTATATTTGTCTGCTAAGTGTGAAGTACAGAAATGGAATTCAGAGACCCGAGGGATCATTTAGGAATCAATATAATTAATGAACTGATTAAAAAATGATTTTTATTTCTCGCTGAAATAAACTAGATGTTTTTATTCTCGCACAGGTGCGCAGTTTGAAGGGCATTTCAGCATTAGTACAGCTGTTCAGCAGTGAGAACCAGGAGGTGCAGCGCTATGCGACGGGTGCTACACGCAACCTCATCTATGAGAATATGGACAACAAGACAGCCCTTATCGAAGCTGGTGGCATTAGCAAACTAGTTGGAGCTTTAAGAGAACCAGATGATGAACTACGCAAAAATATTACAGGTACATGTTTGAGTGAGTTTTTTTGTTTGTTTTTTGTTAGTTTTCTTCACATTTTGGACTATGAACTTCACTTTGGAAATAAACAGTGGCACACATTTTTTAGCTAGAAGTCCGGTGTATTTAGTAGCTTATCATTCAGTACTGATTGAGTACAAAAGGTGTCCACATTAGTAAGGTCTGGTCATTTTTAGATGACAACTTGGATCAGATTTGTCAGTGCAGGCAGAGAGGTAAGTTAAGCAGTGAGCATATTCAAAGAAACAGAGAGAGAGAGAGCAGAAAAGAAAAGTTGTGGCTGTTATCTGGAATCACTCCAAGTCTCAGAGGCAGTGGGAAGTAGACTCCCAGAGGCCTTTGTGCTTTGTGAGCTTTGCTATCACCCCCACCCCCTCCCACACTCACACTCACTTAGTAAACAATCCTTGACATTCTTTCCTGCAGGACTCAGGGTTGCCAGATCTCTTAGTGACATTTTATGATGTGTACTCTTATCTGTGATGTGTTTAAAACCTCACAAGCTTAGTGATCTGTGTACTACTAAACATCTCCTAATGGGCAGTTTTATACATATGAGAATTTAGACTCAAACTGTTTTGTTTTTCAAAATTAATTTTAGGTCACACTTTAGATAATGGTCAAATTCTCAAAATGAACTAACTATTAACTACGACTTTTGCTCCAATAAACTCCTAATTATTGCTTATTAATAGTTAGAAAGGTAGTTGTTAAGTTTAGGTATTGGGCAGGAATGGATTGAGGGATGTAGAATATGGTCATGCAGAATGAGGCATTAATATGTGCTTGATAAGTGCTAAAAACAGTAAATATTTTAGTAATCTTGTCACAAGGACATCCAGAGTTCTTCAGAATAACACATGGAGGACGTTAAATGCCGTTTTCATATTTATTTATGTTCTCCCAAACCAGTAAAATGCAAGGTGCTCACAGGTGCCACAGCCAGAAAAAAAATAACAAAAAAAACAACAACAAAATAAACAACAACAAAAAGTCAAGTCAAGTCACATTTATTTATATAGCGCTTTTCACAATACAGATTGTATCAAAGCAGCTTCACAGTGAACAAAGTCAATATACCAAAAACACTAGCCTTGCATCAGGTCTAATACTTCAATCACAGTACTCAGTTGATACAGCATTCACTACCACCAGTCTTTACCCTCCTGATCACTTCATTCTGTGAGAATTTGTACACCTGGGTACAACCATTTCTCAGCAATAATCACATGGGGAAGTAATTAAGATCATGAACAGCTAATAAATATCAAGTAAAAATATTATGTGATCAAGTAACTCCATTTTCTTCATTAACATCAACCAATTCCCCCTCCATTCCCACCATACTTGGTATCTCCCACTTCCCATGATGCAACACAGTGCAGGTATAAAAAACATGAGAAAAGCCTATTCCAGTCTTTTGCCCAAATCAAGATGGCCACCTCCATGTTTGCTGCTCCAGGTGACAATCAACAGTCTGTAACAAACTTTAAATGTCCTCAAGGTTAGTGCTCAGATGGCCAGTCTGAGACACAACAGTATAGTTGTGAATATATTTGTGTGGATAATCCATCTCTCATGTCGCTGGTACACTAAGGTAAATAAAGAGTCTTTTAAAAACCAAGTATGTGTTCATGTGTTTTGTGGAAGGGCTAACAAGGGGTCACAAAGAACTGAGGGTAGCTCTGTGACAAATATGCATGCTAATACGCAACTAGTTAATAGTGAGAATTAAACACTAAACTAATTGTATTACTATTTCGACCAAACTGTTTCTTATACTATGTGTAGTAGTGTCAATTATGATTTTTTTTTGTTAAAATAGGCAGTCAAGTGTTGATATATTCATCCCTACATGTCAGTTAATTCATTTTTTTCATAATGAACTTAATAAACATGACTCATTAGATCATTTAATTCATAATATCAACAAAAAGTATATGGATGATATTATCCCTTTAAAGAAATGTCTTCTCCTATTAAACAAGCTTCTTGTTTTGTAGGGCTGAACAAAATATGCCATTTAGTTTTATGTAGTCTGAATGATAAAAATCCACATAAATGGCTTAGGTGGAACATTTTTATTTAAATCAATTTTTGGGATGCGACACATATGTGAGTTCATGCAAAGTATACTGTAATGAAAGATGAGATAAAAAATGTGATATTACTTAAGTATAATGTATTAGTTGTTATACACCTTCAGGATGCAAATGTATGTTATATTTATAAGTAAAAAGCTAAAGATTACTAAATTATGAGTCTCTCTTCTGTAGGTATTTTGTGGAACCTGTCTTCTAAAGACAGTCTGAAGGAGAGACTGGCCAGAGAGAGTTTGTCTGAGCTGACTGAGAGAGTGCTTGTGCCTCTATCCGGAGGAGGAGACGCTGGTGTCATTCAACAGAGCGCGTCTGAGTCTGATATATTCTACAACACCACAGGCTGCCTCAGGTACAGCAATCACATAAACTGTACATGCCTGCATTTAAAAACATTCATGTTCTAATATCTGCATGCTTACCAATGCACAGCATGGTCAAAAATTAACCCGGAGCATGGGGCAAAAATGTCAAGGGGTTGTAAAATGTCTCCAAAATGAATGCCTCTTTTTTATCATAAAAAATAACATTGCATTAAATTATATATTGTATTTTTCATAATATCATATTATAAGGCTAGACCTGTAATGTCCGGTACTATTTGCATTATTTCTTGTACTTTTTACTTAAATAAAAATAAAAAAGAGTTAATTTCTGACACTGATGCCCTGACATATTGTACACACTACCACTCATATGCTTTCACTGGGTGACAATCACAAATATGAGTGTTTATGGCTGGTTGCTACTGGATAGTTTGTAAAAGACATCAGACAAAAGAGTATACAAAGTATCAGATTGCCAGCTGGAAAGATTTATAGACCTGATTTAAATATTTAAAGACAAATGCATGGAAAAAACAAACAAACATCTTGGCATGTTAACATCACCCATTTATATGTATTGAAAGGAACCTGAGCTCAGTGAATGAAAGAACCAGGCAGCAGATGCGGGAATCTCGGGGGCTGGTAGACTCTCTGGTCGGATACATCAAGAACTCCATACAGGAGGGGAAAGGAGAGGACAAGGTCAGGCCTGAGAATCAACATTCAAGTTTTGTGGTTGCTAATATGCTAGCCTTGAGCCTGTGTGAGTTTGCCGTTATTTACAAAGTGAAAACCATTTTCAGGTGGCAATTAGAAAACTATTGTTATTAAATCAGTAACATCAGTAGCTGCAATCTACAACATTATTTCCAAAACCATTTGAAATCCTAATTCTGTACCTCTGTGTCTCTAGGGTGTAGAAAACTGTGTATGTGTCCTGCGCAACCTGTCGTACCAGCTGTACTCCGAGATCCCTGCTTCAGTTCAGATGCGTTTGGAAGGACCCACTCGAGCACAGGACGTGCGGCACAATGACCCCATCGGCTGCTTCACACCGCAGAGCAAGAAAGCAAAAGATGTCAGTCAATCTTCCACTCGGGCTTTTATATGAATAAGCAATATTATTCTCCTCACAAATGATCTATTTTATATTATTCATATATGATTATTTCTAAATCAAATAATACAGTATAGTGATAATAATAAATGCTATTTTTCAAAGTTTGTGGTCAGAAGAAGTCTCTTATGCTCATCAAGGCTTCATTTATTTGATCAGAAATACTGTAAAAAAATATATAAATTTATTTCAAAGTAACTTTTTCTAATTTTAAATGTATTCATGTCTTCAGTGTCACATGATCTGACAGAAATCATTCTAATATGCTGATTGGGTGAATCATTTCAAGATTCTTTGATCAATAGAAAGTTCAAAAGAACAGCATTTATTTGAAATAGAAATCTTTTAAACATTATTTATAAATGTCTTTACTGTCACATTTGTTTAATTTAACCATTTACTTGATGAATAAAAATATTATTTTTTCTCTTTCCAAAAAGAAAAAAAAATCGCGTCGACCCAAAACTTTTGAATGGCTGTGCTGCATTTTTGTGGAAACCATAATCCTTTTTTTTTTTTCAGGATTGGAAAGTTCAGATAAATGTATTTTCCATCAATGTAAAAGTATTTACTGTCACTCTTTGATCAATTTAATGCATCCTTACTGAATAAAAGTATTCATTTCTTTTAAAAAGAAAAAAAAACCTCACTGACCCCAAACTGTTGAGCATTAGTGTGGTTCTGTTTTCTCAGCATTGTGCTGAAAGAGTTACTATAGTTCATCTAGTAGACTCCCTGCTGTCTGTCTTTAATGAATTTATAATGTGTCTCTTTAGAGGAATCAAGAGCTGTCCACCTTCACTGAAGTGGCAAGAGTCCCTAAAGGAGCAGAGTGGCTGTGGCACCCTCAGATAGTCGGCCTGTACAACCGCATCCTGCAGAGCTGCGAGTCGAGCACAGCCACGCGCGAGGCAGCAGCGGGAGCCCTGCAGAACATCACGGCGGGCGACAGCAGGGTGAGATACCAGACCTGATGTGATCATATTCCATATCATAATCTCTTTTGTAGCTGCGTCTGTCACTTGTTATCGCTCTTAGTGTTAATTGTAAAGGTCAGTGTGTTCTTCAACTCTCCTACTTATTCCATCTGTATGTACCTTTATCTTTGTTTTTCCATTGCTCCAATTTCTCTTCATCCCCCTTTCTTTGTGTCTGGACGTCTAACTAATTGTTATCATTCTCTCTTGTTTTCCTTCACTCACCATTTTCCTTTGTTCTCTCTTAGTGGGCCTCTGTGTTGAGTCGTGTGGCGCTGGAGCAGGAGCGGATGTTGCCGGTGATTCTTGACCTGTTGCGAAGCCCCACAGACGCTGAGCTCCGTTCTCTCACGGGTCTGCTGAGGAACCTCTCCCGACACTGCAAAAACAAAGCTGATATGGGTTAGAGAATGACTTTCTGTCCCAGCTCTCTGTCTTTAATTATGTTTCAATTTGTAAGAAAAAAAATCCCTGCCAAGATTTCAACATTCTGGCAAAGAAAATGTCTCGATCAACCAACATAACGTTATTGCCCAAACCGATAACTATAAAACACACTCGGAAAACTACTAAACTTCCCTTCTCACTGCCCATTGTTCACCCCCACCTTAGACCGATTACTTAGACATTTTTAGTCCCACACATTCTTCTCAGTTCCCATCAGACTCATACTTGTATCATTCCCAATATTCGCTGAACTGCCGCCCATTCTTCCCCACCCTGACCTCAGCTCTCTGCTTCACTATAATTCACCCCCGCTGGGCCACAGGGCGCCTCCTACATCAAACTACACATACATCAATCACTCTTTCACTTTTTGTTTGTGTAATTCCAGCTAAATTTGTTTTTGCTTCCTATCCCTAGCTACCAAAGTGGTGAATATTCTGGTGAACAAACTCCCAAGTGATGGTCATCAGAAAGAACCTTCCAGTGACGTGGTGGTCAACATCTGTGGGGTTCTCAACAATCTGGTTACAGGAAGCTCTCTAGCTGCAAGAGATATCACTTACTTTGATGGACTACCCAAGCTGGTCAGCATTAAGACATCTCATGACAATAGGTGAAACAGCTTTACTTCATTCTTTAATATTTCGATGTTTCACTTGAAAACAAAACCATTATAATTTCTCTTTTATTCTGAACTAAAAAAGTGAAAGGTTTATTCAGGAAGGATGCGTTAAATTGATCAAATGTGACAATAAATACATCTATAATGACACAAAATATTCATCTTTCTATTTATCAAAGAATCCTGAAGAAAATGTTTTACAGTTTCCACAAAAGAAACATTGATGATAATAATAATAGATGTGTCTTGAGCAGCAAATCGGCATATTAGATTTCTGACAGATCATGTGACACTGAAGGAGTAATGATGCTGCAAATGTCATGACAGGAATAAATTACATTTTAAAGTATATTAGAATAAAAACAATGTATTTTAATTTGTAATACATTTTCCTTCAATACATAAATTAAGTTTTTTGTAACAAAGTTAGGAGTCAGCACAAGAGGAAGCCTGTATAAAAATAGCCTTCCCTCACCTCTGTCCCATGACGGTTTCACAACATCCCTCCACCACCCCATCACCTCACTCTTGGCTGGTTTCTATCTCAGTAAAAGGGGGAGTACTCTAGGTTCAGGCCAAATTTCGAGCTCTGAGCCCTCTCTCGGAAAGCACCCAAATACGCATAAATTACTTCATCCGATTTCATGTACGTGTGAAATGCAGTCTTGGTGAGCATAAGAGACTCATTTCATAAACAAAAAAACAAAACAAAAATCTTACCAACCCCTTTTAATAGTACTTTTAATAGATAGTGTACCTTTTTTGAAGAGCTTGTCACTAATATAAAATGCTTTAGTTTGTAGGGAAAAGACTAAAAAATAAAAAATAAAATTCCAGCTAAAATGTACCATATAATACAAGCTACACAAGCTAAGCTGTGATTTGTAAATTTACTGCGATGGGGTTGAAATAATTGTATTAAATTTTAGGATTAAGGTTAGCAACGATAAACTTTGTAATGTGTCAGAATTGGCTTTATGCACAGCTGCACTACATCCTGAACTTAAGCCAGCTCCTTGTTTCCTGTCCTGGACAAATTGATTAATCCAGGTGTGCTGACTTCAGTAGTCACGGCAACAATAATCAGACACACCTGAATTAATCAAGTTTGGCCAATAATGGCAGAGAGGAAACAAGGAGCTGGCTTTAATTCTGCGTCCACGTGCTATGGAAAGTACGTGCTATTTTCCACTTGTGAACTGGTATTTACCAGTGTGTTGCGTTCAAGTGCTTTTGTTGTCGTAATGTGGTAAAGAGATGGAGATCCAGACCTGTTATTTAGCTAAAACTATTTTAGATTGCTAGAATGTTTATGGTGCTTACAGTCCTATTACTTTAGAGCTTAGGTAAGAAAGCATGATTTCTTTAAATTTCAGATGTAACCCAACTGATATGATAAGAAATAATTTTTTTCAGCCCGTTCTCATTCTTTAGCGTCACATAGAACGCTATATGCAAAAACGGCGCTATACTAAGCACATGGCACCCTTTATCGTTAATATAACACGCGAACCCAAGACGTCATAAATCCTTTAGCGTGAATATGACACGCACCCTACCCCACACCTAAACTTAGCCCTCACAGCGCGTGTTATATTAACGATAACGGGTGCCATGTGCGTAGTATAGCGCCGTTTTTGCATATAGCGTTCTATATGACCTTAAAGGATGAGAATGCGTTGTTTTTTCAGGCACTCTGAATGACCTGTTTATATTGGACCTCACCTACCAGCTCTCACAGCACTACTGTTGTAATATAGCCTACATGCTGTTTCATTATTTAGCTGTTTAATTAAGAGTACAATGTCCTAGCATTGCTTCTCATGTTTCTCCCTTCTTATTCTGTCTCAGTCCTGGGAAGCTGAAAGCAGCTAGGGCCGCCTCTACGGTTCTGTCCAACATGTTTCAGTACAGCAAACTTCACAGAGACTACAAACAGGTGAGTCTCAGTATAAAACCCAGCTAAAAGCACAAATGAATGTGTTACTGTTCAGAGTTGCCTGTAATAAGCGTGCGACAAAAGGCCTGTTCTCTGTAATCTGATATGAAAATGGATACCTTACTTTATACAGACTTTGCACTGATGGGTATTGTGTGCATTTGCTTACTGAGTATCGGCCTGCTTGGCCAATGGTCAGTTATTTTATTATGTCAAGTCAATAAATATGGGTGGTTACAGTGTGTGAATAGCTCCTTAAGGATACTGTAAAGTTGTCTAATTGCCTATTACTGTGCTCTCCTATGTGATATCAGCTGTGTTGTTCAGTTATATAACTGAACTGAAATAATATTTACCCACAACCCGTTACTGATTACCAGACTTGACTTTAACTAAAGAAAATATATTGTCTTTTCTGTTTTTTCTTAAATTACATTGCTGAATATTTACAACGAAATGAATTTACTCAGGAAGCATGGCAAGCAAAGCAAACTACCAAAAACCGCTGACAAAAGCAACTGTTTAACACTTGAGCTGAACACAAGATGCAGTTAAACTGATTTTGAACTCACCTAAAGCCGTTTTGTTGAAGTACAGTATGATGTCCAAATCTAAAATGAATAGAACAATAATAAGTCTGTGAATTAATGTACAGAAAACAATGACTCAAATTTGTGTCATTGTGATCAGAATACAAGTACAGATTTTGTTTAAACATGTGGGCTTATGCAGAAAACAAAGTGAGATACAGTTCTCCTCATAGATAGAGCAGTGGCTCAAACTAAACTTTTGAATGCCAAGTACCTCACGAAGTGTACAATCCAGTGATGTATTCTTCTTCAGAAGCGCTCATTGTTAGAGGCCTGTACTTTGTTTTTAAAGAGGCCATATTTCACCAGCTCTTGCCATTTTTATGGTCACTGTGAATCAAATGGTCAGTAAATGGACTGTGGGCGGTCCATGGACTTACTGAGGCCCAGACTAGTTTTAAAGTCTGTTGTCTGTGGTGTTCAAAATGGCGTTGGTCAAATCAGTGGTCCATGTGGAATGTGACAGTGGAATGCTGTCCTTACTTTTTGATCAAAGTTTGGGGCAACTTTCGTTCCTTTCCATCATCTAGATATAATTTACCAATATACAGTATTTCTTTATATGACAATAACCTTTTACAATTAGACTATTTTAGACTAATTAAGAATTAATTTCTCTTTTTCTATTTTCAATTTTACAGAAAGGGTTCACAAGACGAGATTTCAATGATGCGGCGCTGTAATCTGCGTCCATGACTCAATGCTAAACTCAGTGGACAAGATGGCATTTAACATCTATGGGATTTTACGTCACCACCAAAGTAAATGCAACCAGCCTGTTAATCTCAAACACACACATATTGTGACCTGTCGCGGAGAGAGTGAATTCTAAAGTTTTCACTAGTGACTAGAGTATACATTTTAGCTAACAGCACCCTTAAAGTATTACAACATGCCAGCGATGTTGAGGAAGGTTTGCGGATCACTTAGTCTAACAGACAGGCTGAGATGCTTGTGTGTGTGAGTGTGTGTGTCATAAACCTCAAGCCTGTTTGAGAGAAGACATTAATTACATTCTGTGGCAACACGTCAAAGTCAAAGACTAATTCATCTTCATCAGACCTGTTTTTTTTTTACATAGATTTGAAGTTGAATTTATATATATATATAATATAAATTCATAGTTCACAGACTGAGCAAGGGAGACTGAAGTGGACTGTGAACTAAAATGCTGTAGTTAGTTTACAACTAAAACAGATTTGCTGGCTTTGCAATAAATATTGGCAATTTTTGCTTTTCATGTAACATTGCTGCAGGCTTTTGCGGTAACCTGTTACAGCTATAATAGCCTTGGATTTTGAGTGCAAATGAGCTTACAAATGACATTACACATGAAATAAACCTTTGAAGCAAAGTATCTTATTAAAGCCTTACTCTGAAAGCACAAGTTCACACCCATTGCCATTGGAAACAGATAGAAATGCAACTTTAAAAATGTATTGTATAACAAAAGAATGTGTGTGCCACTTGTAAATATTAAATAGGAAACTCTATTTCACTAAACTCTAGGTATTACATATCTTGACATCTTTTTTTCTTTTCTTTTTTTTCAAGTTTGATGTCAATATAAATTATTAATATTATCACCCAAATTTAACTCCTGAACAGATTGGCTTTTAGTTTTGTGTGATTTAATGTACTTCATCTCCCAACGCACAATCAAAATGGTTCTGATGGTTATTATTAATAAAGAGGGTCATGAATGTTGAACAGTATACACTCTCCAGAAAAAGAACTGACACAAAAAGTCTTGTGAAATACATGTTCAACTATTTTCCTTTCTTTTTCAGGGGTAGGTTTCTTGAGGCTAATGACTGATAGATTAGAATGCATTATGGGTCAGTGTACAACTGTTGTGGCCTTTAGTTGAGTGCATGGGAACATGCTGAGCAACCACTGACCAAAAAATGCTCTCTCCATTATAAAGACGGAATTGTAAAATGCTGAAAAAGAGCTTTGGCCTAACTGGATGAAGAGAGGGATATGAGTAGAGTGCAATGTTTGTTTTTAAAACATCTTCTGCCCAGAGAAATGGTTCTGACTGTTTACTCTCTAAACACGAAAGACAAAGAACATATTTTTTTTTCTTCAAAAATAGAAGTAAAATCCAAGACCGTTTATCCACAAGAGAAAAAAAAAGATAATTAAAGAGGAAGATTAAGACCTTTAATGTTAGCAAATTATAAAGGCAATCCACATTTTATGCATATCTGGTTTGCGTGGTATGAGCCAAGTATGTTTGGCTGAAAGAAAAGTCCAACGCAGCCACAGAAATATGCACACATGATATTACTCAGTTCCCCATATGTGGCCCAGCAACACTTAGAGGAAGCATTTCTATCATTCTATCAGGCAAGACACAGCCAGCAAGACTATAATTTCTTAAAAAAAATAAATAAAAATAAAATGCATACACTCTAACACAAGATTCACAGCTGCCTCATCTCAAAACAGATAATCTTCCTTATTGTGAAAAATAAATATACCACAGTGTATTTGAAATAATTTATTTATTTATTTATTTTTTTTGGTATACTAAATTGATATACTTAAGTCTGCTAAATTGAAATAACTAATTCTGTACTTAATGCACTTTAGTTATCCAGAAATAGTGCGGTCCAACTAAAGATTGTGCTAAAGTGGAACTATTGCAAATATACTTTTAAATACACTACTTAAAATATCTTGGATTTAAAGACTGATATTATACAGAGATCATACTATCCTTACTAAAAGTGAGTAAAACATATTACAAAATGTGCATTGTGTAATAAAGAAGTACAATAAAGTGCGATATGTCAGAAAAAAAAATGTTATTGTATAAATTGATTTAATAATTTATTTTGATAATGTAATAAATGTATTTTAAATACATTTTGGTATAGATATTTAGGGTTCAAGGACTATTATTAAAAGATTGGTTTGATAAATAGGGTTATATCCAAATCCAACTAAATAACACAACCACATCTTCACATTGTATTATTAATATCAATGTACTATAAATATCTTATTATTAAAATATAAATATTAGCTAATTAATAACCCATCAATAACAACACAATAGAAATCTTAAGCAGTTGACAGAATAAGACAAAACGTATTTTCCAAAAATAACTTTGTGGAATGCAAGTATTCATTCTTTGTGTACACGTGCATTTCTACTGACATCTTGTGGAGGACAAAAGGGGAAACAGTTTAATTTCAACTTCACCTTCAATATTTATTTCAGCTTTTCATTCCTGGAACACAGTTTCACAGACAAGATTTTAACCTAGTCCTAGAGTAAAATGCATGTTTCAGCTGTTTTAACTGAAATAAACTTGCACTGACATTCAAATATGTCACTGCCATTGTTTTGTCTCAAGATGCACATCAGTAATGTTTTTTTCTAAGGCAAGTTTATAAAAGCTACTTAAATGCCTAATCCTGGCTTAATCTAAACCCTGTCTGTGAAACCGGGCCTATGACAACATCAAAAATACAATATCAAAATATATTTATATTTACCGAAAAAGACAGTTTAAAATTGCTATGTAAAGAATTGTAAAGATGATCACACACAATGGCACAATTCCTGATATTTTTAGTTTGTCACATTCAGGTATTCATATTTAAATAAAAGTCGTCATGAAACTTGGTAAACATTAAACAGTAAACACATTAATATATTCAGTTAAAATCTAAGGAATTGCCATAAAATGTTTTTGGCAACAAAATGAATGGATTATTTTAGGCTTGTTGGATTTTTTTTCTTAGAAGCACACACACACTAAATAAAATAATAGGCATCAACTGTCTGATTTGACGTTTTCACATTTTTTTCCTTTAAAAAATTCCCTTTTTTTCGATTGCTCAGAAATACAATTAATTTATGACGCAACCAAAAACATGTAAAGTGTATCCATCTGAAGCAAACCAAACGAGTCATCTTGACGGGAAACTGTAAACTGCATCGAGAGCTTCTGAAGGCTCTGGAAGTAGTAAAGTGAAGAGATCTGTCCCATGTACTGAACTGATGCAAGTGAAATAATGATCAGTCAAATACAGAAATCTTCCTTGTGTCAAGTCTTGTTTGCACACAGAAGTCAGAAGGTTTTCAAATCTCTCATATGAAAGAACATGGTTTGAACCTTCATTGTTCACACCTCAGTAGATCTACTTTCATATGTTGCATTTGCTTCCCTGTTAAAATCAGAGTCAACAACTGTAAATAAGCATCACAGTGAGGCTTGAAATTATACTATATACATCTACAACATGAGCAAAGCAGTGAGAAGTTACATGTAAAGACATCTAAAAAAAAATACTTACTTAAGTTCCTTTTTCAGTCTTTTCAGTTTGTCGTCTAGCCTTTCATTCTTGACTTTGAGGGGATTGTCAGGTATAAACCAGGCAGCAATAAATTTGCACATCACCACCACATGCTGAGCGTAGAGAAGAACAAAAATATCAGACAATATTTAACAAAATATTAGTGTTTGTTAAACCAAATAAAATAGAAAAATAAGTTAAATAGGCTAGCTCGAACATTTGTACCTCGAACAGAATAACAAAGGCAAAGCGGAGAGCCAGAATGAGCCAAAACTGAGAGGTGAGACTCTGGTCTTCATCACTGCGGTAGTCTTTGTAACTGTAGTAAACACAATACACATTCAATGCAATGACGCTTTATCACATGAAACATTTCCTTGTTAGCCCGTATGGACTAACCAATCAAATTCATCCATATTAATATTAGTAGAAGTAAAAACCTATAAAGTTGTTACCTGCACTGCGTAACATTATACCCGTTGTCTGTGATCAATTCCTTGAAGTCATTTTTCACTCTCTCATTGGACATGAACGCTGTTGCTAGAGTGTTGTTGATATACCCTGTCATACAGCTATCAGACAAAATAAATGCACTCATTACAGAAGTAATCTACTATCATAAACGCTTTAAAACAAATAAACAAACTTTTTGGATTTTTTCCAATATTGTTGGTGGACAAAAACAGCTTATTTTGTCTGATGGTTTGTTGCTCAGACACTCACTCCAGGTTTGTACTATTGCCGACAGCACAAGGTCCATAATGGTATCGATACACCAGACGAGGTATGAAGTCAGAGGTAATCCCAATCACTAGTCCATTAGCAATGACAGCCATCACACCAACAGCTTCTAATATTCCAGTCCACACACCTGCCACAGGAGAACACAAAACGCATCATGGTTGATAGCTAATGATGATCCATGATGATAGCTAAACTCACACATCACCACAACAAAAATACATGCACAGAAAAGCCAATAGTAGCTACAGAAGCTATTCACCAATGTCATTTGTCTTTTTGGGCACTAGACGGCGCTCAAGGCTGACCATCTTGATGGCATCGAGCCTGATCTCAAATATGTTATTGATGAGTGCCAATAATGGAGCCAGAGGAAACGCAGCCACAAAGATGGTGGTGAAACTGAACTGAAGAACTAATGACACCGGGAAGAACAGTATATGTTAGTGTACAGTATTTTAACCTAGCAACATTTCAGTCGCATTTGCACTAAAATACATCTTTACAATTCAAATCTGATATTACAATCAAAAAATAGTCAGAAATACTGTAAAAATAGTTTGTGCTGAAGAGATACCAACCCATTTCCAAAAACTCATTAAACAAGCTGAAAGCATTAACATCATTCAGATCGTAGTTTTCCAGCCAATTACGAAGGTTGCAGAGGTCACATGGGAAGGTGTTACTATCCTCCGCTTTACATGCCTTCCGGTAACAGTTACCGCACTTTCTGCGCATCGGCTTAGCTTTTGTACGCTTGAAACACAGCTTCAACCAGCTGCAGAGAAACGACATTGCCAGAGATAGAAAGTGAGAGAAAAATTATAATAATAATAATTAATAATAATGAAAAGAGCTATCAGCGAAAGATTTAATTGGGTTTTAGTGTATATTTCTGAAAACACTTACGGCACTGTGAACTCAAATATGTTGTTGATTGTTTGTTTGAGCACCAGAATTACAGCCATCTGGATGAAGAGATCCGTAAGGCAGCCGCTTGGATGACACTAAATCAGAGAGAGAGATAGGAAAAAAAATTCTTTCTTTTGTTTACAATTATATTTGATTCAGTCTGCCAAATGCATACATGTAAATATGCATTTCTAATGTAATTTACAATTATTGCTGCGTCAATCGTACCTCTTCTAGCCTCCATTTCCCTGCAATTCGAACATAGTTTCCAGGATGGCCATTGATTCTAAGCACAGCATAAAGAGACACTTTGAATAGACCGTTAGAGTAAATAACTAGATAAGCACACACTCACACAGACGCACACTATTACCTTCCCAGAAAGAACGCCACATAAAATAGTGATGAGAAGAGGGTAAAGAATTGAAATGTGAACATCTTCACTGTGAAGTGCTTCTCTGTGGCTGCAAAGGAGCGGGTCTTCTCTACAAATAAACAAAAGAGACATTTTAAGTACTTAGCCCCTTTACAGACATAACAGATTTCATGCAAACAATTATTATAATTCACATTTATTACCCACCAAACTCACACAGTTTGAATGCCACAATTTTGTTGACCTGAAAAGAATTATATTAATTAGAGAGGTGCTATGTTTTTTTTTAACAAGCAAATGCTTTATGTCCATTAGACAGTTTATCTGTCAGTTCTCACCCGAGTCATAACCTGAATAGTAATGTAGTGTAGCACTGCTCCGGACAACATGGCTATTGTGTTAGCATGGTCACGCAGAAAGTGCCAGTTGCTATCAGACAACAATATTGTAGTTAAAACACGGAAGATCACCAGAGCATGGGTCAGACCAATGATCACCACCAGCTGAAAACAATGAAGATGACAGTTATACGTTCATACGTGTATATCCTTTTAACTTTTGAAGAAATAATAATGCTAATGTATATATACACACACATAATAATAAAAATGAATGCGTTTCTCACCACTAACGTGACCAACAGAAGCACCACAATGCTGCGCAGGTAGGAATGTCTGAACTCTTTGGGTTTACACTGAGGATCATTTACAATCTCCAAGATCAGTTCTTCCTGTGGAGAAATAGTTATTCGGCTCCATCAGCAGATGCACATTAAATAAGCCAAAAGAAATTATCAGAAAAAGGTAATGAGTCTACCTCCTCCTCGCACCAGTCAAACACTTTCCACTTTGACACGTACAGAGATCGATGTCTCTTCCACACCTCCAAGAACAGGGTTGCTAGTCAAACAACATAACAGAACCTAAACATTTGTCAAATGACATAGAAATATGTACTTTGCATTAGCTAAAGGGCCAAAACTCACCCCAAATCGCCATGAACATTGCAAAAGCCACCGTCCCTTCATTGTCAAAAAGTTGGCTCACCTGTTTGTAAGCATTTACTGTTAACACAACTAGTCCAGATGAAACAGAGAAGCAAAGGCAGAAAATAGTGTGGCATTCAGCCCTCATTTATTTTGAACATACATTACTAATCACGTTTTTTCCCCCAAATATATCCAAAAATAATTCAAATATATTTTTAATAAATCCTTTTTTCACTTATTTCATTCAAAAAGGATATATTACATTAATCTAAATTAAAAGAAAAGACATTTATAATGTTGAAATAAATGCTGTTCTTTTTTTCAACATTCTATTCATCAAAAAAAGCCTGAAAAAAAAGCATTGCGGTTTCCACAAAACTATTAAGCAGCACCTCTGTTTTTAACATTGATAACAATAAGAAATGTTCATGAGAACCAAATCATCATTAGAATGACTTCGGAAGGATCATGAGAAAATTATGCAGAAAATTCAGCTTAACCATCACAGGAATAGATTAAATTTTAAAACATATTTTAAATGTTATATTATAATTGTAATAATATTTCACAAAATCATTAAAGACTTCAAAAAAATCTTATCAACCCCAAACTTTTGAACAGTAGTGTATCATTTACAACAATGAAACAGTGTTGTCAAGAAATTCTCAATTATAATCAAAGAGTGACATGTTTATTCACTGACCTTGGCATATGTACATGTGTCAGACAGGTTCCACACGCTGCATCTTTTGTCACATCTTGGGCACATAATGGTGTTGGAGTCACAGACTTCATGACTGTAAGAACACCCAGACACCACGACTTAGAGATAATTGGGAGTCAATTAAAATCTCATTATTCTGTCTGCATACGATCTGTAATCTATTTCTACACCTCAACACTCAGCATTTGTTTGCTGTAAATATACTCACATAAGTGGACTGGTATTGAAGAAAGCAAGGCCGTACAAGAACACAATAATACCGATAATAGCTGCAGGGACAAGCATCCGTGTGTACCAGCCCAGCCACAGGTAATACAGTGCCACTTTCTCCCCAAAATAGTCCCTAAAAATAACATATGTGAACATAGTGTTAAAAATATATTTTTTTTTCAAGGAACAGAGAACAATATAAAACCACTAACACTTACTTGACATCAGTGACAGGCTGTTTAAAAACCTTCAATACTGAAAGCCAGCTTGCCCACTTCTTCTTTAGTGTTTTCTGCTCATTTTTCTGAAGAGACGAGTCAAAAAAAGTTTAACATGACCTGGCTTTTACAATGAAAAATTTAAATATATGAATACTCAAACAAAAAAGGGCTTTTACCTCATGCAGACAGAAGATAGACTCAAAAGCACCTTCAGACAGCAGCTCTTCAAGGCTCTCTTACAGAGCAAAATAGTGAATAGAGACATTGATATTATTACAGAGGCTCAGTTTTTTTTTTTTTTTTTTAAAGATTGAAAATGAATGGGTGTCTGTGTTATTTACTATTAAACCCTTTTAAAACATGCATAGGAAAACTTAAACAGATAGATTTAAACAACTTAAACAACAAGCTTTTTTTTGTAGACAAAGTGTTTGAAAGGCTTACAGGCTTACAGGCTTAGAGATAACAAACTCAAGTTACACTACCAGTAAAAGTTTAAAAAGATAAAAAGATTTAAAAAAAGAAAAACAAAAAAGAAAATTAATATTTTTGTTCAGATAGGATGCACTAAATTGGTCAAAAGTGACAGTAAAGACATTTGTAAAACTACAAAAAAATATATTTCAAATAAATGCTGTTCTTTTAACATGTATTCAACTTATCAAAGAAACCTGAAAACAATGTACCAGTTTCCACAAAAATATTAATCAGCACAACTGTTCAGCACTGATCATAAGAATAAATGTTTCTTGAGCACCAGATCAGCATATTAGAATGATTTCTTAAGGATCACTTGACACCAAATACTAGAGTAATGATGCTGGAAATTCAGCTTTGCCATTACAGGAATAAATTACATTTTTAAAATATATTCAAATAGAAAACAGTCTTTTTGAATTATAATATTCCACAAAGGTACTGATTTTAAAGCATTTCTTATTGAATCAATTCAGCCTTGGAGAGCAGAAGAGACATCCTTCAAAACATCAAAAAAATCAAACTTTTGAACAGGGTAAGTTTTTAGTTTTTAAGGTTTAGAATAGGTCAAGATAACAATGGGAAAAAAGATGAAGTGAAAGTGAAACAGAAAGAGACTGGAAGAAAAAAAAGAGTGTACCTCCTGGTCCTATATATGTATGATGCAAGACGAAGTGGACAATCCGGATTCTATTAAATAAAGGAATAGAAACCCCATTACAAAAGCTATGAAAAGAACGTCTAATGTGGCAGATTTCAAATTCAATTTTAAGCGGTGTAGAGGTGCTTTCTGTGACCCTCACCTGGTGCAGTATGACACAGACGATTCACACTTTTGCTCTGCGCTCCAGTTACAGGAATCAGACACCTTTAGCAAGTACTTGTACTTTGCAAACATCTCCTCAGGTGCACAGATACCGAAGAACACCTTTCCAGCATTTTCAATTCTCTGTTCAAAAGTTTTGAGATCCTTGAGTAAGACAGTCAAATTGAACTGAAAGACACAATATTATGTGTGTGACGGTGACAACATACAGTCACTTTAATGTTCTTCCGTTTCAGTTCGCCAATAAAGGCATCCTGCTTCTTAAAGGTTTGGTCCTCCATGTCCTCCACTTTATCTGCCACCAGGACATAGTCATATAATCGAGGGGCATATGAGTTATGCTGAATGAAACAAATGCAGAAATAACCAAGACAGAAAGAAACATGCTTGCAGATATACCATTTTTCTCTTAAAATCAATGAATGATCAGACTGTATTTCTGCTGACTTTAGGTTTTGTAGGATTGTTTTAGTTGAGTGTTTGGGCTTGTGACTGTCATCTGTTTTTTTCCCAAAAGTTTAGGTCATGCAGGGCAAGAACTTAAGTGATGTGAATGTGACACTAACCATAGTTTGGTGAGGTGTATCATCATGTGCTTTGCATGTGAAGTCATCATAACTGAACATGTGCTCGAGTAGAAATGTGACTGTGGTGACTGTGGTACTATTTAAATCCTATTGGTCAGCACAAAAACACATGTCTGCAGTCTCTTTTCTTACCTGTGGTGTAAGTAAAGTCTCATTTGGACTGTCCAGCTCAAACATAGCCATTGCATCCTGCAATACATAGAAATAACAGTGAACTATAAATAGGTAAAAAAAGGTTTAGCTACTGACCAATGCACAACTTCTGAAAAAAATAGTGTTTTTAATTTCCCAGTATATGTAAACTCCATCTGTGCCACTATCATTCATGTACTGAGGACAGCATGATACTTACTTATCTATGTTCTTACAATACATCACCCAGACAGAGGAAAATGTGCAATATGAAAACTGACATATGTTTATGATGCCAAACCTTATCTCAATTGAAACGCAAATTTCTAACCTGTCTCCATGCAAGCTACGACAGTAATACTTAATGACTAACCAGCTTTATATAAAGCAAATGGATCAAATACAGCAGGATTCAAATATCTTTTAAAAGTTTTTCACTCATATTGTTACTCATATTATAATTTGTAATTATACTTTTTAAAGATAAAAAATAAAAAAAATAAATAAAAGACTTTTTGAAATTAAAAGCCAGTTGGGTGGGAAATGTATAGATATTCTAGGATAGGAAAAAAATCTGAATTTGTTTGATAATTTCTTGTAGCATAAAAGCTTTCTTTCCCTTTTTTTTTTCCTATGTCTGATTTTCACTTTGACAGCAGCTACTCCCGCTGGTATGATGGCAGGTCGAGACATGCCTTTGTGTACCATTTTATAGAACTACAACTGTTTGCTAAGAGTGTGTGTTTGTGGGTGTCAAAAAGACTGAGGAATCACTAAGAACGTGGATTATTATTCCTCACCGCTGCCTTACTAAATCATTAACTGAAGTCACACTAATTAAAATATGTTTTTGCTCTAGTCAATGACGTATTAAGAAGCAGCACATGACAAATAACCTGTTTAACCACAACATGACCATTATTCATTCAGTTTTTGTATATACATTTACGTAATATGAACACATACCTGATCACTTTACTAGACCAAAACAGATTAATCAATAATAAATCTAAAAGAAAAATCTAATCCCAACTCAACTTTTTGTATTATGCAAGATTAAGGGGGTCATAAGCAGATTACTGAGTTGTCTGTTGTGAGCGTAAACATGTAAATGTTGATGTACAGTTTTACACAGTGTCTTTCTTCTGAAATATACACATGATAGATCTCGACAACAAGATGGTCAGGTCAGGTGAGTGTTCTTCGGAAACGTTCTTTTCCGAGTACATTAATCCCTCCTAAATAATGCAGTTTAACCTGTCTGAAACAACTAGACACATTTTAATAATCAAAATAAGACAGTTATTTATAAATCCCAAGAGTCAAGTCAAGTTAAGACATTCACTAAGGAGAAATAAAATAGGAAATAAAATAGGATGCATCTCCCTATTTTAAATAGTGTAATGGGATATACTATTACTCTCTAGGCTATGTTGGATAGGCCTACTGTTACAGTATTGTTGTTAGTGATGAAAGCCTCGGATGTACAACAGGATGAGTGCAACACAGAGACTACAGTATCCAACAAAATATTTTGTATTTAAAAGGGTATAAACTGCACATTTATTATTACAAAACAGCATAACTGTATAACTAAACATCTGTAACTAAATACTCAGAAAACAAAATAGTATTTACTCTTCACATGAGCTATGTCTTATATCGACCAGTTAAATTAAAATACTCCTCAAGATCAATCACACAGGCATTGGCCTATGCACCAGCACCTGCACACACACACACACACACACACACACACGCAGACAGACACACAGAAGCCTATACCTCTCGATCACTGAAGAACATTCTCAAATCAAAGTTTTCAAAGCAGCTCAGCGCAGTTCAGGCAGACCGATGTCAGTGTCTCTTCTCTTATCCTCACATAGCCGAAGACCAGCTTTAACAAATGAGAGAAACTCAAATAGAAACTCTAGAGACCGAAAGAAAGCAGTGCAACCTAAACTTCCGCATTTCCCATCTCATATAAGACATCCGCGAGCTCGACGGTATGATCGTAACTTCTGCCTTTACAGGTGAGACCATAGACGTCATCGCTTTCTGTTGAAGGGCGGGGCCGAAGATGTATTATCTCAAAACCATGCTCTACTACACACAGAGATAAATAGGCCTGATAACTTGAGATCGAAACTCAGACGTTACTGCAGTGGCAACAGTCATTTCGGATCTGAATGTGTTATTAAAGTCATAAAATGAGTTAGGAGAGTTGGGCAGTCCATATCAAAGAGAAAAAAAATGGGAACAATTAAGTTGCTTTTATAAACTTGCCTTAAGTAAAAACATTAATGGTGTTGCATCTTGAGACAAAACAGTGGCAGTGGCATATGTTAGTGCAAGTTCCTTTCAGTTAAAACAACTTTAACTCTTTTGTTCTAGTCTGGGGATTTAAGGGAAGCTGTCAGAATAGCCTTTGGGAATTCTGTCACCAGGAAACCTCCACACACACTGCTGTGTGTCTCTCCATTGTCAGGTATAGGCTAGACTACATTTCTTACTCTTAGATTCATTATTTAAGCAATTGATATTATTCATTATTTCTGAATTGGCTTCTATTTGGTTAATGATCCATTTTTACCCGATGATTAAAAATGTTATATTTGATTTATTCTGTATTCTTCTGAAATCATTGTGAGTATATTATGGAGTCTGGTGGTGTAGGTCAAACTAAAGGCTCATGAATAAATGTAACATTAGGTTCGTCATCTGACACCTTTTGATTTCTATCAACGGAAGTGATAAATAAACTACACTTTTTGAACCAGTAAGCAGTATGCAACCACCTAAAGGAAATAGCTAACCCAGCACCATCTGACTAAGATCAGACTGGTGAGTTTGTGTTCGTAAAGTTCCACATAACCAGGCCGGTGTGTGACTCCATGTGACATCGGGTCCGTAATGAATGAATAATTGAAAGAATGGGATACCCAGGATAAGATTTAAATATAAACCAATATTTATATATATTTTTTCCTTATTAGAATCAGTCTAAATTGAATAATAATTTGAAATTGGAGCCAGATTAAGGAAAGAGCTAAGTAAAATTTAAATTAAATTCTAATAAATTAAGTGAACTTCACAGAAGCAAGAGACAACAGACATTATACCTTTGCACACGCCTTTCGATTCCGTCGTTGGGCCGGCAAAATTGTTTGCATGAAAATGCAAAATAACTATACAAAACACAGTTACTGCATTCACAAAAAGTATTTTAATCCAATTAAATACTTTATAACCAAGTATAACTACTAAGAATTATTCAGACTATATAAATTTCAATGACTTTTCTAGATCCGCAAATTATACTTTTGCAATACCTTGATTTGTCCAGGTTTACCAGGATCATAAAGGTCATTAAAAAAGGAGAAAGTTGTCAAAGTTGGTGAAACCACCAAACATTTGGTTTCTCTGAAAATACCTGAATATCATTCTCAAAACTTTGAAATGTAATAATTTCCTAAAACACACATGCTCTACAGATGAGGGGGAAAACTGTCCCGAGCCCAAGAATGGTGTACAGTGGGTCCTCAAAGTCCATTTTTCGTCTAGCCTTGTGCTGCAGTACCAGAAGTGGAATTAATCTCCTCATTTGCATGACCATGCAAAACATTGAGCAAACACTTCGACCAACATTGAGACAAAGCACACTTATTTAATGTGATCTCAAAGTACACAACATAGTCAAATTTATTCATAAAAGTGGTCATAAAAATGACCACAGAATAATTGAATACACACTAAACCACTGATACCACTGCATACAGGTTATAAATCTATAGATGTGGGTTATTTTTTTGCTATCCTTTGAGAAATTCCTTGTACAGTATGACCGCAAGAGCTTTTCATGGATAATACAGCCTAAACCATGATAATTGGATGGTCAAATCACTTTACAAAACAACATTAAGTTTGAGGTACATAGACATTTAAACAGCAGTTTTAAATATGTATGTTCAAAGTGCTCACTCTGCGCCACCTTCGTCCTCTTCCAGTGTTTTACGGAAGTGTTTGCGATTTACTTTCTTGCCACTGTTGAAGACAGGACTGGACACCATTTTGTCTTCTTCCTCTTTCTCAGACCCCCACTTCCTTTTTTTCTCTTTATTGCCCCATGGAATGGGATGATCATCCAAGTGTTCAAGGCCAACTGTTTCCTTCTTAGCATGGTGAAGTTTGCTCCCACTTTGATCTTTGCTTTTGGGTTTAGTGAACACAATCTTATTATCACTGCTGCTGCTGTGATCCTGGTTGAAAGTTGGAGTGAAAGCCTCCAGCGTGGCTTTTGGAGACCTCCGGCTGTCTTGAAGTTCCTGAATGTACTCATGAGCGACCTGACTATTCTTTCTATCACTGGTTTCAGCAATATCTTCAAGACTGTAGCGGGTCCAGCGCTCAGGGTTTGCTAAGTAGTCTGGGAGTTTTTTACCTGGAGGTTGTTTTTTAGTTGCCTCTTGGCCAACACCACACTTCCCTTGAGCTGCCTGTGGAGGTGACGGTGGAGCAGGACGGGCAAACATGCCATCAAGAATGTTGTCTTCACCAAGATCCTTAGATGTGAGCTTTGCTGCACTATCCAACTGTGCAAAGATGTCCTTGCTCCGATCACAGAAACCAGAGCTCCCACCTGTCAGTCTGAAGGTGGGATTTTCTTGAGGAACAGACTTGACATGCTGCTGAGTCTCACCTTCATCCTCTGAGGATGATGACAAGTCCTCAACCTTTCTGCCGAAATGCTCTGTGGGTTCATCAGAGTCAGAGTCGCTCAGGGAGAGGTCATCTGGGAGTTCAATCATATCTCTATTAGACAGACTGTTGGGAGCATCCTTTTCTTTGAGGTCACTCATTGTGCTATACTTCTCCAAGGTTGGGTCAAGAGATACGATTAGAAGCTGGATATTTACGCTGAGATGCTGTGTGAAAGATCTAAAGAAGGAAGAAATTAAGAAATACGTGTATTAGTAATGCACAAACACAGACAGTTTATTCAAAGTGTAGCATATTGTAATTAGGAATGGCATTGACTGCACAAAACACAAGTGCTGCTAATAAACTTCATAGAATCGTGATCTTGAACTTTATTTTTTGACAAACTCATAACAAACCAACTGACATGAACTATAGAGAGAAAAGCAAAGACGAGGAATGACTCGCTCACCAAAAGGCTCTTGAGACACCTAGGAACCAGAATGAGAAACAAGCAGTGAGATCTTCACTCAGTAAACATACAATTACGTAACAGCATTATACAGAGATCTTACTTAAGGAAATGCATTTCAATACATTATTCATATAAAAATCCATATTTATTTATTTTGCAGATCTCGTGATGCTGTTGTTCTTTATGCGCTTGTTATATAATCCCACTATTACTAATCTGAAGAAAGTATGAAAAAAAAAGAAGAAAAAAAATACAGCTGGAACAATGCTTAGGTGTATGGAGGTATCTTACTGCGATTGAAGACTCACAGGTACTGAGAGCTGGTCAGTTTAGCTAAAATCATTGATTCCAGAGTATTGATCCAAGTTATGGCCATAGCGTTTAGGTTGTCCTCTTCTTACTGTGTGAGCTTGAATTAAACACAGACTCAGCATCAGTATATGTCTACTTATTAAATCAAGAAGAAGAAATATACAAAAACTACATGCATTTAAAACAATGCTAGTGAGCATTATCTAATGATGACACGTTAAACCAGCTAACGCAGCTAACGTTATTCCGCCTAGCTGTGATGATAAACGTGATCAAAATATCTCAAAATGCCCTCAGAACCTACTACATTTACGGTAACATGCTAGTTGAAATATAACAACCATAATTTGAAAGTTCCTTAGTTATTTGACACGTATCTAGTTGTCCTCATATTTAAGCAGTAGCATACCTTAGCTGCAGTGAGTGCCCATAATCTACGAAGAGGTGCTTTGTGGGTAATGTAGTTTATCTGTTAGAACGAAAAAAAGAAAAAGAAAAAAAAAAAAAAAAAAAACACAGCCGGGTTCTACTTCTCACATGGTGTTCACAGCTCCCTAGTACATGCATAGCAAGAGGTGTATGAATATAATATCATTTCATTTCATTAAAAAAAAGTGTCAGTTCATAGTGTTACGTTCAAATATATGTGAGTCTAAATAATATATTTTCAAATTAACTTAATAATAATTAGTCATACTTGAAACCACTTAATTTAGTGATAAATTAATGTTGTAATGTTTTATGTGGTTAATTTCACACTAATCAGATTTACAAAAATGGCTACTCCATTTGGCCCATGATTTAGGCGTTTGTCCTACAATGCCATTGTCGTATTTACCGTAACTATTCTGATTTGTAAAAAGCAGAGCTACGAATTGTGCCATGTGACCGCTGAACCACGCGACCAGACCACTGCAGATTTATTTTGGAGATGGAAAAGTATCCGAATCGGACGTGAACTGCTCCAAGTAGCCGTCATTTTTTATTTACGGTACGACTTTTTTTTTTTTTTTTAACTCAAATACCTTTGAATGACTGAAAACCTTTGAAGTCCACTTCACAGGGCACTACCGGGGGCACTACGGAGGATTGGGACATTCAATGTCTGTCCAATAACCAGCAGAGGGCGCAAATGCTGTAAAATTGAAGCAATCTGATCCAGTGTACTTTCATTAAAAATTAATTGAGGTAATGGATATATAGAAATGCATATACGACGCATACCCGTAAACAGTGCAGGGCATAAATGCTAAATAGAGATACAGATTAATCTTGTATTCAATTAAAAAAGGTGTAGAAATATCTGAATACATCATGTAATAAAGAAGACAGTAATAAAAAACGTGACATTATAGAGAGCCAGTAAATAATACGTTTTCAGTCCTTTATGTCAGTATGCCGACAGAAAGCCACTCCCCTTTAAGACATCATCATCCTCACATCTCCAGTCCTCAGCTCGCCGCTGCTTGGTGTAACGTAACGTAACGTTAGTTATTGATGTTATGGAGAAGAAAGCGAACGAGGGATTCACAGCTTAGCCACTACATTCTCCCTACTTACATATTAAATCTTGGAAGCGGAAATCTCCTTCGACAGAACGGCAGACTGAACTGACGGATTTTTTTTTTCATTGTCCCGTGGGAGAAAAGAAACGCACGAACTTAACATGAAGAGAATAACGGGGAAGACGAAAGAAGCTACTTTAATAGAAATGTCCAACACTCTGGATTCTCAGATTGAAGGTAAGAACTGCTACAACCTTATATGCAGTGTTCAAAATCACAATGAGAAGGTCAGTCTGGGAGTTGTCATCGTAATGAAAAGATAAATTAATGTGACCTGCATTAAATTAGCTTACACAGGATAACTTAAAAGACAAAGAAAATGGAAAAAAGGCGATGCAACATGTTCATCAGGTCAGGTCCCTTTAACAAAATAAGAACGTATGAACAGTAACATCTATTCAAATAAGCGGCTTTGAACTGAAATTAAAATAGGCTTAAGTTCCTGAAATGGCAAAGGTATGGAAAAGTTGCGGTCTACACCCAAAGACTGATATTACATAGCACCGTGCTGTATCATGTATCACAAAAGCGTGTTTTTCACATGGTTTAAATCCACAAAAACAGCCCTGGTGTGAGCATATTTGGCTACGTGTTCATTTCTTCGCATCATTGTATGAATGGTACCTAGTTTTAAAAGCAGTTTGAACCAGCTCTTTTAGCTTTCACGTTACTCCGTCTTGCCACATGGCTTGGCCTCAGTCCAATAACTTGGGAATCAAACAGTCCTTATGTTGAATCAGTTAATGTCTGTTGTCATTGTGACTCATGAGTTCATTCACTTCCCCTGCACACAGGACATTTTTAGAATAGAAAACTCTCCTCCACTAAGAATGTGGTAAAGAGAGGAGTGGAGTCTTTGTATTCATGGAGTAGGCTGTTGGATTGTGAAGTAGTTACTTGATTTGGTAACCAAAAAAATCATTATAGGATGATACCCAATGAATAGGCTTCACCATATTGACACATAGGTATATGGTGTTCCCCCTCTGACAACTAAATATCTATTATCGCAACAGAATATACTGCGCTGATGTTTTAGCTTTGGGATGTGACAGATGTGTCATGCAGCAGTGTAGTTTGATCCCACATTTGATATTACTCGGCTTGTTTTTTAATAATGTAAAATGAATCATTGAGCAGAGCTGAAATGAATCCTGAGGCTTTTTATTGCACAGGTAGAGTAGAAGCTGCTAATGCATTAAGGCTTAGAGACTTATTAAGTGTGAGGTGTGTAGGTGTAGGCTATGTTTATGTCCACGGCTTGTGTTCACATTGGTGTGTGGGTTTGTTTGCCCAAGTGTCGAATTATTATTATTAATATTATTTATTACTCTGTGTCATGCGTGTATGTTTTGTAAGAGGGAGTGTTTGAGAGGGATGAGAAAATGTAGAATAAAAGGGAAATGTACATTTCAGGGGAACCCAGCCTAATCACTCTGTCCCCTCCTTCTTTGGATTTCATGGTAACTATTTAATCCATGTACTGATCATAGGTGATTCACTGGATAGTAATATGATTATGCTTCTCGACCAGGACTGTGGCAGTGCCATGGCTCACATTGTTAAGTCTGCAACGTGTGATTGAAAAACAGAGGGATTTTCAGTGACTCTGAATTTTGTGTCTAGGCTATATATATCTTACTTGCACTGTATTTCATTAACATATAAAAAATATTATATAATCATGTTGGAAAGGTCACGTTGGACGTAGGCGGAAGGAAGTACCGCCCCATTGTTGTCAAAATTTTCATTTTGAGGTGATGGTGAACTAATCCTTTAAGCAGCTCTAAAACAGAATCAACCCAGGGTCAGAACCCACAGCTAATGGCCAACTCATTAAATCTGCATAACATAATTTTGATATCACACCGTTTTTTATTTTAGCTATAAAACTTCCTGTTGCTGCAGTAATTGAAGCCTGGTAATATAGCCTATTGCTTCTTCTTATCATCATCATTGCAATTACTGTAATAGCGATGTAGTTTCATCATGACTGGGCATCGGTTTAATACGTTTAAAATAGTCTTTTATATAAATGATACTTCTTAGATATGCTAAAATATTTAAATCCAATTACTTTTTTGTAAACATGTAGTTGGACCAGGTTAATTAATCCCAAGTGTTCCAAATAGACTATTTTTTATTATTCTAATTTTGTTTGCATCACTATCTCTGTTTTTTTTTTGTATTGCAATTTGTTTTACTTGGTTTAATCACAGCAGCCTTGCTTATGTCATGGCCCACAACATATGTTGGTTATACAGATGTTTACGGAAACGTCAGTATCTCGTCTGTTCTGAGCTCCTTGGAACAGAATCTCTAGATCAGTGTTTCCCAACCAAATGCCAAAATAAATGCTGCAAATAAGAATATTTCAACGCTCTCAGGTGGAAACAACATATATTTATATCCGTCATTTTTGTTTTGTTTTAAGTTTTACCAAAGATTTTATGTACAGAAAGATGGTTCACTAGTATTACTATGAATTGGAGAAAGTGCAACACGCAATATGGTGGAATAAATCCTGCCTTCTAAAGAAAAGAGCTTATCGACAATTGGAAACGTCATCTCTGTCGCAGCTGCTGTTAGAAGCTCCGGTTCCTATCCACCTTATTCCTGATGACCTTACTGTGTCTGCAATGCAAAGGTAAATAAAGAACTGATGTTTGAATAAGTATGTTTTCTTTACTCAAGAAACACTATTGTCTATAAAGGCTTTTTTTGTATTTGAAAAGAGTCTTAGTATTGTATTTGCCATCTAGTTGTAGCCAATTGGCTGTATGCACAGCTGCACTACTTCTTGAACTTCATCCAGCTCCTTGTTTCCTGTCTGCCATTATTGGAAAAACTTGATTAATTTAGGTGTGCCTGATTGTTGTTGTGACTCAAGGTCAGACACGCCTGGATTAATCAGTTTGTCCAATAATGGCAGACAGGAAACAAGGAGCTGGCTGAAGTAGTGCAGCTGTGCATAAAGTCAATTAATATAGCTGTACTGTTTTAAATATCCTGTGCATAGTCCTTCATCTTTTATATAATGAGATTTTGTCCAAATGTTCCACAACGAGAAACACTGAGCACCCATATAACTGCAATAAACTTTATAACCTGTAAGTTGATGAAAACTTAATGCATGTAGTGCACCTAATGCCTCATATGCGTTCCAGTGACAGACAAAACACATATCCTATCTCTGTCATTCGCTGCTAAAAGATAAAATGTTAATAATGTCACATGCACTAGTCTGACTATATATAAAGCCACAATACCAACCAAAAATGTGAAGCATCCGTTGGACAGCGACAATATATTATTAATTTTTTACTCTGATGCAAAAGCTTCTAAAAGCCACCTATGTCAAAAATTAGTGAATCAGTGAATGCTCTCCGCACATACTGTAGTATACGTTCATTAAATACTTTCACTTCAAACTCACTAAATCCTAGCCTCAGTCCATTCAAAAATGTCGGTACTTTGGTAGAAACCTATACATAGCAGCCTGCTAAAAATGTTAATATTAAAGAAAAACGTTAGACGGACTTAGAGGCTTTTGCATTTGAGGTCCTCATTTGTTGTTTTGCCATCGTCACCAACAACATCATAGCTACCCATGTGACCTTATTTGGGTTCATGCCTGACTGAAGATAAAGTTTGACATGTGAATACTGCTTTTAATATAATGGCCTAATATAATGTTTAATATAATGTTTGTGCAATTTCGTTATCTTAGTGCTTAGAGGTGTGCCATGGGATTCTTTTCTTATCAAAAATTTGGGAAACACTGCTCTATAGCAAAATTCATTAAACATATTTTCAGAATTTAAGTCCAAATTTAATGATCAAGATATCCCAAAGTTCCGCTTTTAGGTATTCAAGTCTCAATCCTAAATTGGGCCTTCGGACTCTGTAACCCAGTGGAATGTTAAACTCATAATTAGGGCTGCAAAATTAATCTCAAATTGTCCAAAGGCTGCGATTATGTTATGTTGTCGATTGTTGGATAATAGGTTCATAAATGGTTCTCATGTTTGGAAAGATGTTTAAAGTCCCCGTGAAATCAAAATTGAACCTATTTACTTTGTTAGCGCATATTACTAGTCTTGTGGTGAACAATTAATCCGTGCAAGTGAATATATATTAAAAAAATGTTTTACCTTAGTAATCTTTAATCAAAATCTGAAAAGTTACTTCCGGTCTGGAACGGTTTCTTTTTCTGATGACGTAGGTTTCACAGTTTGGGTGGGGAAACGCTTAACCACTCCCCTCAAACCGTTAGTTTGCTATGAGCGAGAGATGGAGAGGAGGAGCGCTAGAGTAAAACCCTGCTCTCTGTTCAATATTCCGTTTCACTTGGAAATACGTCACAGCACTGGAGAAAAATCGTTTGCAACTTCCGGTTCACAGGGACTTTAACAATGTGTGTTGCTTTTTCAAATGCACGTTAAAGTGACTCAAACTCAGATGAAGCAGCGTTTACACAGCCATACATCAATGAAAACCTGCGCATAAAAAATCGCGATAAGTCTACTCATTTAAGTGTGATTTCATGTATATTGCGATTAATCGTGCAGCCCTACTCATCATTTTTACAGCATTACAATTGTATATTACAATACATTACAATTGTTAATAATCCAATTGGATCATAGAAATGGCATTTATTAAAGGATTATTGAAGTTTACCATCTGAACTCTTATCATCAGAAAGCAATTTAGTCAATGCAAAGTGTTGTTATTTCTGTCCTCTGGAAAACTTTTGTTTACTCTCTTTTTTTGTCTCCAAGGGATTGTATTGTATAATAGTGTTTGAAAGTGTGAATGGTCCTGCCGTCTCTTCAGAGTTTATCAGTGCATTGTCACGCTGGACTGTCACACAGAAAAACGAATCTCTTATCAGGGCAGACCTCATGGTATCCTCTTTAGACATTGCGACATAGACACCCGGTGTAGACTCTGAATAGATTTCCGCGCTCTCCCTGCCACACCATGCTGGCTGTGTTTGTGTGTGTGCATTAAGATATTAAAGGAGAACTCCGGCGAACAATGAACCTTTGGTCTAATAAAACATCGGTACCTAGTTAATCGTTCTCTGAGATTTGTTTTCATGATAACCGAATGTAAAGAGTTTTATCTCTAAAAACTGTTTAGCGTATAATGCTAGTAATGGGGGCATTGACTAAGTAAAAAGAAATCGCTAGTTTATACCACTAGCAAGGCTCAAAATAGCCCCACACTAACGCAGTAACATAATGAGGCTCCATACATGCAAAACGAAGCATTGAGAACTTTGTAAGTGTACAGACCGTTTAATAAGAAGAAGATACGTTATAAAGACAGTTGACTTTGCGCCATCTTAGAAAATAGTCTCGATAAGTCAAACCACGAACGTCGTGCTGAGTGAGCTGAACTGTATGAAGTTCACGGCGTTCGGGGATCGACTTATCGAGACTATTTTCTAAGATGGCTCCTGCTGTGTAGTGAACTGTCTTTATAAGGTATCTTCTTATTAAAAGGTCTATACACTTACAAAGTTCTCAATGCTTCGTTTTGCATGTATGGACCCTCATTATGTTACTGTGTTAGTGTGGAACTATTTTGAACCTTGTTAGTGGTATAAACTAGCGATTTCTTTTTACTTAGTCAATGCCCCCATTACTAGCATTATACGCTAAACAGTTTTTTAAAGATAAAACTCATTACAATCGATTATCATGAAAACAAATCTCAGAGAACGGTCGACTAGGTACCGATGTCTTATTAGACCAAAGGTTCATTGTTCGCCGGAGTTCTCCTTTAAGATAGTAATTTAGTTACAGAGTTATTCTACTAAACTGTTTTATTATTCAAATAGCATAAATAATATTACTTGATTTTTGTGTTGTTTTAAAAGAGCACAACTAAATTAAATTTAAGTTTAATTGTCACACCACTGGCAGACAACAGCCAACAAGTGAGGTGGCGCTTGTTTATAACCAGGCCAAAGAAAGTGAGAGTTTTTGCTGTAGCAACAGGCAGTTTGATTTGGTTTTCTCTTTGATAGCCATACTATATGAACAAGTAGTTGACCCATTAAAGTCATAAATAAACTCTAAAAGGGATCACTCTATTTTTAGTATATATGTATGATCATGGCCCTTGAGCATCAACAGAGTGATAAGAAACATTTAAATTCTTTTTTTTAAAGCAAGATAATGAGCTATGAAGATTTATGCCTTTGTTTTGTGTACGTCACTCAAAGTTGTTTGCATATCTAATTTTAATTATGAATATTATCTGTATATCTATAAACAGTCCTTCTCCTGACCTCACAGTATAGTCATTATTTGCTTCGATTTATTCAGTTCCTGTGTTATTGCGCAGCCTTTTCAAAGACTTTGCAGTGGACACACAATTGTGGTTTAGTTGCTGTTAATGTGATGGATGTTCTCTGACCTGAATCTATGGCGTTTCCTGACACACATTTCCTATTGGGAGTTATGTGTTTTGGCATTAATTAACAGTGCAATGGTGTAAGCTTGATTCATTCAGCCGATGCATTCAGTTCACTTTATATTCCTACTACAGCTAGTCTTGTGACATGTGAGGCTGAATCGGAATTGTCAATATATTTTCAGCACATCTGCTGAACGAGCTGAGCCCATCTCTCACACAGATTCAGTTAAACTGTTGATTTGTTTACTAGGAAATTACTGTGGGGGCCACAGGTTTGTATTCAGACAGGTTTTATCAACACTACTGCTGCTTTTTCCCTCTCCGCTTCAAAGTATTACACAAAGGTGCCATTATCAAAGCTCTTTTTTTCCCAATAGGCCTAATCATCACTCATAATAACACGACCAGAGGAAGCCTGTGAGACTACACCTGTTGGCTCTGCTCAGAGCAAATATTGGCCTGCTCATAGAATGGAAATGACAGAGACCAGACATTTATACCGGGGTGCACGTAACTATTTTGGTCTGGTTCTCAATGCAGCACCTGGAGAGGCTGCTTGGTACTCGCATTTTAAGTTGTCGTCATCACTTTCCTCCTGACTGCTCTCCTCACTGTCTTCTTTTCTATTGAACATGGTAGATGATGTTTTAATTTCAATCAAAAAGCATATCTAATTAATTGAAATCATGTATTATTTACTTTTTAAAAAATATATATGAAAAAACATCACACTAATTCTGTGTTTTTGCTGTTAATAAAATGAAGCCATAAAACACAAATTTTATCATTTATCATAAACTTTTTGTCAAATAATATGCTGGACAATGAGCTTTACTGTTAAAATTAAAACATGGATTATTCCTTAAATTCAGTTTTGTTTAAAAAAAATCATAATTTATTTGGATATTATTATTACTGTTTATGTATTATTACATCTGGAATTCTACTGTACAACAGTAATATATTTCTGTCAAGTTAAACCGAACTTTTATTTTGACGGGTTGCCGTGATGACTTTTTGAGTTTCTGTGTGTTTATGCCATGATGATAGTTTCTCAAATGAAGCGGTTAAATGATCACGAAGTGACTTTCAAAGTGGATCGAAAGCCTGGAGAGGAAGTTCAATCATTTTCTTGTTTTAGGGGGGGCCCCTAAAACAATGGTAGGGGAAACACTGACATTAATGACAGACAACAGCAGGAATATTAGTCTGCTGTGACTGTAAGACCGAATGCTTGGACTGAATATATACTGTCACACATCTGGTTTCTTTCTGGACTGTTCACTTATGACAAACCCAAGAGAATACTTGCAGAGATGGCAATTTAGTGCAAGTAAACATGAAAGAGGAATCAATTCGGTGTTCAAACACTGTCTGAAACGTGTGTGTGCACGCCCTTTGGTTGTTTGCGGCTGTGCGCACAGATAACAGTGTAAGTCCCGATTTTTGCCTCTTCTTTTGCGATTAAAAACAGTTGAATGTATAAATTGGCAAGACAAACCCTGTCCAAATGATGGTTAAACTTAGCAGTTACTCCGTGAATCATATGCGTGCTGAACCATGGGGCCTGATCCGTACGGATCACAGACAATTGCGATCTTTATACCTATTTACAAATGCAGTTTTTTTTGTGTGTGATTTTAGTAATGGTTTTAAATGTTAGCCCACACATGTATTAATTTCCTCCTAAAAGAAATGAAATGCATATACGTAGAAAGAGTTGCTTTGTGTGGATTTACATCTTTACACCCCTAACCGTCTCTTGGGTTAAGATGGCTGTGCCGTTCTGACGGGCTACCGGAGGACCTTTCAGGCAGGTATGGGCAGAGCTACGTGTGCCGCTTGTTTGTCCGTCCCCCGCTCTGCTCATCCTCTGATAATTTATTGCATCATATTAGTTTCCTGCATTATCATTTTATTACGCTTCAACAGCATCTCATAAATCATATTGTGACAAGTGTGCTTGTCCATGGTACCACATATTTGTAGATGTTAACTTTGCTCCAAATTCTAAATATGTTTAAAAAATGTTGACATCATTGTCTGCTCTTTCATTCCGTTAGCCTTGTCAACTTGTTAAGGTTCATGCCACTGCTTTAAGGCTGGATATGAGTGTGTGTTCATAAGCTTTCTTTTTTTTGTCAGAATTGCATGTTCAGAGAGTTGAATGTGTGAGAGATGTGTTTTGATGATATTTTGTTTTTTTTGTTGTACATATTGATAGCAGTGTTGTGATAGGCAGCAAAACTGAAAATCCAAAATTTAATAAGGCAGAATCAAATTAACAGAACAACCAGTCTGAGACTGTAATCTAATCTGTCCATGGTGCAAGCTATATTTACTTGCACTAATTTTCCAGTGTTAACTATCTGTAATTTGATTGAGTGGTGATTTAGTGCTCATTGATTTAGTGATCTCATAAACTAGCCAGGAGTTATGTGTTTTGTTTATCCTGTTACAAAAAGAGAACACTATGCCTGACTGTTCCCCACAGCAAGTGCTTCTATGCCACAAAGTTGGCTGCTCAGCATTTAAGTCCTTGCTGACTAACCAATGGAATTTATGCCAAAGTATGTGGGGGAGAGAGAGCAAAAGGGCTGTGAAGACAAATAACACATAGGACTGTAAAACTTTTTTGTTAAATGTATGTGCTATGTGACATTCATTATAGTAGCTATAAAATCTAATACGCTGCACAACACCAAATTTGTTTAAGTTGGAACTGCTCTTCTGCAAAGTAAAATTAAATGAAATATTCTGAAAATGCAGTGTCTTTTAAAACATAGTGGAATGATTGTCATTTAAATACGTCTGTAGTTTACATTAAAGGTGCAGTAAGCGATTTCTGAGAAGCATTATTGAACACTGTTGATATTTGAAATAAACCCAAACAAACAAACAAACAATTCCCTTCTTTGCTCCGCCCCCAAACATGTCTCTTTATCATAGCAGAAGCTAAGCAAAATAAAGCTTTGCAAAAAATATAGCAAAAATGACGAACGGACGACTGACAAAGTAGGGGTGTCAAAATTAATCGTTTCTACGGTGCATCGCGATGCAGACGAGGACGATTCGGTATCGGTTCAGTAATAGCCCATAACCGGTTATAATGTACTGACGCTTTTTCTGACGTCAGCACCGCGTGTTGCGTGCTCGCGGCAATACAATGGCAGAGGGTGGCGAAACGACAGAGCGTGCATTAAAAAATGCTCCAAAGGGGTTTGCGATATGACGATTTTTAATCGTGGACGATTAAAATGTCTCCACGATCTGCTTTTGAAGAAATATCGTAGTATCGTGTTACAGTGCATTCTATCAGTTCAGTTCTGGCGCCTCCATCTCATCTGTACAATGCGACGTAGCCTAGACATCACACGTTAATGAATAGGTACGGGACACTGCAATTCACAAAAGTTCATTACTTGCATAAGCCTTGTCGGTTAAACATTTAATCCACGCGCTGATGCGCTGTTCTAACGTGCGCTTTCCTGACCGCATATACCCACGACAATCACAGGCACTAGAAGCCTGTCAAACAGCGCCAGAATACTGGACTAAGTTATCTTTCGAGTCTTATTATGCTAATACTGTTAAATACACACAATGTGTACATAAACAGGCTACGTCTAAAGTGAAAGCAAACATTTGAGAGAATATCTGGTGTAATATGCGTCTATATTGAAAAGCGTCGCGTGCTGGTCTATAAACGACAGGAGTAAATAGTACTGCCGCTTGTCCTTAAAGGGATAGTTCACAAAAAAAAAAAAAAAAATCTGTCATTAATTACTCACTCTAATATTGTTCCATACCTGTATTCATTTCTTTCTTGTGCTGAACACAAAATACATTTTTTTTTAATGTGGGTAACCAAACAGTTGCTGGTCCCCATTAACTTCCAGGAGAGAACCTATAAAAAACAGGGGGACCAGCAACTGTTCGGTTACCCACATTATTCAAAATGACTTTTATTTTAAACAGAAGAAAGAAACTTATTCATGTTTAAAACATCTTGAGAGAGTAAATTAAGACCATTTTCATTTTTGAGGGAACTATCCCTTTAGTGTTAATAAAAAATTAAAAATAAAAAACACACAAGGAGAAAATCACTCACTGACTGAGAACTTTAATAGTAGCTTTAATAAGAATCAATTTATTCAGTGAAGTCTATGTAGTGTTTTAATTTCATATTTGTTAATTTAATTACTTTCTTCAATGCTACTGCTAAATACACCTACTGCATCTGAAAAAATAAAGCACTATTTATTTAATTTGAATATTAATTTGTGTAATGTTTATCTTGTCTTATTTTTTTAATATAAAAAAAAGAAAGTAATGACAAAGATTTTTATCTTCGCCACTGGCCTAAATGTATGCCTTTCTTTTTTCTTTTGTTACCTAAGGATTTGTTTTTAACATTAGTTTGGCTGTAATGAACAGCCACTTGCAAAATATTAAAACCAAATTGAAAAAGAATCGTGAGAAAATCGTGATCGTGATTTTCCCAAAAAAATCGTGATATGATATTTTTTCCATATCGCCCACCCTGAATTGACAAAATTGTATACATGTGAAGCAAAATTGAAAAATAAGGATGCAGTGCATCGTCAATGCATCGTGATGCATCGAGATAATCGAATTGAATCAAAGACTTGATAATCGCAATCGAACCGAACCGTGAGACCAGTGTAGGTTAACACCTCTACTGACAAGGAAGAACACAATATGAGCATGCAGTACAAGGGTTTGTATTAGAAAAGCACTCCAGTGCTGGAGAAACTTAAACAGGAAGATCTGACAGATGCTGAGGTTGTGTTTTCTGCTCCATATGCGAGTAACACAGTTATAAGTGTAATTGTTTGTCTGGAGCTGGTCCACAACCTCAACATCTGTTTTCAGGCCTTCCTGCTTAAGTCTCTGCCGCACTGAAACGCTGTTCTAATATTAACTTCCTAAAGCTCTAACCTTTTTTTCCCAGTGATATTCCTTTGACCTTTTTTCTTTTGTAATGTATCTCCGGCATCTCTCTTTCAACAGTTTTCAAATCTTACTGTCTCTCCTCACTCATCATGCGTGGACACGCCCCCTACTGCTGATTGGCTACAAGTTTATTATGGCGCTCACTGCTCAGTCCGATCAAAGTCCTTTCAGGCAAGTCGTGCCACTCGCCGCCATCTTGGGAACGCCTCCGGGCAGCTATTTCGGAGATTTGAACTAATTTGCGGGCATCAGCGAGCCTCTATCAATCTGCGGGAGACACCCGGAACTTCTGGGAGACTTGGGATGTCTGATATTTACACAACGCACACATACACTGCATATCTAATCTGCCACCTTTTCAAACAGTTATGTGTTTAAATGTTTCCCGGCTTGACCATTAAAAGCAGACGATTGGCTGTCTAGCGGGAGGGGCGGGGCATTTGCATACAACCGCCATCTTTGGTGTTACGGGTTTTCCCTATACATTTGTATTAAGGATTGAGGCAGTGGCATGTCTCTATATAAATAGTCTCTGGTCCGATCCACTTTCTGCAGCGTTTTTCAGAAATCGCTTACTGCACCTTTAATGCTGCCCACCTTTGGTCTGCGATCTACTGTGCTGAACAAGCCCTATTTTAATGTAGCAATGCAATCTTTAAAACATGCTAAATTTTGACATTTTAACAGTACAACAGCTTGTCATTGAGCAGTACCCTTAAAGGGAAAACTTTGTACTTTACCACTAAAAGATGCAAAGTTTAGAACAGCAGTACGCATCTTGGTTGGCATAAGATGTTTCCAGTTAGATATTAATGTAATCCAGTTATATTAATCTAATTTCACCTGTGTCATTTGCAGGTAATAATGGCAGCATTAACTCCATCTCTGACCGAGGGAACCAGCTGCCTGGTCACCGAGAGGTAAGATATCAGATATTTTCATCTCAGTCAGATATCTTGTCATAGTTTATGGTTCAGCTCTACCCTGTTTGAAGAAGCAACAGATTACTACTGTGCTATTTGGTAATGTAGTAAATAGGTCACATGTTGAGGTTGTGGTACTGCCCTAAACATCTCCCAACTGGTCTCCCAACTGCCCTAAACATCTCTGTTTTAAACATTTATGTTAGGCCAATTTAAACTTGTAAATGTCTAAGTATAGCTCTTGAAGACAGGTTTTGGGGAGTTCTCCCATTAATACACATTTGTAATGTCCACCAAACGCAATATGCCAAGGGGGGTTTGTCCTGTTTTTAGATTAGGATGCTCTCTGCACACACAAGATCTCTCGCTCACCTTCCCTCACTGCCGTGCGTGTGCTGCTACGTGGTTTGGAGCACAGTCTCTGTCTCGTTCAAGATTCTAGGAGATTTTAACTAATTTGCGGCATAACTAGTCGATCACGAGTGGCTCAACAGGTAGGTCTATAGATAAAATCATATTTCAGGTTTTTGACCAACCGGGTTGACACTTGACATTGAAATCAATCAAATGAGTGTGTCTCACGGCCAATGCGTGAGAGTTGGCAGCTCTGCAGAAGGAGATTCTGGTTGTTTCTGAGATGTACATTGAACCTTTTAGTATATTGTTCCACTGCATTAAAAATATAAAAGTAATCCCTTTTCTCAGTCTTAAGCATTGATTTTGGTATATTTATATGAAGCTATGTAAGAAGCAAGCATCAATAGATTATGCATTTGTTGGTGCAATTTGCTAATGATACTTTCCTCATCTTAGTGCAGTCAGCAATAAAGGAGTGTTTTGGCAAGTCATGTGCAATGGTACATTTTTGTCTCGATATTTCATTAAATCTGGATGCTGAATTACTCACCCTTGTGTTACCAGTTTAGTGAGGGGGCATTTATAAACTGAAGCTGTTTCTTTGCTTTTTAGAGAATAATAAAGTATTACAATCAGCATGATTGTGATCTCAGTCCCAGAACAGTATAAACCAATTCATCACAGGAGAGTCCCCAGGCCAGGGCATACAGTATTTCCCCCAGTTCTCTGCAGTGAGGAGGAGTGACCTTCTCTTATCAGAGGTCTCTGTGTGAGAGAGTGTGCAGCTTGCTGTTTACATTTGCTAGCACCAGTGTTGGGAATGTTACTTTAAAAAAGTAATTAGTCATAGTTACTCACTACTTGTTCCAAAAAGTAACTGAGTTAGTAACTGAATAACTCTATAATAAAAGTAACTCGTTACCAGGGAAAGTAACTATTTGCGCTACTGTTAAAAAAACTTCTTCTTCAACTTGAATTTCTAATTGTCCATAACTGTTTATTTCACACTGACATAATGAGTTGTTCTGCAGTAAGCTGTACTAACAGTTTCACTATGTGCACTACTGCGCAGAAGCAGGTCCCAAATCTGCACAGGATGTTAGCACCATATTAGGACTTTGGTGGTTTTACTTTTCACCAATAGAAGAGAGAGTGAATGGGTGTCATCCATCTTTTTTACAATCAATGCTTACTTCATTAGAGCTTTTTTTAATTACATTTTTTTTAAATGAAACCATTTTAGGGTTGAACATTACATTTCTTGAATAGTGCATTGTTATTCACATTTCACAACAAATATAAAATCCCAAGTAGCCTATTATATCTGAAATATGCAGAATGTGTAATGTTTGAATGTGTATAAATTGTATTCAGTGTACTGTATATTAATAGCTTAGGGATGGGCAACGATTAATCGCATCCAAAATAAAAGTTTGTGTTTACATGATGTGTGTGTGTGGTGTGTATAATTATTTTGTATTTATAAATACTAACACATGCATGTATATATTTAAGAAAAATGTGTTCTTAATATATCAAATATTTATATTTATACATAATATTAATTATGGATAAACATGTATAAAGTATATACATGCAAATATTTCTTAAATATATACATGCATGTGTGTGTACAAAATAATTATACACACCACACACACATATATTACGTAAACACAAACTTTTATTTTGGATGCGATTAATCGTTGCCCATCCCTAGCTTATATTATTATTTTTCATTGATGATAGTTAATTAAAAAAATAACATATTTTATTTTGATTGTTTCACTTTTTTAAATTTTTTATTTATTTTTTGATAAAGAGAGAGAGGGGAGTCATAAGAGGAGGAAGGATAGATCTTCAGTATCTGTCTTGAACACAAGCAATGATTTGTCACTCTGTTTTAACACTTTTACTAGTTCTTTCTCATCTACTTGGCCTCGATATGAACACCCAAAGGCTAGTGCTTAAATTATTCAGATTAGTATAGAGTAATTTGAGTGAGTGCAGATATTAAATAATGTGAAACTCCATTGATGTCCTTGAGAGTTTAAATGATTTTGTTGATTTGTTGTTGCTTTATAGATTGCTTGGAGGCATTTGATTGTCATTTTGACATCAATAGTGATAAATAACCCTCCATGTCTTTTCCTATAGGAGCAGCGTACAAAGGTCCCATCTGACCAGTAATGCTGATTAACAAAGTACCTATATAAGTGCTCCTGTCAGCTCTCTCACATTTAATTAGTGGTCCACAATAAAATGCCTTCACACATGGCACATTGCCTTGACTTTATTAGTGTAATGACTTTCCCTTGTTCGGTCACTAACTGTCCTTTTTTAGACGGACGTGAAAGAAGGCAACCATTTTTGTGACGGATCTGTTTTGGTTTGTTTTACTGTCTGGAGCAGCATATTTGTAGGGACAGCTGGTATTTCCTCCTCTGTGTTTGTGGAATTTGTGTGATGTAGAAGATAGAGTATACAGTATATTTCTCAATAGTAAAATAGGTCTTGCGGACATACCTCAAAGGCATGTTTGTACAAGTATGATGTTTGATGAATTGTGAGGTTTTATAATACTCCATTTGCTTAATTTTATTAATATCAGTGGTTTTGGTATTTTGTTTTTGTGTCTGGGATGGCTGGGGTGTTTGTTTGTCTTTTGCATTTTTGATTCTAACATTTACAACAAGATACCATAATATTAGCATAGTTTTATTGACTTAACCTTAACCTTGGCATTGTTTGAAATGTTTTGGTATATAAGATAAATTCTAGGATATCAATAAAGTGATTATTATTCTATAATCATCAATAGCAAAAAAATACCAAAGGAATTCATGACACAAATCACTGTATCATGGCTTCATCCCACTTTTATAAGAGAAGATGGACTACAAATTTCTCACTTGATGTGTTCTTTTAAATTCATATTTTACATAATTGTCTTACAATTTGTATTTGTGAAAAAAAAAAAGTGTAACCAGAAGTGACTTAAACCTAAAAAAAAAAGGTTTTGGTGACAAATCTCATCTGAAAAATGGTACAAAATACAAGTGTGTAGCTATACATGATAAACAATACAGGTCTATGGAACATCACCATTTAGATAGCTAAGCCAGGGTGTGTGTGTGGCAGTGATGCGCGGGTCAATGTATAAACAAACCGCAACCGACCGACGTTTTCAACTACCCGCCCGCAACTCGGGCCGCAAAAAAAAGTAAAAAAATATTGTACCCGACCCGCTTCCTGACCGCATTTTTTAAAAGTAGTAAATGCTCATCGGAGCGTTATTGGGCCATAGACGTGTAACAACACAGCATCGCAAGAAGACGTAGGCCTGGCCTACACATAACAAAGGCAAAGCCAGCACTTTGGTCATCATATTTCATTATTTCAGCAAATGTCTCCCACACTTTTACTCTTTCTATTTGTGTATTTGCGGAGCTTCCACTCCCCAGTCTTCACCTTTTCTCTTGCCGCCTCCATCTCTGCAGACTGTAGTGATCATAGACAATAGACATGGCCGGTTCGTGAACGAATCGTTCTTTTGAACCGGTTCTTTTTAGTGAACCGGTCGAACCTACACTAAATCGAACTGAATCGTTCGAAACAGTTCGCATCTTGCGTCAGTGCTGATCCACAAGTTAGTTACTTACTTTCAGACATGCCTGACAGTCGCCTCCGAATCGAAATAAATCAATATCCTGAATTCTATTTACTCCAGTAACTCCAACAGTGCACTGAACCGAGACATGTTGGTGCCACTGTTGAGAGAAGTGATGAGCACGAGCAGCTGATACTGCGCATAGATACTGCGTATACCGAACGCACAGGGACAGCGGTTCTCGAATCACTAATATAGAACCGAGAACAGTTTAGACTGAGCTTGTGTGTTATCTTCGTGCCAGTTATTCAGCCAATAATATGTAGGGCTGTATATTTCATCAAAAATTGTGTCTAGTACTAATACAAATGTTTAATTGGCATCTTTTTTCAAACGACCCGACCGACCGCGACCCGAATATCATTAAAAACATTTTTGGATGACCCGTAACTGCGGGTAACCGCGGGTGACCGCAGGCACCCGCTCATTTCGGATCAACCCGCGCATCACTGGTGTGTGGGTGTGTGTGTGTGTTGATCTTACACTCTACATGTCTGCAGAAGTAACCGCTCTCTTCATACTGCACCTGTGGTTTTCTCAGCACATCTTGCTGCAGCTCTCTTCCTGGAGCCTCTCATGCTGTCATGATACTATTTCTGCTGTGTTAGTGGGATGATGTTTTACTCAGCAGTACATTTCTGCTTTCACTACCCTAAAGTGATTTATGCGGTATGTTGAGCATCACCTGCACTGATGTAATGGGTCTGCTGGGGTTTTGTCAACTAAAAAAATAAGCACAGTTAATAGACATTACGTGCATCATAACACATTTGTTTATTTTCACACTGACAGACAGGAGGTAGCTCTGAAAGGCTATATGGTCATGTAGATGTGTTATGTATAAGTGGGAAATGCTGTTGATATGAATCATCTGAATTTTTCTTTTTTAGATGTTTGATGAGAACAGGAGCTCTGTGTTCTTTAAGGATGGTGTACGGCGCATTGACTTCGTCCTGTCCTACGTTGACGACAAGGATGGAGACAAAAAAGCGGTATGACACTAATATACAGGACTTTCATAGTAATATTATTAAGAAAACACTTTAGACAAGACAGTTGCTGTGTCCGAAATCTCCCACTACTCACTATATAGTGAGCTCGCCATGATGATTATTATACCCTATATAGTCCACTCAATGTATCCCAGGATGCATTTTGAAAAGTAGTGTACAACCAATGGTCACTTACCCAAGCCCTACATACCATCATGTATTGCGCTGATCGTAAAAATAAGTTATAATCATGTGTGGGGTAGCGCATTATAACAGAAACAGCCAGAAATCACTTTTAGTTTTTAAATTTTGGAGAAATAAACTCAATATAATGTAATTGATTTATTGAAAAAAAATTATTTAGATTTCGGACAGAGCAAGTCACTTATTAGTCCCATCTGTTAATTCATTCAAAGATGCATTTAAATGATTTGAATAATACTTCCTATATGATAGTTTTTAAAGCCAAAACTTATATTTATAAAACTTATATTAATAAATTATTAATTTGTTAAATTTGAAAAAAAAAAAAAAATGTATATATCATATATATACACACACACACACACACACACACGCACACACACACACATATATATTGAAGAACATTATTGAAAATAGTGCTGTTACACACAGATTCGAGGTGTTCGAAAAAAATACTTTTTAAAATTAATTTTCAAAACCATAGGAAATCAACATAAATAAAAATACAAAGAGAACAAAAATAATTTTATTTTCATGCACACTTTGACACTGACACAATCTCGTGCACAGATTTTCTGCTCCCCTCATTAATTGTTTGTTTTCCACAGTCCTGATCTCTGTCATGCATAAAATTCTGGTATTCATCTGTAATTACTATTGATGCAGGAATTCTAATTAGTGCGTGTTCTCTCCAAAATGTTCTGTACTTGGGCTTGTTAAGCAATCAAACAAAAGCTGAAGCTTAATATTGTTCACTGTGAACAAAAATAGTGTGATGGAGACTGTAGGCGTGCAGTGGTGGTGAGATGGGGTGAGATGTCTGTTGGGTCATAAGGCACAGTGAGAAACAGTGAGTCAGAGTCAGATAGAAGCTGTTGCACAATAAACTGAAGGACAAACAGTGATTGCATAAAATGAGAGCAGGGGGTCAACCACTTCTCTTTAGCCTGACCCATCATTTAGTTAAATCGCTGAGAACACTGAAGGGTTTGCTGGTGATCCAGTTTGATCCTCTGTTTTCTCCTGTATGCAGAGGTTGATGTGGTCAGGCTCTCTGCTTAATGAATGTCATATCCCTTGAGTCAGCCATTTAAGGTGGTGTTTCAAGATAAGATGTTGTAGCCATAGGTCACCGGTGCTTTTGGGAAATACGAGTTTTCTCTAAAGACGTAGTCTAAAGCTTGTTTACAACACTCAGGACTTTAAATATCACATTTAAAATAGCCTCATATACAAAGCTGAATCAATAGATTCCTTAAAACTAATGATAAAAAAAAGATGAAGAGACCATGAATGATACAGTACAATGATAAAGTTGAAAGAAACTCATGTTTTTGTGTGGCATTTATTCCAGGAGAGAAGAAGAGAGTTTGAAGCCAACCTGGAGAAGTCTGGTCTTGAGCTGGAGACTGAAGATAAATCGGTGAGGTTCTGAGTCTCAGATGCCCCCTCTTGGTTGCACTTCTATTATGGATCTTTTATTTTATTATTGAAAAAAGCAATATCACACGAGTAACCGAGACGGAGTAAACAAATAAGAAACAACAGCGGAGTGTCTTTAAAAACCCACTTCCTTCCGCCACGGATTCAAATCTCAAGTTGACTGTTGAGCCTCCGTTACTAATTCTAAAATGTCACTTTAGAACTAGTAACAAAGGAATGTTGAGTCGCTTCATTAAAATTTGAGGTATTACAGTTATGGTATTATGAGAGAGAGATCGATTATTTCCAAAAATGACCGCCGAAGAAAGCGATATGTTCATCATTGTTCTTCCCATGACAGCTCTAAAATAACTTCCTTGTTCTGGCTCACTCATAAAGTCTTTCTAATGGCGTAATAATGTAACTTTTAATTGAAGTCCATATCACGATCCTTTCTCAATACCAATTACGGCATATTATTTATATAAAATATGTATTGTACGAAAATATTTAAATGAACAACAATAGCCATTATAAAAGACTAAAGCAAATAAACATAAGCGAATAATTCATTCAAACGTACAAGCAGGACTCTAGTCCAGGATTTAAGTGAAATATAGCCTAAATATAGAGTTATAAAACTTATACCTGCAGTCTGTAGATTTTTTGTGTTTAAAGAGGCCATATGCAGCTTTTCCCCCAAAATAAAGGTAACAATACCCTTTTCATTTTACCATTTATGACTAAAACATCTCCTGATGAGCATACTGACACCTTGTCCGTTTACAGTGGGTGCACCTATAAGCCTGTATCCTATTTTTCCTATTTTCTGTCGGGTCGGACTTTTCCCGCGCTGTCTGCAGATGTGACGTCAAGCAGATGTGACGTTCATGTTAAACGTTTCAGATCACTCTGCCACCTCCGCTAGTCAGCAAGTAGCCTACACTCACAAGCTTTATCTCAAACAATGTTCTTACCTCTGTTAACATAATGTTGACCTCCTTGCAGCAGATAACTAGTGAAGTGTGCACATAAAAGCGCGCGTTGCGAGAGCGAGCGATGTGTACATTAAAATATGTACACAGACGTTCTCTTTCGCAAGTGCAAAGTTTCACTTTCTTGCTCCTCTCATACCAGCCCTGAGCGCTCTCTAAGCGCAGACGGCCTGCTTGCTCAACTCAACCCTGCGTTACAAAATTCCATAATTCCAGCCAATCAGAGATAATGATGCTAAATTCTGATTGGCTGGCTTGAGAGTAACATGAAAGTGAAACTTGCACATGCGAATGTAAAATTGACTTTCGTTCGCTCTAAATATTTTCTTATCTGCGAGATGAACATTTCTCTGTGAAACGCAGTTCACGCATTGTTCCATTCTGTTATGGAATATTTGTTTTTTATTGATTGAATATTTCGAGTTTTATTCACATCCATTATGCGTGTACAATGCAATTTATATTTTGCTTACTAAAATATATTTGCATGTAAAATAGTGCCATGTTAAAGTTTTGCTACATTTTCTTTATTTTTTTATTTTATTATTATTATATTTTTTAAGGAGATGCACTGAATTTTGGTGAATTTTTGTACAAATGCTGTTTTGTTATACATACAGATACCTTGTTATGCATTTTCCAATATAACACTTCCCCTCTCAATAAAATCTCCCTCTGCAGGAGTCAGATGATCGTAAGACATATTATCTGAAGATCCACGCTCCATGGGAAGTGTTGGCCACCTATGCGGATGTGCTAAAGATCAAGGTGCCCTTTAAAGCGAGCGATATTCCCAAAGCTCGAGAAGTTCCTCTGGAGTGGCTCACTCACCCCTTTCGGCTTCCAGATGGCATCATGAGGCCAGAGCCGGACTACTTCACTGCACCTTTTGACAAGAGCAAGGTTGACTTCTTCCTCATTGATGATAAGGATACATTTTTTCCTCCCTCCACACGCAACAGGATTGTGTACTACATCCTGACCCGCTGCCCGTACTACAAGGAAGACCGTAAAGAGAAAGATAAGACTGGAATCAAACGACTGCTGAACAACGGCACCTACACCTCAGCTTATCCTCTTCATGATGTGAGTGTGAGATTTATGCACTTTTGCATTTTTGTACTGTGACTTGTTTCTAATTTAGTATAGCTCAATCTAGAGCTCCATTCATTTTAATGTTATCTAGCAGAAGTTGTTTGTGGATTCCAGTGGATATTGAATACATATTCCATAATAATGAAAATAGGGTAGTAGTATGAACTTCAATTTTAACAAAGTATCAGAAAGACACGGTACGGATTTTAGTACGGATTCATTTTGAAACAAATAAGACACAGTTTGACAGTCTTTTTCGGTAGGATTGGAACGACATGTCGACGTAATCGATTACTTGAACCATTGCAGGAGCATTGCCTCCGAGGATGCAAGGGAGACAGTGCTTCCACAAACAGGATGAAAAAATAATCCATATTACTAAAATAAAACAACGCAAATGTAAAAAAATGTGACATTAAAAAGTGTACAATTCACTTGTTTTTCTAAAGTAACAGCGACACCTCCAGGTAAAGCCACTTAGATATCACTCACTGCTTTGTCACATTAAAATCAATCTTGAAACGGCCTGAAAACATGACGACAGGCTTTTTATTGAGCAATCAGCTTGGGGAAATTAAAGATGCTTCTTCGTGTCTGTGACAGATAGTGTTTAATGAGCATGAATGATGATCTGAAAATGAGTCAACTTAAAAAGAGCAGCTGAACATTCAATACACAAAAAATATATATTGTTTAAAGCAGCACTGTGTGACTTTTTCAAACTTTATAATATATTTCAGTTCTGCCATAGCCTGACGGTGTCTGTATCGCTTTTACTGGCACTATGTAACTTCGGGTTTCGGATAGGATCCCAAGCAAAAAAAAAAAACTACAAAATTCGACTGCTTTACAGCATACATCACTTCCCCCACTACCTCAAATTCTAACGTGCAAGCCCAACAAGCGATTTTTCTTTTATTTATTTATTTTTTTTACCTAGTTGCTCCAGAGGCATGTGACCTCTGACATACATAGCAATTGTAAGTCGCTTTTAAAAGCGTAAAAGCGTCAGCTAAATGAATAAATGTAAATGTCCCTCTTGTTTTTTTTTTTAATCTTCAAACTGTCAATGTCTTGTATCCTTTCATTTGCAATACAAAATTACGCCCCCTACTGTACGTATCAGGAACAACAGGGGCTTAAAACTGCCAGGGGTGTATATCTGCCAGCTCTAGGTCTGCAACCTCCCCTTACTTGTTTTAAAGAGAGGGTCAAAAACAAGAGAGTAAATAACTTATTACTTCTAAATTAGGATTTTTTTTTAATGTAAAAATCTTGATAACATAAGTGGACCTTAGAGAACATTTACACACAAAAAAATGCAGCTCATGGACCCTTTAAACGTTTGTGTATATCTTTTGGTTGACATCTATCTGCTGTTTGTTCCTCAGTGTCGGTATTGGAAGAAAGCACCAGACATGCAGTGTGAGAGTGAAAGGTATTACCTGTATAGCCACTGGGCTCGATTCTTCTGCTTCTACAAGGAGCAGCCACTCAATCTGATCAAGTGAGGACACTGCAGACATGACATCTGAAATAACCAAATCTGGACAGCCAGTTAGATGCTTTATCATTAGACTGCTGGTTGCAAGTGTACAACTTAGTGAGGCAAAACGCCTCACTTTTCTATTGCAGCATATCAAACCAGCATTACATTTCCTGTTTGTATTTTGTCATAGGAAGTACTATGGTGAGAAGATTGGGATCTACTTTGCCTGGCTGGGCTTTTACACAGAAATGCTGTTTTTTGCTGCAGTCATGGGCGTGATCTGTTTTGTTTATGGCGTGCTCAGCTACGATGACAACATCACAAGGTTAGTGGCACTGGCAGTATATGTTGGTCATATAAACACACATCTTTACCTGAGCCTCCTGAGTCCCATACTGTGTGGTTACATTGCTATTTGTAACTAATAGTGGCTGATAACTGTTAAAACTTATCCTTTAGGAGCTTGTTTTGTTTCTTAATTGTGTACAGTCAGTGTGTTTTTGCAGTTGCACTCTAAATGTTGTTTTATTGACTGAGAAACAATATATCTGTATCCTTTTGTAGACCACAACTTCTATAGCAGCTACTGTATATATTTTCTTTCAAATGTTTCTCATTGTCTAAAGAATGTTTTATCAAATGGCATATGTAATGGACTTGCCATACAAATGATGTGAGAACAGAGGACTCTAGAGGCCTGTACATGTGTTTTTCTTGTTTTCAGAGCTACAGATGTTTATGGAACATGCTCATTGAATGTGATATTTGTCGTTAAGCCTGGTTTATTTGTGTCCAATTTTCCATGTTGTGGTAATTGCATTACGTCAGGAATAGCGGTAGTAGAAAATGTTGTCACAGAGATTTTGGATTGTTCACTTCCAGAATTTAAAGAAGTTGTTCACTTCTGCATTACAGTGATATGTCTCCCCATCTCTATCTCCTCTCCGTCTTTTTAGCAAGGAGATCTGTGACCCAGAAATTGGAGGGATGATTGTCATGTGTCCTCTCTGTGATCAAAAGTGTAGCTACTGGAAACTCAACTCAACATGTCTGTCCTCCTGGGTGAGAAAAAAAAAAGTTTTAGATGCACTGTCCCTTCATCATAGACAGATTTTCCTCATATGTGATCCTTTTTTCTCAGCAATCCCATCTATTTGATAATGAGGGGACTGTGTTCTTCGCCATGTTCATGGGCATTTGGGGTGAGCGCACTTATATTGTTTAAAATACTAGCTTAATAGCTCCATCTAGAGGTCATCAGGATATCTCAATATCTAATGAGAGATTAGGAGTAACTGTGCATGAAGCATTTCAAAGTGTTCAAATTGTCACATCATTTGTTCACTAAATAAATCTACAATGAAGGAGCATAATTTGTGTATGCTTTTTGATAATATGTCTGTAATCACTTTAGGGTAGTGATGCATGCTGATTATCCATTACTGAACACTGAATTAATTTCACACAGGGCTCAAAATGAGCTCTGCTTATGCAGTGATTTGATTAATTAGCACTGTGTGTATATTCCTGCACCCATTTTAAAAACGTTTATTTAGTTTCGAAACTTTTGTTAGATTAACTCGAAGTACAATTATTTTAATAGGAGGGAAACACTGTGTAACACTATGTGTGAAGCTGGTTTTTGATAGTAAGTCTGAGGATATACTCCTAAAATGTATTTTCTCTTTCTTCTGCTCTATTTGTCTCTTTCTTTCTCTGGGTGATTTGCAGTGACCCTGTTCCTAGAGTTCTGGAAACGGCGGCAGGCCCGTCTGGAATATGAGTGGGACCTTGTGGACTTTGAAGAGGAGCAGCAGCAGCTACAGATCAGGCCAGAGTATGAGTTGAAGTGCACTGGCCGCAGACTCAACCGCTTCACTCAGGTACCTGCAAACACTACAGTGTGATTTAAAGGGTTAGTTCACTCAAAAATCAGTAATTACTCACCCTCATGTTGTTCCAACCCCGTACGACTTTCTTTCATCTTTGGAACACAAATTAAGATATTTTTTATGAAATCTGAGAGCTGGCTCACTCCTTCATAAGCTTCTAGGCAATTCCATTCTGCCAGTAAGTGGCTCAACCTTACGTTTATCAAGCGAGAAGAATACTTTGTGCACAAGAAATAAAATAAAAAGAACAACTTTATTCAACTACTTATTCTGTGCGGGTGCGCCACATCGCATGTGCCAGAACTGAGAAGATGACCCTCACAATCATTTGATGGGAAATTGTGAAAGGTAAGCTGTTGGGGCATTGGTAAGGCACTTTTACGTTTTCTCGTTGGTTTCTCACGATTCAGACATCCAGGAAATGCACACTTTAGAACCAATTAAAGCACTGCATCGAGACCAATCCTTACCATCTTCTCAGTTCTCGCGTATGTGTTGTGGCGCTCTCGTGAACGTGAGAATATAACAGGAGACACAAAAAATCCAAAGCAGGGTGAAGAATGAAAACTGAACACTTCAAAGAGCTTCTGTTAACAGTTTTTTTTCAAGCATGTTGCTTTGTCAGGTTTCAAATGCATGCTGATAACACTATCTTAATAGTCTTTGTCACGTGTTGATTTGTGACAGAATCTGCCTGAGATGTTTTAAATAATTTACATGATCCTAGTCAATATTTGCATTTGTCTTCTGCCCAAACTGGTTTTTGACACATCATTTAACACATTATCATAAACATGGCAAAGGCAATTCTTCTGCTGCGAAATCAGCCATTTTAGTTATTGTTCCATGTCACAAATACTCCATTTACATTCTAATTTATGTCAGAGTTTTTCTTTCTCAACCATTCAAAACTCTACATGTTGTCTTGGTGATGATTTGCCACTAATACTACCATTCAAAAGTTTGTGTTCAGTAAGATTTTTTTTATGAAAATAATTGTTTGAAGTCATCAACCATGACAGTAAACTTTCACATTGCATTACATTACATTGCAAAAAATAAAAATAAATGCTGTTCTTTTGAACTTATTAATCACCTATTAATCAAAGAATCCTGGAGAAATTAATATAAAAAACAGAAAGAAATTTCCAGACACCAAACCTTTGAATGTTAGTGTAAATGTACTAAAAAAAACTTTGAATATACTTTTGCTTTGGGCTCTTCAAATCCAGTCCTGGAGGGCCAGTGTTTTTCCTGAATTTAACAAACACCCAAAACAAGCCAACCACTGTGTTCAGGATAGCTTTTAAATCACAGACTAGTGTGTTTAATTAGGGTTGAAACTGAAGTCTGCTGTAGAAGAGTCCTGTTATACACTGTAGGGTATCTGAACAGGCTCACATGACATAACCATTCTAAGTTTGGGGAAAAGCTTTTAACATTTGACTCGCGTCTAGTAACTCACCAGCGAGTGCCAGAAAGTCTGTTTCTAATGGCGTTCATTGACCCTTTCATAGCGAACGTGAGTTAAATCAAAAACACCCATAAAACCAGTGAAGAGCTAGCGTCACACAAACACACACACACACAAATGAAGCCTGTCCACTGGCTGGGTCCTACAGGAGACATTAATGGCGCTTTTCCACTGCTGGTACGGCTCGGTACGATTCGGCGCGGCACGATTTGCCTTTCCACTGCGCGGTACGACTCGGCTTTCGTTTTGTTTATCGAGCTTTCAGAGCATTAAGATCGCGTTTTCCGTGTTGTCTCTCAAGGGTTCACTGTTTGTAATTTGCCACTCCCTTTCGGGATCTCTCTCTCGCTTCCTGTTTTTTTCACGTTCAGTGTTGTGTTGTCTGTTTGTATATACATTTATTCCATTTATACAAGTGTATTCCTTTATTAAATACATAATATTAATTTGATTGACTGTCTTGTGCACATTTCAAAGTCCTTTTAATGTTGCGATCAAAGCTACGTGCTTTACAAATTTATTGATACTTAAAGGTATTGTTATAGAATAGGAAAGTTAATCCTCATGGGCAGAGGAACAGCTTTTCTTGAAAGTCTGTAAAAGATGATAATTTTGTGAGGTTTGATGGAGATCGAGTGATCAGGCTTGCTGGACAAGCAGATGATTCGATCATAAATGAATCCCCTTAAAGATTATCCTGAAAATTGATCTAATAAGACAATTGACTTATTAATATTTAATTATAATACTTTTTTGCTCGTTGCATTCAATCCTTCATATAGACCATTGGCAACTTATTCCCTCACGGGTAATTTTATAATTTGTAGGTGATAGTTGTTAAAATTATATTCCCTGTATCTGAGCTAATCCCGAGATTCCCTGTAACACCAACCTATAAACGTTTATTAATAATGTAAATGGGGTTATTTTGGATTCCCTGTTAACTTTGAGAATTCTAAAGTTCGATTGAAATTAATTTATTCATCATCTCATATATTTTTTTATATGTTGTTTAACCGTCATTTTTATTTACACAAAATACTTTTACATGTTATACCATGACTGCAGTTGCATTTAAACAAGTTCCGCTTATTTCTAAAGCACATTTACTGCCGGAAAAACCAAAGTGCTGTACAATAATTACAATATAGATACACAATAAAGATCAATCAATAATCACTTAGAAACATAAAAAAGGATAAATTACATGTTAAAACCCGAAAATAAAGTTTTGAGGGCAGCTTTAAACTCAGATAAAGTGCAAGCCGGTTTAATTTGGGTCGGGAGATTATTCCACAGAGTGGGGCCAGCAACTTCAAAGGTTCTAGGCCTCTAGGCTTCAAAGGCGGGTTCTGGAAATGTGAAGGAGGCGTTTGTTTCCCGATCTAAGTCCTTGCTTAGGAGTGTACGGGTGAAGTAAGTCCATCAAATAAGATTGTGCAAGATTATTTAAAGATTAGTGATAGAATTTTATATTCACTTGTATACTGAACAGGTAACCAATGTAGAGATCTCAGAAGGGGTGTGACGATCAAAGTTTTTACATCCCTTCAGGAATCTAGCAGCTTCATTTTGAACAACTTGTAGATGGGAAATTTGAGTCTTTGTAAAACTATAATATAGAGAGAATATAGACAGTAATCCTGCTGAGATGCATTGAAGGCATGAATAACAACCTCCAAAGAGGCGTTAGAAAGAAAAGTTTTAATTTTAGAGCGAGAGAGGGAAGATAAAGAAACTAGAGCCCACAGAGGCAATTTGCCAGTCAAATTTCAAGCCGTTGTCGATTTCCATACCAAGATTTCGCACTTGAGATGAAATATATGTTTTGGATTCTAGTTTTAGGTGAGCCAAAGACAATAACTTCTGATTAATCTGAGTTTAGGAAATTTTTGGGTTTTTTTAGAGCCATGATTTTACATCATCCAGACCCGCTGATAAACTTTTAAGAACATGCTGTTTTTCCATGGTCAAAGGCAGATTTGCATATCAGCATAACAGTGGAAAGAATTAAGTGTTTCCTTAAGATGGACCCCAAGGGAAGTAAATAGAGAGGAAAAAAGAGTAGGTGCAAGAACAGACCCCTGAGGTACACCAGGTTAACTTGTTGTAGTACTAAACACTTGTAGTACTTATTGGCTTGCTGACACTCTCTTTATTTTAACAGGAAATGGAGCCTTATCTTTCTTTCCCCAGCAAGTGTGCTCGATTCTGCCTGTCTGGAGCAACTGTTCTTTTCTGGGTGAGTTTTCTACCAATTTCCTACACTGTTCTAGCTTGCTAATTTAAAGAAAGTTCAATCTGTTTAAAACTCCCTTCATCTCTTTGTTTTGTCAGACGTTTCTGATAGTGGCCTGTATAATGGGGGTGATCGCTTACAGATTAGCGGTTTATGCAGCATTTGCCAGTGTCATGAAGGACAACCCCACCAGTAAGATCCAGCTTGTGGGTTCTCTCATCACTCCTCAACTTGCCACCTCTGTCACCGCTTCATGCATCAACTTTGTCATTATCCTCATCCTCAACTTCCTCTATGAGCAAGTGGCCATCTGGATCACTGATATGGGTGAGCGAAAACCGCATGGGTCACATGTGCATGAAGATTTGATTCTATAGTTACAGTATGTGGAGTTATGTAGATGACACAGTATGTTTGGACAGAAGACGAGACACTTCTTTATTAAACCCATAAAATACAAAAGAATAATGAGAATACTTGATTCTAAACAACAAAGAAATGCCACAATTTATCAAGACCTTGAAGAAGATATGAGGGAGAAACACCCAGAAACAACTTATAAGGGGATTTCCTTGCCAATAATGCTTGGATAACATGCCCACGTATCCTCGACTAAAAATATTGGCTTGTGCGGTGTATTTGAGATATGTAAACATTGATTTTCGGAATGACATACCGCAAAAGAAAAAAGTTTACATTTTATTTTACATATAACAATGGTTAATGGAAATGCAATTTCACAATTTTTTTATCAACATTTAGAAAATTATTGCTAAATTTTTGTGCAAATCTGTAATGGAACCCTGCTTTTGATTATTACAAAATAACAATACAGTGTGCGTTTATTTTCTGATAATGGCCATTTGACTGTACATTTATCCTTCACATATTTGCTCATCTGTACAGATGAGCTGTATGAAAAAATAATGAACTTCCTCTATTTTTAACTCTCAGAGATTCCCAAGACCCATCTGGAGTATGAGAACAAGCTGACCATGAAGATGTTTATGTTCCAGTTTGTGAACTACTACTCTTCCTGTTTCTACGTGGCCTTTTTTAAAGGGAAGTTTGTGGGTTATCCGGGAAACTACAGTTATATGTTTGGAAAGTGGACCAGTCTGAGAAATGAAGAGGTGAGACAATCTGAAGTATCAGTTCTCCAAAGAACCTAATGTTCTTCTGGTGAATCTCAAAATAAGTAGTTCTAACATGAATTATGCATTTTAATATTTAGTGTGCCCCCGGGGGCTGTTTGATTGAGCTGACCACACAGCTGCTCATCGTCATGGCTGGAAAACAAATGGTTGGGAACGTCCAGGAGGCTCTGCTTCCGTAAGTTTTATTAACTTTGACCTCTAACACTGACTTTGTTTTTGTTTTTTACTTATTTATACTTACTGTTTTATACTTGCATATTTATGTCGTATATATATTTTTAGAAGGTCAGGATGTAGTTGTCCTCTAGGCAATTTTCAAGTCCAAGAAAACACATAATGGTCCCTTTGTGTCTGTGTCTCAGACTTCTCAGAAACTGGTGGGGCAGCAGGAAAGGGCGGAGCCATCCAGAAAGTACATACAGTAGATGGGAGCAGGACCACGATCTGCAGAACTTCAGCCAGTTTGGACTCTTCTATGAGTATCTGGAGATGGGTACGAGTTATTTTGTGTTGATATACCAAAATAAAGTGAATTAGAATCAGTGTAAAAGAATTACTACAATATTTCATATTTTGCTTATTTACTGTATTTCTAATCAAATAAATGCAGCCTTGGTGAGCATAAGATACTTATTTTGAAAGGATTAAAAAAATCTTACTGACCCCAAATGTGTGAACAGTATTATGTATTAAATGTAGACTATATATAATATTTTTTTTAATATATATATATATATATATATATATATATATATATACTTTTCTTTATCATTATAATACATGTATACATAAAAAAGATATTTGTTATCTTTAAGTTCCAATAAAAGAAGTTTAAAGTAAGGATCTGTATCTTCAAATCTGCTAAGGGGTTTCTGTGAGCATTTTCATTCCTTCATCAATTAAACCAGATGTTTCCTGTGTGTTTTAAACAGTGATCCAGTTTGGCTTCATAACACTTTTCGTAGCCTCTTTTCCACTGGCCCCTCTTCTTGCTCTGTTCAACAACATCCTGGAGGTGCGAGTCGATGCTTGGAAGTTTACCACACAGTTCAGAAGGCCAGTGGCAGCAAAGGCACGCAACATAGGAGCATGGGAAGAGATCCTTAATGTGGTGGCCATCTTGTCCGTAGTCACAAATGTAAATGCAAACTGTTTTTTCTGCTTTATATTTAATTGACTTATCCCATAATTTTACAGTCTTGTGTAAAATTGGATTTGGCTTGCTTAACGTGCTCATTCTAAATATAGTTTACTGATTTTAGTGAAATTAAGCATTATTTCCTCCATACTTAAAATCTATTGTGGTTTATTTTCTCCTCTCATTTGCACTTGAGGCCTTCATCATGGCATTCACCTCAGATATGATTCCTCGTCTGGTCTATCTGTACGCCTACCACCAAGGCAGCGAGGCCTCTATGAGAGGTTACATCACCAACAGCCTCTCCTTTTACAACATCTCTCAGATCCCTGAAGATAACCTACCCGAACCTGGAGAAAACCCATCCTGGTTTAACAGCTCTACCATCACGACATGCAGGTTTGTGACTGCCTAGTGGGAACTATAGTTTGAATTAGATCTACACTTCTGTATACTAAATTAACAGCATAATGAAAAAAATTGTTTCCAGGTATCGGGACTATAGATACCCACCCGGCCATGAAAAGCAATACACACACACAATGCAGTTCTGGCACATCTTGGCTGCTAAGCTAGCCTTCATCATCATCATGGAAGTAAGCAACAGCATGATTCAAAGTACTGTTCATTTCATTTTAAAAAAACCTAGAGTTAATATGGTGGAATATGCAGGAGAATTTATAATAACTTTTATTTTTTTATTGGGTTTATAGAGCCAATAAAAGGAAAGTGAAGTAGAGAATTGGGAAAGCAAGTAAGAGAAAGTTAGCAATCGTTAAGTTCAGTAGCTTACACTACAGCTCAAAAGTTTCAGTCAGTAAGATTTGTATTAATTTAATTAACAATGTAAAAGTTTTTTTCCTGTCAGTTTTGATCAATTTCAAATAAATGCTGTTGTTTTGAACTTTATATTCATCAAATAATCATGGTTTCCAGAAGAAAAAAGCAGCACAACCGTTATTAACATTAATAATAAAAATAATAAATGTTTCTTAAACACCAAATCAGCAAATTAGACTTATTTTTGGATCAAGCTGAGTTAAAGGTCCTAATCATGCCAATCATCGACAAATCATGCCATGAATTTGGGCCAGCTAACTCTCGCATCCTGAGACGCTGGCTTGGATATGTGCCAAAAGTTCCTAACACTCCCTTTAGGGAACAGGAAGTGAACCTATAAGTGCCTACTTCGGAGGCCACTTTCAGTTATATGTGGACAGAACGCAAAGCTTCAGGACCTCAGACCAGCTCTTCGTCTGTTACGGAGGCCTGCAGAAGGAAAAGGCTGTCTCCAAGCGAGGATGGCCCATGGATACTGGATGCCATCTGCTTGGCTTACGAAGCCCAAGGTGTGCCTTGCCCGTTTGGGTTGCGAGCAGACTCAACTATAAGTGTTGCTTCCTCCTGGGCCCTGGCTCAAGGCACCTCGCTGACAGCACCTATTGCCTCCGTGTAGAGCCGGTATCTTCCTACGGGTGGCCAGTAGTGTTAGGGACCCGTTCTTAGTGTCAGCTTGCAATGCCACTCCCGCCCCCATGGGCCGGATACATGCGTCTTTTTGCTCCAGTAGTGTTCCCCAGAAATGGCTAACCCTGTGAGATCACCCCTCTGGCAGTCAGACGTTGCAGAGCGACTGATGCCAGGCCTACACTCGTATTCTTGGGGAACCTGTGTTAGGCTGGGTGTCCATATGTAGTGGTCCCTGTGGTGACCCATATGTGTATTCCTCCACGATCAACTCCTCTTTCCCTTGACAGAGCTCGCTCTGCTGTCTCTGCTGGTGATCTTTCAAGCTTTCCCAGCATTTCCCAATAAGTCACACTGAGTGAGTCTTGCGGAACAGCAGTGATTGGCCTTCCCAGCACTCGGTCAGGCCAGGAGGCTCAAGCAGAGCGTTGGAAGGGCCAGCAGCCGTGGCGTTTTGGTAGATATCCCCATTCGTCAGAATCACTTCTGACTCATGTTGTAGTGATCTGACGAAGGGGAACGTCCTTTTGCGTATGGTAACCCTCGTTCCCCGAGACTTGAGTCCTGTCGCCTCAGTTGCTGAGCTTCCGCTGTACGGCCGAGTCACAGGTCTGGCTCCTCAGCGGAAATACAAGGATGCAAACGCACCTGCTGTTTATTATATGCTTGTGCTGGTGCAATTAGCGCATGCCAATGTGCATTGGCTTGTTTAGTTTCATTTGAAGTAGATAGGCTCTCGCACGCGATCCCCATTCGTCAGAATCACTTTTGACGCACTTCTCCGTTCCCTCCTCAGGGAACCGAGATGTTTTTATTTATTACCAGTTCATCATTTTAGTGCGTCAACTTATGTTGCTTTGGAAATAAACTGAAATTTCAAATTTTCATTGAGTTTGAGATTTACAACTAACATTTATATTTTACTTTAGTTTCATTTTAATGAACAGAAATGTTTTTAATAGCTTTAATTTTAGGTAATAATAATAACCCTGGTATATAATAAATAATAAGTCTGTCTATTAGTTTCAAAACGTGATTGCTTGAAACTTAAAGAAGAAGAAAAATAGTGCAGAAATTGAAAATGGAGGATTAGAACTGTGTGTGATGATTTTTGGCCATAAGAATTAGTACAGCAGTACTCTGGTCTTGCTTTAACATGAACATTTTTTTGAATTTTTATTAAGAAAATGAACTGAGCTCAATACAGTGATGAAAAGACGTACTGTATGAACATTAATATTTGCTAAGCATTTACTTACCATTTGACACACAAGTGTACCCTGGTTTCACAGATAAGGCTTAAGACTAAAAATGTTAGTGCCACTGCCATCTCAAGATGCAACACCAGTAATGTTTTTTTCCTAAGGCATGTTTATAAAAGCCACTTAATTGTCCTGATTGAACTAAGGCCAAAACCCTGTCTGTGAAACCAGGCCTTAGCTGTCTAAACTTGGTTGTACAGTATGATGACTGTTCCTCTGTTTCCCCTCGTTTCTCAGCACATTGTATTTGTGGTGAAATTCTTTGTGGCGTGGCTGATTCCAGATGTGCCGTCAGACGTGAAAGCGCGTATAAAGCGGGAGCGCTTTTTGGTTCAGGAATACCTCCACAACTATGAAGTGGAGAAACTTAAAATGCAGCTGAGTCAGAGTTTCTGCTTGTCCACAGAAACGGCCTCACTGCTGCCCTCTAGTCCTAATAAACACCAGGTGCTCTCTGAATGTATTTGAACATCCATGAGCCCTCAGGACTAATCAAATGTACTGTACAATGCAAAGCATGGAGGAATCAAATCTTCGGGACCCCCTTCAAATATTTATTGCAAAAAAAACTGCCTGCCCGTATTCAGACAACTGCCAGAACTTTTACAAAGAACGACCCGCCTAACAATGATACAAACCTGCAGTTTTTTTCCTGCTTGCGGAGAACAATACAGTTTTTTTTGTTTTTTTTTACATGTCTGGAGTGCACTTGTATAACTAAACTCTTTCAATGGAGAAAGGCTTGGAGACACATCACAGTGATTTTAACCGCAAACCCTCTTGAATGCAGAGCCCGGTGCTCATGTTGCCTCGAGAGCAAGTTCAGATATGCTCATTAGAAGACTTAAGAAAATGTTTTTCGAAGGCAATAAAGCTTTTACGTCTGTCCAGCTTGTTGCCATAACCTTTTTCTTTTGAAGATGTGATCTTTTTCCCTGTGCGTATGACTGAAAGAGGTACTTGTAGTCGTTTTTTGTTTGTTTTTTGCTTCTTTTTCTGATCTGTCAGGTTTTTTTTTATTTTTTTAAGATTTTTAAAAAATTTAACAGTTAATATTTGTTTTTGTCCAGCTGCAGTTTTCTTTCCCCTTTTATAACACATAATAGCATCATCATGTCTGTAGTACTTGCATTATCATGTTTCTCAGAATATTTATATTTTTATTGTTGATATTCTTTTAATTAATACAGTACCTTGTAGAAAAAATTGCTACCCACACATTCTGTTCAATGTAATATTAAAAGATATTTTTCTTATGATTATTATTGTTAGCTTTCATCGAGGATGTATTTATTGCTTTAGAATAATCATATAACTGATTTATTATCTGGTTGGAAGGATTGTGTTTTAAGCTCTATAATGACTTGATATGTATTTTCTGATGCTTCAGAAATCAGAAATTCAAGCCATTATGCATCACCTCATTCTGTCTATGTTTGCACATATCGTATATCTGAGGATAATGAACATTAGCTGTTATCTTTAATCATGACAAGCAGAACACTAGTCTTTTTTTCATTATATTATTTCACTGTAATTGAGTTCTGCACAATAGCACTAAACAGGATCAGTTTAGATTTTTGCCATCAGTTCTCCATGCATTAGTTACTTTGATAATCACCCTGATAACTGATATTTGATATTACAGCAGTGATGGGGTGAATTAATTCAGGGAAACAGGCTGTCAGAGAACATTTTTCAGCTGCCCCATCTAGATTCCAGATGTTTGGGTTACTACATTCTGTAGCACTGTTGATGAACACTATTCACTCAGTGCCAACCATCCTCTACAGAGACTTGAAAACAAGCAAGCATGTTAATATTATGTCCCAGGTGTGTGAAAGTGTCTTATCAATTTAACTACACACGACTTCCTTGTACAGAACATTTTGTGAGCCATACATGTTAATTTCACACAAATGTGTTTAAATTCTCTCTATATATTTTTTTTTAGCTCGTCGAGTGATCTATGCTGTCTTTCATAGATCTTTTATGGATAATACAATTACTGTTTACAGAATTATTATTGTATTGTGTGTTGCTATACTTGTAAAAAAAATGTTTTATTCAAAACAAAACATAATCTATGTGCCCAATGACAATATTTAAAAAATGTTACAGGGACATTTGAAAAATGTCAACAACAAAAAAAAAAAAATGCGCTTAGTTAGGATTTCTTTGTGTTTAGATGAGAACGTCACCCATGCCTTTGCCTTAATTATTTTCTTTGACAATGATGTATGTGTATTTTTTATTTGGCCTACAAATGTTTACAGAATGAGTTGTATGAAAGCCGTGTGAAAAAAAGAAGAATTGTGAATATTAATGAATCAAGGTTTTAAAAGAAATTATTGTTTGCAGTCAAATGACGAGAATGTGCCAAAATAAAGTCAATGAAGTATATCACACGTGACGTGTTAGCACTTCTTTTGCGTCCTCTACACTGTCTGCATTATGGAAATGAACACAAGATGGCGTCTGCGCTTCACTAAGCGCGCCATCGTCAACCTGTTGTGTGCCTCTTTCAAGGACGCGCACAGCGTCGCAACAGCGCAGTTACTTTCCCACGAAGAGCTCCGTGATTTATCAAGATATCAAAATAATAAATTACTAATAACTTGTGAAAATGCCCCACCAGCATATCCCGCATTATTCCCGGCCATTAAAAACAGACTTAAATTTCAAAATGGTCTGTATTGGCCTCGAATTTGACACACGCGCACATTCAGTTGCATTTTTTTTATTTTAGCTGTGGATGACAGAGAAACAGAGAGAGGTAGGGCGACTGCTAGATATGTATGAATTATTAATACGCTTTTCCTTCACACCAGCACACACACTTGGAGGGGGGAAACACCCCTCATTCGGTTTCCATAGCACCGCCCCCAGGAGGCTTGCACGGCCTTTGATGGAAAACAAGCAATAGGCATTAAAGCACAAATGCAGAAACTTCGAATGTCACGTCACGTGCCTTTCATGTAGCCTACGCATCGAAAAACTATCATTTTTCCCTACGTGGAACACAATCAGATCATCTGAGGACAAAATCAGAGAAAATGTGAATGGAATGTGAACATTGTCCGCCCTCTCCAACCCCTCCCAAAGCAATGAACCGCTGCTGGCACACTGAGGGATTGATCCGCCTTGCGCGCAGCACACACTGCTAGTTGGCAAAGGAGTGGCGGCGGGAGCTCGCGCCGCTCTGATCGCGAGACTGTCGCTGACCTTGGTGCTGAACGCTTTCACCTCCCTTAACTGTCACTTTGCACCTAAAAAAGTGACAGTGCGAGAAAAGGAACTGAACCAGTTCTTATTTGATCATACCTCGTTTTTTATTTGCTGTTATACGATTTTATTTCCAACTCAGTTTGAAGCTAAGAATAATTTATTGACTGCAATCTGAGATGGCATCGCGTGCCCTTATCGCGCGCAGGGCAGTTTATGAGTATAAAATTATGAGTAGACAGAGCCAGGGCACTTCTGATATCTCTCTTGTGTAGGCGGATTTTTTTTTTTTTTTTTCCTTCGCTCGTGAATTTTCCTCATCTGTCTTACTGAATCATTGATCCGCTGGGTATCGGTCCGGTATGCTCTGTCATCTCACACAGTGACATGGTACTTTAACATTACCGGGGAAAAAACGAGGGATTATCACATTTGGACATGGAGACTCCGAGGGAACCTGGTTTTGTGCCCAGCAAAGAGGGGCTGAAGCAACTAGCGGGGAAGACACTGGGGCGCGTGTACAAGTAAGATATTTTAACATTTTCCACATGATTCAGTCATTTTAAATAAATAGGCCAAGATGTGTGCTATGAATTCATATGAACTCTATAACGGAACAAAAAATGCGCGAATTTGTGGCTAGTTTGGTCTGTTCAATAACGAGTTTCCCCGGTCGGGTTTGGCGTCACGGCTCACGGAGACGTGCAGAAAATTATGTAATTCTGCATAATCTTGGGAGGAGGTGATGGAAGCATGCAAGTTTTTCTAAATTGAAAGGTTGTCATTGTAACCCTGCGATTAAAATGCATTTCTTTTATGCATAGTAATCGTTCAATCCCCTTGAGTGTCTCTTCTCTTTTTTAAGAGATCTTTGACATATAGGCTACTTGCAAAAAACACGATTGAAATGATAATGAGAAAATCGGTTGATAATCATTTATCGTTGCTCCTTGAAATTGAGTCATTTTTGTGCGCGTACGTGCCTTTAAAAAAAACCTTTTTTGTGTGTGTAATTTATGAAAGGAGAAAAAAGATCGAGCACCTCAACCAGGAACGAATTGTTCATTCGCAACTGAAAATACATTTCCACTACATTTCATACATGTGTCTCATAATATTTCAGTTTTTTTTTTCGTTTACTTATATATATTTTGTAGTCTGGGAAAAAGGGTATTTTCCAAAACACAGGGACATTGACTTTTATGTGTCTACTGAAATTAAAATAAATGAATTGACATTCATAATGCAGTTTGTGTGCATTTTATGCAGTTTCCACGTTCAAAATATTACACAATAAATTGCATCCGTCACGTCTGCTAATTAAATCATATGAATGAATCGAAAGTTTTTAAACAAATATATTGACGTGTTTGCACATTTATTGAATATATCTGCACATAGCCTACTATGTTTTCATTAATAATAATGAAATAGTAAATACCTGTAAGTAAATAACTCTTTTTGGATACCCATGGCTATTTGGTGTAATGAAAACGAATATCCTGCTATAGTGAATATGAGTGGACCTAAGCCCGTGTGAATGTAAATAAGGTGAAGGTGAAGGGAATACTGCAATGCGGTATACAGTGCGCTTTAGCAGCACGAAGCCTGTGATGTTTACAAAAAAATATCTGTGAAAAAAAAGAAATAAGCAAACTATTCCTGCAGGCCATTTCAATAACTATTGTCTAAATCTGTCCGTGCAGGCCTACTTGAAAAAAATATATATATTATATTTCAATTAACTTAATGCCAAAAGGATATATTATATATATAGGATATATATTTTTCTTTTTTGCTGCTTCAATTTGGTTGCTTCAATAATAAAAAAGTGATGCAATTCCTATTGGTTGATTCGGGATCATTTCAAGGAGTCTGACAACTCTCTTTTGACATATGCAGAGTGCTAGAAAAGAGGCAAAAACCTGGCGACAACATTGAATTGACCGAGGATGGACGGCCTTCCCAGACAAGTGAGAAAAAGCCACCTTTGTGCGACTGCACGTGCTTTGGACTTCCGCGCCGCTACATCATCGCCGTCATGAGCGGCCTCGGGTTCTGCATCTCCTTCGGTATTCGGTGCAACTTAGGCGTGGCAATAGTGAGCATGGTGAACAACAGCACCCTTCACCTGAACGGAAAGATCGTCATCAAAGAGGTTTGTGCGCGTGGCACGCTTGGATTTTATATGTTCACGTCAGCTTCGTGTTACCCCCACTCACAGCCCATAAGCTCACACACACACACACACACACACACACACACACACACACACACACACACACACACACACACACACACACACACACACACACACACACACACACACACACACACACAGAGAGAGAGAGAGAGAGAGAGAGAGAGAGAAGAGAGAGAGAGAGAGAGAGAGAGAGAGAGAGAGAGAGAGAGAGAGAGAAAGAGAGAGAAAGAGAGAGAGAGGGTGTCTGAAATCAATTTATGAAAATACCAAAAAAATAATAAAGGGAATAATTCGAAAGCACAATGGTTTGTTGGAAAGAGTTTGTTAGTGAATGTCCCACTACTAGCTTGGAAAATATTGAAAACAACTAGGCCACTCATGCAAAAAGAAAAAAGAAAAAAAGAAAAATGACCTTGGTTATATCAGCCTCAAATTGATTAACTCTTCAGCTGGAAACTAATCTTTCGCTCTTGTCATTTCATTTATTGTGCACAATAATCAATACACATTTTGTGCTATATTTTAAAAAAAATAAAAGTGCATCTTTTCCCATAACGAATGATATCTTTTAGGCTAGGCTATTTACCATGTTATTAGAGGTGTGTGAAAACGTGTGTATAAATTTGTTTAAATGTTTAAATATGTTTTTAGTTGTCTCGCCTTTTACAGACAGGATTTGTAATCTGTTATTTTCTGGTATTTCTCTTCCATAGAAGGCAAAGTTCAACTGGGACCCGGAAACAGTTGGAATGATCCATGGCTCGTTTTTCTGGGGATATATTGTGACACAAATTCCCGGAGGATACATTTGTTCTAGACTGGCGGCAAACAGGTAAAGCTTTTGAAACATAGACTGGATGTGTATTTGTTAATTCATTCAGATTATTATTATTATTTATAGTAGAATTATTTCAGTAATGCTTTTAAGTCGCATTTGGTTGATATAGGCCTATTTTCCACATTGCAATATAGGCTAGGAAAAAGCCTAATGGTAACGAAAGTACATTCATATGCTAATTAATTGTTAAAACATTTACTAACAATAAATATTCTAGAATAATACTTTATTTTATTGATAAATTCTAAAATTTTTAAACGGATCACAGATGTTTGTCCCTAATGTTGCATGTTACGCCTGTTAGCCTACTCAAAGATGGTGTTGCCCACGTTTTCCAAACCAGCAGATCGTGCACAGAGCTTCTGCACATAACAGGAGCTGGCAAGTTCAAATGCAGCCAGTGTCGCATCTCCAGGTGTTTGTCAACCCAAGACGAAAGCAGTGCGAAAATAATGCCAAACAACGAATTTCGTTAAATGTAGCAATCACAAATGTATTTGAAATGTATTAAACATTGTTGAATGTAATAGTATAAATAATTATTACATGGCTTCAGTAATATAAGACTATATAAAACATAATTGAAATAAATATTTGAAATAAGCAATAGCCGAATTCGCATTAGCAAAATCGAGCTACAAAGATTGTTTTTTTACCTTGGTTATTCATAGCGCATACTGGATATACTGTCATCGGAAGAAATAGAGGATGATGGGAGGAGCTGATGTAGCACAAGTGCGACTCAGCCTCCAATTTGTTTTATTGATTGGTTGATTGTGTAAATACTTAAGGAGGACATGCATTTTGTGTGAAATTAATTTAGTTATACTCTATGCAACACACTTAACTGTATGCATTAGGCTATTATAGTCCAGTGATTCAATTTTGTTACAGAAAACGAAGAAAGGAGAAAGATCTCTAACGAAATTTTTATTAGATATTTTGGAAAACGTCTCAACGTTTCCATTTGAAGAAGGCCATGGTTAATATTAAAGAAGGCATAATAGCCTACATCGCTGTTCTACATCTAATTGTATTATTATTATATAAACCTTATCAATACCATTTTTTTATTCACGTTTTCAAGGGGAAATGAAATCAAATAAACAAACGAATAAATCAAGGCTTCAGACAGGCAGAGAGAGTTCATTGCTATGGTTGACGTGTGTGCTCGTGTTTCGGTGTTGCGTGAGTGGCAGACTGAAGGCTGACCCGTCGTGTGAGTTGTAGGATTAGACTCTGTCTATGGGGCATTCTCCACCTGTTAATGAGGTCCCGGGGGGAACCGTGTCTAATCTGTTCAATGAGGGGGGCATGGCAACCAGCCCCGGACATGCTGCCAGAGGGTTTGGCAGTGCCTCATATATCACACAACAAATTTATCAAAAATAAAACTGCCATGTCGGTAGCTGGAAATATTTGGATCGACATAGCCGATTGAAATGCTGTGCAATTGAAGTTCTATTAACTCAGTAGCTACGTCAAATCTTTGACATAATTGAGGTCGCAGAAATTATACATCAGTTCTCAGTTCATATTTCGGCTATTGGTTGACGTGATTGAGGTCTAATAGAATCAGCGAATCTCGTGCCGGAGAACTCCCTCAATCCGATTAGCGAGTGCCGGTGGGAGAGGTGAGAGAAAGGGTCTTGAGCTCTGCAGGACGCCAGGAAAATTGGAAATAAATGGAAACCCGTATTTCTTCTCTGGCAGTAGGGACTTCAGCCTGTGCGACCAATATCCCCGTTTTATTATTATTAGGCTATTATTATTTTCTTCTACACAGAAAGATTTGAATGTAGGCTATAACGTCCATTTTTGGGGGGTTAAAGTAGAGCTTAAAGAAACCAAAATGTTACATATGAAATGCATTTTTTGCATTCTATAATCCAGTGGTCTATAATGAAACCTTGTTTCCATCTGTTATTCAGGGTATTCGGCGCAGCCATTTTCCTCACGTCCACACTGAATATGTTCATCCCCACAGCTGCACGTGCTCACTATGGTTGCGTCATATTCGTCAGGATATTACAAGGGCTTGTAGAGGTAAGTACGATTTTCTCTCATGTCATTCTGATTACTTGTTTGCTAATATCTAATATCATACCTTCTCTATGTATTCATATCTAAAATTTGAACTCCTGCCTTTGGTGGATATTTTCTCAAAAAGCCATTTGTGGGAATTCTTCCTAAGCCCATGTCCTGTAACAATTAGTTATTATGGCCTGAGGATATTCCGAGAGAATAGTAACCCAGGCTTTGTCTTTAGTACAGCTGCCTGTATTGATCTGTAGAGGCGCATGTGCCTATGACAACAAAGTATATATATATATATATATATATATATATATATATATATATATATATATATATATATATATATGCCATCATACATCACAGTGTAATGTCACATGTTTGTAATTTAAAACCAAAATGAATAATCTGAAAATGTGTCTAAGCACATGTCTTTGTAAACCTGATTTGTAGTATTATTGTTATCTAGGGTGTGACCTACCCAGCCTGTCATGGGATCTGGAGTAAATGGGCTCCTCCACTGGAAAGAAGCCGTCTAGCCACAACCTCTTTCTGTGGTAATTTACATCTTTATTCTCTTTCAAGTAAATTGGTTGTTCGTAAAAAAAAATCATGTGCCATTATATTTTGTTTAGTTGCCTCATTATTGTGTGCATATTAAAATTTAAAGATACATTTGTTGTTTGTCCTCAAGAATTCTAGGAAACATTATTTATTCATGGACTGTATTTTCCTGTGTTGTTTTAATGCTTGTATTCAGCGATTTTGATTTGAAGCTGCCAGAGTTGAAGCTGTTTTTGGTTCCATTTGAGCTCTCACGTGGCCCTCATCCTCTCCCGTTCTGTAGGTTCCTATGCTGGAGCTGTCATTGCCATGCCTCTAGCTGGGATCCTGGTGCAGTACACTGGCTGGTCATCTGTTTTCTACGTATATGGTAAGAGTGGTTTGTGTGTGTGCACCACTGTATGAGCCATGGTTATAGTGTATATGGCATAATTGTATAAGAGTGCTTAACGGTCTTGATGAGTGTATTTTAGTAAGTGTGTAGTATGGATCAACTGTGTAGCACTGATACTGAGTATTGATTTTTCCTCTGATGCTGCCATGTGTCTATCCTCTGCTCTGACACTGAATCTGCCTGTCCCTGTGCCAAGAATTAGCACACTCTGTCTGGAAAGCAATGAACTGTAATTCATTCAGTTAAATGAGGAGTTTTCAGTCAGCTGATCTTCCTGTCTGCTTCTTATCTGACATCATTTTATGATGCTTTGCTTTAAGATCAACATCTAAGAACTCTTTGTTTCTCTTTAGGGTGTTTTGGGATGTTCTGGTATTTGTTCTGGATCTTGGTGTCATATGAGAGCCCAGCTGTACATCCCACCATCACTGCTGAAGAACGCTGCTTCATTGAGGAGAGTATCGGAGAGAGCGCTAAGCTGCTAGGACCTGCAGAAGTGAGTGACCCCATACATAATCATACTCCAAACTTCTGGATATGGACTAAAGGACTCAAGTCCTAAAAAGAGATGGTTTGACTAATGGAATAACATCTCCCCTCATTCAAACCTATAAGCATCACTCTTATAATTATCTGTAATTATAATACTCAGTTGTTGCTTGAAACAAATCAAATTCATATGGTTGTGCTTTAAAAGATTGTAGAGATTAATGGCCCTTGCACACTGAGTCCAAAATTCGCATCCGCAATTTTCACACGTTAAAAACATAAATACGACCACACGTTTAAATCACACTTGCACACTTTCGTCCGTCATAAAAAAAAATCGGATCAGGTTTGATTTTCTGTGTTTTTTCATATCAGTAGCAAGCAGTTTGAATGGTTTTTGAATGGTGTTTTGACAATTCAGAGCCACCGAATCACGAATACGAAAAAACGCATACGAAATTTCTGACTCCGTATGCTAGGCCTTAACAGCATAATTTGCTATTGTCTATTTATTTTCACATAAGGTTAATAATTGGCAAAAGAAGAGGATATGTTTTCTTTTAAGATTTTGACCTTGTTTAAGATTGGGAGCTTTGATGGAGAGAGAAACCCCTGTTTACAGTTACTGTGAACAAAATTATTATGACATTGCTGTAGTTTAAAACTTGTTTTGAGTTATTTGCAATTTGATAGACGGTCAATGAAACCATAAAATTATTTCAATTTCCAGTAATATGTTTTTTTTTAAAGATTCCTAATTTGATTTTGAAGGTCTCCTCCTACAATAGGTTTACATACATCCATGTTCAAAAAAACACTTTAATTTTCTCATCATATTCATTGCACTTTTTTCACAGTATTTTAGTATTTTAAATTTCTTGATAAAGGATTCACTCTCTTAACCCCTCCTTTCCGAGACCTTCTGCTCTGATTGGTCAGATGGCCCAGTCTGTTGTGATTGGTCTACTGCTTACACATGTTCATCCATGACCATATTTGATTTTTAGCTCCAGAAACTTCCTCAGCACTTGCATATATAAACAGTAACAATGGCATTGGTTTTAAGTCCTAACCTTTGGAAGAGCATGCAAAGTGGATTTACTGAGCAAAAAAACAAAAAAAAACAAACATGCAGTGTCTTCTCGACATGTCGAAATTCTCTGCTACAACTGCATTATTTGAGGGTGGGCCAAAGTACTAAGTAGACATTGTTCGCATCAATAAAGACCATAGGCAAATGTGTTATGATTATAATACCCTGGAATTGCTGACGACTCATTTCAGCAGTTCAGAATCAACTTTTGATTGAGACAATCATTTTATGGATTTTGCACTTTAATCTTTAAAACTTTGCAGACGTTTTACATGAAACCTTTTCACATAAAAGGTAATATTTTAAAAAGCATATAAGTCTGGATGTGTTGAAAAACATGAGGAGATAAATGTGTGACTACCAAAACATGTTGCCTTTAAAGTATAAACTTATTTTATTAATCTATTGTGGTCTTATAGATTTTGAGGTAGAGGCCGATATATTCAGTGTCACCATATGAGGATTTAATTAAATTCGGTAACATACCAAAGACATATAGTATAAGAGAAGTCTTGCACATTAGTTGTTTTGAAGCTATAAAATGTCAGTCAGCTAATACTTTGATTTCTTTGGTGTAAATGCCATGCACTCCTAGAGAACATCAGTACTGACAAAAAATCAAAAATGTTCAAGACACGACAGATAAAATCATTATCAATATGGCTATAAACTGCAATACTAATTTCTCCGACAGAAATTCAAGACACCTTGGAAGAAATTTTTCACGTCCATGCCTGTCTATGCAATCATTGTGGCCAACTTCTGCAGGAGTTGGACCTTCTACTTGCTGCTCATCAGCCAGCCTGCATACTTTGAGGAGGTGTTTGGCTTTGAGATTAGCAAGGTAATTTCAGTTTACCTTTTATATTGCATGTATTTAAATTGGTATTTGTTTTATACAAAATTCATGATTGATTGGATCAAAATGGCTAGTCTTGGTATCTAAGTTGCATGATTTTTGACTATAATTCTATTGTATATCCGTAAATGGGTGACCTTTGTCATTCCCTAAGGTCTGGAATAGGTTGATAAATTATTCATTGTGAGTAGTTCATGATGAATTATTCATTAATCATTTATTGGTGATTTAAGTCTGTGCTTGCATCTCATTTTGCTCTCGTTTCCTCACCTGCTACAGTTAAACCTGAAATCATGTCTTTGCATCTATTTGTTTAATTAACATACTAATTCATAGGGATGCCTTTCATATTACAGTAATGTTGCATGTCAATTTATTTATTGTTTTTTATCCAGTATGTGTAATTGTGTAACATGTAATTAACTAGTTGCGAAAATCTAGTCTTATTGTAGATTAGACTTCGGACTTTTCTCTCTTTTCTGTGGTGGAACCACATTTTTGGTCAATTGGTAATAAGGACTGTTTTATTCAGGTTGGCATGCTGTCCGCCTTGCCCCATCTGGTGATGACCATTGTAGTACCCATTGGAGGACAGTTAGCTGATTACCTTCGCGTCAAAAACATCCTGTCAACTACAACAGTTCGGAAGATCATGAACTGCGGAGGTGAGTGGAGCCTATTGCAGATACACACACAGCTATATATAGCTCTAGAAAACCATTTGAAATGTTATGACCTAAATATTTCACACTTTTACCCTTTCGGCATTTCCTCTAAATATATTTTTATTGTCATTTTATTTGTCTATTTTAGCTTAGTGAATTGTTTATCCACATGTTTTTATCTTTCACAGGCTTTGGGATGGAGGCCACTCTCTTATTGGTTGTTGGTTACTCGCACAGTAAAGGGATGGCCATTTCATTCCTTGTGTTGGCTGTCGGCTTCAGTGGATTTGCAATATCAGGCAAGTCCTTGGGGAAACAATATGTCTGATTTAATACATTCCCATGCAAACCTGCCGTTTATACACAACAATGACAAGAAAAAGCAGCAATAAAAAGCAACCATATGCAGCCAGGGAAGACTGCAAATAATGCCTTGTTTGTAACAAAATACCATTGTTCTCCTTTTTACACTCAAACACACTCTTCCTCCACTGCAGCTTGGAAGGAATAAGTGGTTTTGCTGGACTTTTTAAATAATTCATACACACTGTCCCCTGAGAGCAAAGGCAGCACATCCAGACAGATCACTCAATGAGGGAGGGCCTCCGCTCTACAAGATGGCGTGTCTTTCTATTTTTAGTCTGTATCTCCAACATCATGTTAGTCATACTGGAAAAAATGTGCACTCGTGATACAGAACAGTATAGAACTGAAACGGAGTGTTTGAAAACATCTTTCTGTAATGTTGTTTGTTGCAGTGTTATTTTAGTATCACTATTCTAACCTATTATAGTTTTTGTTCATATTTTAAAGTAGATTTTTTTTCAATGTCTATATACTGTAGCTTTATTTAATTTTAGTTATTTTAGTACTAGCTGAAATAAAGTGAATGTTTTTATTTAATTTGATTTCAGTTAATGTTTATTTTAATATAATGAAAATATTTTTTAATGGTTTTAGTTTTAATGATAATATCCCTGGTTTGTTGGTATTAACACAGTGGAAAAAATATAATTATTTAGTTATTTCACTTTTTGTAAGATGTTAATAAAATTTAAACCTTTATTTTCCATCAGGTTTTAATGTCAATCATTTAGACATCGCTCCTCGCTATGCCAGTATCCTCATGGGAATCTCTAATGGAGTGGGAACTCTGTCAGGAATGGTGTGTCCTCTTATAGTGGGTGCCATGACCAAACACAAAGTAAGACCACTTTGAATTTTTAAGTGTGCTATGTGTTTGGACTGGAAGCCTTGAATGACTGATGTTGCTATAGAAGGTTGAGTTTTTGTCATCTATCATATTTTGTTATAGCTTTCTCCATATTTATTGTCAAAAGTGCTCAGATTGTACTGCATGTTTATTTCATGCGTTATTCTTGCAGCTCCCAGGATGGGTTTCTTTATGTCAATGAATACTTGACAACTCCTTTATCCTTTCAGACCCGAGAAGAGTGGCAGTATGTGTTCCTTATCGCTTCCATGGTGCATTATGGCGGCGTTATCTTCTATGGCATCTTCGCCTCTGGGGAGAAGCAGCCGTGGGCAGATCCGGAGCAGACCAGTGACGAGAAGTGTGGTTTCATTGATGAAGATGAGCTGGCTGAGGAAACAGGGGACATCAACCAGAGCTACAGTGCCATGGGAGGTCCAGCCAAGACCTACGGGGCCACCACGCAGTTGAACGGAGGATGGGCAGAAGGATGGGATAAACGAGAGGTGTTTGTACAGGATGGTGTGGAAGAAGAGGGTTACGGATACAGGCAGGGTGGGGATTACTCCTAGACCTTGCAAACACACACATACAGACACGAACACACACACACACACACACACACACAGACAGACAGACAGACAGAAATACCTACAGTGGCGCAAGAAAAGTATTCAAAAAAACTTCACAAGTCACAGTTGAAAACGTGTAAATTCCATCGCATTAAATAACAAGATATCAAACCAAGTGCAATCTGTAACAAATCAGCTTTTCTTTAGTGGCTGTATGAAGTGTCCATTTGAAGTCTCTTCATAAAAATATATATGTAGTTATATATGAATAATGTATATGATATTTAATTATATTATCCAATCTAACAAACTTGTTTTTGTAAGATGTTTAGCTTTAAAAAAATGAGTTAATGTAATGACATTTATACATTTTAACTATGACTTAAACATCCAGATACTTTTTGAGCCACTCTACAGTATAAAAATATATGATAGATTTTATAGGGTCTGTAAGCCCTAAAAAAAGATTATCGATTATCGATGTACAAAACCCTAAGAATTGATATGTTTGCACAAATTGAAGTGATGAAATCCTACATTTAAATGTGTCAATTATACAAAGAGGGAATTCCATATCAAAATTGGCTGACTGTAAATGTTCTATGTATTAAAAAGTAGAGTAACTTCATTTCAAGTGCAATCGTGCATCACAAGTTTTTCCACCCCATTATTCTGAGCCTTTACAACATAGAAAAGCCTTTAGAGTTTGTCAGGCAACTGGCTTCCAGAACTAAGGCTCGGATAATGAATCTCATCCATGGAGAAAAACCGCTGTGGAGAATTCCAACCAAGCAACAGGTTTACACTGTCTTTTTCTGATTGCACTAAGGGAGCTGGACAATGTTGTTTAACAGCACACTAAGTGGGTGTTTATATCTTATTATGTGTTACTTGTCCATCGTATAATTCATATTTCTGAGAGATTAAAGAGCACTTTGGTCTTTGACACTGCAGAGAAAAAAAGCACAGTTGTTCAGATGACGTAAAAGCAACAAAAACAATGTTTCTCAAGCTCAGCAGGTTGTTTCAATTGGATGGTGTTGTTCTATTTGGTGTCTGGTGTAATAGATGAAACTTGGGTTTAAATCATTGGAAATGTCTGGGAACATTATCGCAAAAGCTACAAAAAAGCAAAAGCACAGGGTGTCAAAACTCCAAGACTCTTTAAATTCCATTCCATTCTTTTAACTCCATGCCATTTTGACATCTGTGAATGTTAGTTATGCATGGGTTAAAATAGTTTTTGTAAATGTTGTTTTTCATTTGACTATTACTACGTTCTTTTACTTTACAAAACTGTTACTGCCGTGTCAATTTCTTTGCACAATTAACCAAAGGTAACCTGTAGTGTGGGGTTTTAGCTGGGATGGGGGAAAAGTGTCCATTGGGAAAACACGTCTGTCTAAGGGCTGACACAGTCCTAGCAGCAGGTAATGACCATATTCAATGGACAAAGCAATAAAGCCATGGTAACAGTTACTTAGCGGTCACTTCACCCAAAAATATGTAACAAGTTAGCACATTTATCTGTAATCATTTTGGTTTAAATGTTTTGTGATGACAATTAAAAAAAAAGAAGAAAAGATTAAACAATTACTTGCTGTTAAAGTATATATAAATATACATATGAAAATATATTTAGATTTAGTAAGAGTCCAGTGCAACTCTCATTGAGAGTCTGTGTGCTGGACCCACTCACCAGAAGAGAATGATTCTTAAGTGTCACCTGCAGCTGCTTCCCGGCCGGACGAAGGTCTCACCGGGGTCCTCAGCTCCGCAGGTGACCGCACCTCTGTAGTCGTCCTGTATGGTTGCCAGTGGTTGCTTTTTGAGAGTATGTTGTTGTCGGGTATCTTTTACGTTAATCCTCTCTTTTTGTCCTTCCCCATTGTTTCTGGTCTGTGTTTTGTCTGTGGCTAGAGAAGCGCTCCCTTGCTCCCCTTCTTTCCTCTTCCTCCTTGCATTTTCCCACTCCTGTTGCAATATTCAGTGACACAAGGATTGTGTGTAAAGGTATTCAAATATCTTCAAAAATGACAGTAATTTGCCTGATGATTTTGAGGTACCTTATTCTTGTTTCCTGCCTATGAGTAAAGTGTGGATATATGGCTTCCTTTTGCTGTGTTACTGTAAATGGAGAGGTTTGTTGATGTGAAATTGAAATGCTCTATATAGCCTTTTTTATATAAAATTATAACAAAATTGTACTCGCCTGTGTTGTTTTACATTCCAATAAGCTTTGGAGCCCAAAGAAAATGCACAATCGTCAAGCACAATGTAGCCTACTTTGTCCACCTGTTGTGTGTCTGCAAATTGGTAAATCATATCTGAGTTTTTAAGCCCCAACATTGGTTGTCCGTCGCCCATATAGCATCTGTGTCCTTTCCCTGCTCTAGTAAAATCAATGTAAGGGCCCCTCGAGATCAGCAAAACCTTTTGAGCACACAAACCTCCTAATGGAGGCTGGAAGGAGGGGCTGCACTTAGAGGATGTGTTCAGAAAACCTAATGCCCTCCGAAATACAATGTTGTGTATCATTAGCAAACAGATAAAAAAGCTTTTGTTGTTAATTCATTAAGTCTAGAATTTCGTCATTTGGAGCATCTAGTGCCAAGTTCAAACATTTGAACTTTAACAAAAGTATATGGTCTAAGATTAGGCTTCAGAGCACAGATATGGTCAGTTTAAGTCTGTTTGAGCCTATGCCAGTACTTTCAGCCTCAGTCCTCTGATTCAGACACATCCGCATCCCTGCAGGACACCACACAGTAAGAGAGGTGCAAATGAGACACTCGTCTGCCAGACAATGTCCTTCACACTTGCTTTAGATGTTGTGACCTTAGCAGTATTTTTGTCATCATGGTGTATCTATCTATCTATCTATCTATCTATCTATCTATCTATCTATCTACACTGTAAAAAATGTACTGTAAAATTTACAGTAACTTACTGGCAACGATTAGCCAGTAAGTTACTGTGAATTCTCTTTACAGTAAGGGTACTGTACTTCCATTTACAGTATTTTATGTTTATACTGTGAATTCAAAAACAATTAAATACTGTGATTTTAGTTGTATTTACAGTAACTTACTGGCTAATCGTTGCCAGTAAGTTACTGTGAATACGTTTTACAGTAAGGGTAGTGTACTTTTCACAGTATTTTATGTAAACACTGTGAAATCAAAAACATTGAAATATTTTGATTTTAGTTGTATTTACAGCATTGATTGTTTTACTGTAGAATAAAATTTCAATTTAATTTACATACAAAAAACATTAAGCACTGTTTTTTATGTATTGTATGCAACACAGTACTATAAACAGTAGATAACGGTTAAGCACTGTAAATTCAGTTTCTCACTGTACAATTTAAATACTATATCACTATCATTTAATATTAGCCATCATTAAAAGAAACACCCATTTTTCTAAAACATTGCAATCAACTGCAGACAATAAGAAAATTGTTAACAGTTATTTATTTAAAAAGATTTGGTGAACAGAAATGACAAAACAGGTACAACAAAGGGATAATGGACATTGGACAACATGCCATTATACCATCCAAAGTTAATGCACGTTCTATGCAAGTAATGTGGCCACAACACCCAGCGGAGTGTTAACTTTAGATAGTCTAATGGCGTGAAGTCTATTATCATGCTTATTCTACTGTTGCTATATTCAAAGGAACACTCCGACTTTTTGGGACTTTAGCTTTTTCACCGTATCCCCCAGAGTTAGATAAATCCTTACATACCTTTTTCATCTCCATGCGTGCTGTAACTCTGTCTGACACACCCACCGCTAGCCTATAGCTTAGCACAAAGACTGGATGTAAATGGCTCCAGCTAGCATACTAATCCCAATAAGTAACAAAATAACGCAAACATTTTCCTATTTATGTTGTGATTTGTATAAATCAGAGTGTACAAATAACAAGGTCATATGAGACACAGCCATCATTTAACCGCATATTGGGAACTATAGTCTCAGAAGGCGAACCACTGCTAGTGATAACCGCAGCACCTGAGACGCGCCGTGGAGAGGAGCAGAGAGTTCGTTCAGAGTTGGATTAATAGAGTCAGCAATTACTAGATAGTGAAAGCATAGTTTACAATCATGGGTGTTCGCTGTATTTTAAAAGAGCTGCGACAATAAATGGGAGACCAGGTAATGCCATGATGTTTCATAGAATTCCAAACAAAAATGCTGACCTGTGATATTTATTAGTCAGGATGCATTTTTGTTCGGAATTCTTTGAAACATCATGGCATTACCTGGTCTCCCATTTATTGTCGCAGCTCTTTACAATACAGCGAACACCCATGATTGTAAACTATGCTTCACTATCTAGTAATTGCTGACTCTATTATTCCAACTCTGAACGAACTCTCTGCTCCTCTCCATAACGCGTCTCGGGTGCTGCGGTTATCACTCCGCCCAAGTAGCAGTGCTTCGCCTTCTGAGAATATAGTTCCCAATATTTATACGGTAAAGATGGCTGTGTCACATATGACCTTGTTTTTTGTACACTCGGTGACTATACAAATCACAACATGTAAATAGGAAAATGTTTGCGTTATTTTGTCACTTATTGGGATTAGTATGCTAGTTGGAGCCATTTAGACCCAGTCTTTGTGCTAAGCTAGGCTAGCGGTGGGTGTGTCAGACAGAGTTACAGCATGCACGAGATATATCTAACTCTGGGGGATACAGTGAATATGCTAAAGTCCTAACAAGTTGTCGTGTTCCTTTAATTTACGACTGAAGAAAATTTTACAAAACGTTTTTTTAAAGTTACAGAGCAAATTGTTATTAGTTCATTCAATAGTTCTGTATGACAGGTTGCTATGACGGAACAATAGGCTAATACAAATTGATACAACGAGCCTATTTCATTACAAGATTTGTAAAGTTACAGAGCAAACTGTTACTAGTTCATTCACTAGTTCCGTATGACTAGTTGCTATAATGGAACAATAATGCAAATTGATACAATACAGTCAAAAAATTTAACTACTTTGAAGTTGTGCAAATAACTGATTACCCCATTCTAAAGAGCAATAAATAACATTATGGCAATATTGAAATAAAATAAAACATTGAACATTAAAAAAATATATATTTAACATTTGCATGAACATTTAAAACAGAAAGGAAAATAAACTTCCCCTGCCACTTGGCAAAGGTCTATGGCCTCTTGCATGCCTTGACCTTGGAGACAGAGAATCCTATTTGGAGCCCTGAAATTAAAGAAGAAAACACATTAAATCGACTGAATGGTTTCGAAAACGGTAAAACTCAACTGTTTAACTCTGGGAGAGTTGTAGAGCCAATAAAAAACAAAAGTGGAGTGTTCCTTTAACAAATACAACTTATTTAAATAATTTAGGCTACTAGTAAATGGTGAAATTAACATTTAGAAAGTTTAATAAATGCTGTAGAAGTGCAGTTTATTAATAGTTAATGTTAACTAATGTAGTTAACTAGAGTTTAATAAATGTAACCATATTGTAAAGTGTTACCAATTTGTTATACACCGATTCAGACGTCTCGTGACAGATCAGTTATTTTAACTAGAGCCCGACTGATAAAGGATTTTGAAGGCCGATACCGCTACAAATATTTGTTGGTTTTAAAATCCGATATTCCTATATATCGGCCGATATATATATATATATATATATATATATATATATATATATATTTTTTTTTTTTAAGAAACACGCAACAAAACATAACAGATTACCCTAACATTAGTTATTTGTAGTTATTTATGAGTTTTAACTAGTATAGATGGTATAGCATGGTAAACGTGCGTGCCAGTGATGCAGAATTGACCACGCATGGTCAAGATCAACCTCTTGAAAGCAGATGGACTCTGACACAGTGGGCATCGCAATTCAACAGCCATACTGACACCTGTTAGCATTTCAAACCCGCTCTTCGCCCCAAACCACCACCGGTGGTGGTTACATAGCAACGTAACTTACATGGTGTTGCTCTACATAGCAACGTAACTTACATGGTGTTGACGAGACGGGAATATGATGGCAGACATCGTGAACAATGTTTGAACACGTGAACACAGTGCAGATTGTCAACATAACATTAGACATTGTCTTTTTGTCTAATAACTGTACCTAACATTAGTCGTCCGCGGTCAAAACACTGTGGTGTAAACAGTTTGATGTTGGGATATTCACTGCCCAAAGCCTATTAACTAAAGCCAACTAACCCCGTTACGTCACATGTTAGAATACTGCGCAATGGCGCCACCCTGGCGGCGAAAGATATTAAGTTTTTACTTTTTTTCTTTTATATGTTTACATTTGTCATGTGTCTTATATAATTGTTGATTATAGTGGAAATCCATCTAGTAAATCTTGTAAACTTGATTGACTGCTTAATTTTCCCTTTAAAGGATTAGTTCTTAAAGGAGAACTCCAGTGCAAAATTAACCTTTGGTCTAATAACATATTGGTACCTAGTCGACCATTCTCTGAGATTTGTTTTTATGATAATCGAATGTAAAGAGTTTTATCTCTAAAAACTGTTTAGTGTATAACGCTAGTATATGGGGGCATTGACTAAGTAAAAAGAAATCGCTAGTTAATACCACTAACAAGGCTCAAAATAGCCCCACACTAACATAGTAACATAATGAGGGTCCCTACATCCAAAACGAAGCATTGAGAACTTTGTAAGTGTACAGACAGTATAATAAGAAGATATTTTATCAAGACAGTCCACTTCGCGTATACAGGCAGGAGCCATCTTGGGAAAACAGTCTCGACAAGTCGAACCACGAATGCCGTTTGGTGTTAGTGTGGGGCTATTTTGAGCCTTGTTAGTGGTATTAACTAGCGATAGATCTTACTTATTATATGTCCCCATATACTAGCGTTATAATCTAAACAGTTTTTAGAGATAAAACTCTTTACATTCGATTATCATGAAAACAAATATCAGAGAACGGCTGACTAGGTAAAAATGTGTTATTAGACCAACGGTTCATTTTACGCTGGAGTTCTCCTTTAAATTCTTTTCCACTGAAGAAAGAAAGAGATGGATATCTTGGATGCCATTGGGGTGAGTTAATTATAAGGAAATTTACATTTTGAGGTGAACTAATCCTTTAGGTTTAAAATAAAAATGTTTAAATGTAATATATTTTTCTCATGGTCCTTATTTTAAATAGGTCATAAAAATATCAATAATTGTCGATATCAACCAATATGAAACACTTATATCGTGATACAGTTTTCAGACATATCGCCCAGCCCTATTTAGAGCCCTATGATTTCCGCGATAACGAAATCGCGGACGGAATCGCGGAATTGGCCAATTAACGCGGAATCTAGTGTTAACGCGGAATTTCGTGGATTTTTACATATTTGGTTTGAAATTCTGTTTTTGTGTGGGAGAAGAACGTATGTCTGTTGAAAATGCAGACCGGGGGAAGCAAATCTGGGCGACTCAACCCCCCAACCCATCATTTCAGCTCCAATGACGAAATCAAAACAATGAAAGCATGGCGAAGCGGCTCTCCTTTCGTCGACTAAAAGTTAAGAAACTCAACGGTATAAGCCGTCAGTGCCGAGCAGTTCGCACGTGACTTATGCAGTGTTTCCCACACTTAATTCGCCGCCACATACTGCGTTTCGGTTTTTAACACTATTTAAAACACGCAGCGTATTCATTCAGTTGTATTTCCCCGCTCTCCCTCCGTCTCTCTCTCACTCACGCGTCTCTCACACACACACACACACACACACACACATACACACGACGTGCACACCACGTCTGTCTGAGGCGCCGGACTGGACAAAGGCGAAGCGAACTCCATGAGAGACAGAGTGTGACTTTATTTAAACTTATAAACTAATATAATTTATATTACTGGACAGTTTAAAGCTCATAACCATATTTTGTTGTTACTTGAAGAGTGCAGTGTTATGTTGCATCATGCAGTATTTGTCCTGAAAAGGCTACTGAGTAATTGTCTGTATTACCTCAATAAATTTAAGGTCATTCCTAATTTATTTTTATTTTTTTAATAGATTTTTATCATTAACTTTAAAAGCATACTATTTTTTACAACTAAAATAACAGTCAAGGGTAAAAAAAAACCTAATTCCCTAAAATTAAAACGGAAAAAACGAAATTTGGGAAAAAATAAAACGGAATTTGGGAAAAAATAAAATGGATTTCATAGGGCCCTACCTATTACATAACATTTTAAAGGGAGAAGATGATTTTGAACAGCTTTTCAATTGTCAATGTGCTTTTACATTGCAATCAAATTATTTAATATAAAAATACCTCTGATCAAACTCCAGTGTTGTGCTGGCTTCCACCTAATACTGTAGGTTGAATACGTAACAGGCGAAGAGAGCGGCCAAGGCAGTGGTGAAGTCCACCATGTGAGCACCAGGTGGGGTTACGACCCTCCCCTTGATCGACAGCATCCATTTTTTTGCAGTCTCTCCTTAGTAAAGACAAGAGTCATCACAAAAATTATATTTCATAGCGATACATTCAATAAAAGATTTTTTCCACATAAATTATTGTAAAAACAGGGCAGGGAGCATACATATCTTTGAAGCAGTGGATTAAAGGATTGATTAGTTCACCTCAAAATGAAAATCTCCTAATAATTTACTCACCCTAATGCCATCCAAGATATCCATGTCTTTCTTTCCTCAGTGGAAGAGAAATTAAGTTTGAGGAAAACATTTCTTGATTTTTCTTTAGATAATGGGCTTCAATTGTAAACAACGTTTTAAAGTCCAAATGAATGCAGTTTCAAAGGTCTTTGAAGTACTTCAACGCACTAGGTTCCCAGCTGAGGATTAGGGTCTTATCTAGCGAAATGATCAGTCATTTTCTGAAAAAAAAATTATAATTTATATACTTTTTATCTACAATTGTTGGACTACTGGAGCCCATTATTCAAAGAAAAATCTAGAAATGTTTTCCTACAAAAATGTCATTTCTCTTTCATTGAGGAAGGAAAGAAAGACATGGATATCTTGTAAATTAATCGGAAACTTTCATTTTGAGGTGAATTTTAAGGATTTTAAATAGCAGTTACTGGTTTGGTGATAGAAAAACAATGAGTGACACAGGCATAGCAAGCAATCTGAAATAGTAATCACGACATTATAGGTGGCTACTAAAAATAAGAGAGTAACTTACTCCACATAACTTAAGTTTTTGAAGTGACTGCTGACTAGTGCAGAGAATGGCACGACACAAACTCTGCATTCACTAGTGTTTTCCAGAAACGTTGCTTTGCTTGTGCATAAAGTTAATACATTAAGGATTTGTTAACAGTGAATGTGAAACTTACCAAGCATGATAATCCTTGGAGTGATAGGGAGGAGACAGCTGGGCCTCTTCTACATCTGAGGGAGTGGTAGCTACCGTTAGTCTCCTATGCCAGCAAAGATAAAGAGTCACTCGAAAGAAGGTAACTAACTAGGATAGAAAAAGCTTTATAAAAATTGTTGATAAGAAAGCAATGAGCCTTTTTTTTTTCTCTTTAGGTTTGTGCATGTTTACTCATAAAAAAACTAAGTAACTTACCACAATAACTTTATCAATTACCACTCTAAGTTACATACATTTTCTCTTAATTAAAATATTGTTCACACAGTGGACAACAGTGACTTTAACTGTTAAGTTACCCAGCATTTAACCAATAATTGAGATAGACGTTAGCACCATGTTATAACTTAACGTTATTATTGTGAGGTGAGGTCTATTAAAGAAAAAATGCTCAACCACCAATAACATAAACCTGACACAAACAAACCTGTATTTACTTGAACAATTGGAGGCTTGTCAACCTGCATTATGTTGGGGGTGTAAAATGGTACGTAAAGTTAACGTTACTTACTGATTTTCTGGAAGTCCCGAATCCCCATTAGCAGTTGGTGAAGGATCCGCGATCCCAAGATGGAAACTCCGGCTGAGGCAACGGGTGGGGGAAAAATATTCTCCTGGCTAGCTAGCTACCGATAACTAGGTAAACTGTTGGCTAACTAATATTAATAACGTTTAAAGGCTGTAAAAACGTCTCCGTCGGCGCTCTCACGGAAACGTTTTCGCTGAATTCCTCTCAGGCAAAAAGTGAAAGATATCAACACAAAGACGAAAACAAAATAAATAACGTTACAACCACAAGACAAAGCCGTGTATAAAGAAACGCACATTTGAAAAATACTAGACTTATTAACGGAGCTTAACGTTAAAGGCTGTTACGAAAACGTAAATTCGACTATTAACTTAGCTTTTCTGTCACTGACGACGAAACAGAAATTCAAATGCTTCTTTCGCGCTTTTTTCTAACAGACTCTAGCTTTGACTGCCTAAACCCCGCCCACTCTGACGGCGTTTTGATTTCGCCTTGCAGCTCAGAAACAGCTCTGGAAACTTGCACATTTATCTCTCCTGCTTTCGAAAATATATATATACATATAAAAACACTGATTTTTGTAAAATAAAAATCCCATGTTACGTATTTATGAGTTAACCAGGCAGCCCCAATTTTGGAAAGTAATGCACACATAACCTACACATAATAAAAAGGTTTCTTCATTCTGAATAGATACATTAATCAAAACATACTTAGAAAGCTTGAGAGTTTTGGCTCAAATTCAAAACTCATGATTAATCAAATGTTATTAATATTGAAGTATATAACGTTAAGCTAAAAGATAAAAACAACCAACATTAAGAATATATTTATTAAATGTATATGTTAATATTTATAGAAAAGTGTGAATACTATTGCAACTTATAACCAATGGTCATGCTTCATTTCAAATCAGAGGATGATATGATATCTCAAAAAATTATGCATTTATGAAGCCTATATTGTTAGGGGAGACTTTGGAGAAGTTTAAGATAAGGATTAAATATGTTTATGCCCTGTTAACACCCATTTACAGTCACAAATACAAACAAACAAAAGATATTTAAATTATTTATATATAGTATATATATATATATATATATACTGTATATATATATATATATATATATATATATATATATATATATATATATATATATATATAGAAAGCTCATGCAGCAGGTGCATCAGAGTACAAGTTACAACACAAGGGTTACAAAGAAAGATATGATAAAAAAAGGAAAATTACAGTAGTTTACTTTACTATTTACAGTACTTTAGTGGCTGTATTGTGATTTTTTACAGTAATGATTTGACTACTGTGATTTCCACTGTAATGCTTGAACTACTGTGATTTTTAAGGTCTTACTGTAAACTTTACAATATTCTACTGTAAAAATCTTTTACAGTATTGTTACTGTGACATCTACAGTAAATAACTGTAGATTTCACAGGCATTTTTTACAGTGTAGGCTAGGCTATTTACCATGTTATTAGAGGTGTGTGAAAACGTGTGTATAAATTTGTTTAAATGTTTAAATATGTTTTTAGTTGTCTCGCCTTTTACAGACAGGATTTGTAATCTGTTATTTTCTGGTATTTCTCTTCCATAGAAGGCAAAGTTCAACTGGGACCCGGAAACAGTTGGAATGATCCATGGCTCGTTTTTCTGGGGATATATTGTGACACAAATTCCCGGAGGATACATTTGTTCTAGACTGGCGGCAAACAGGTAAAGCTTTTGAAACATAGACTGGATGTGTATTTGTTAATTCATTCAGATTATTATTATTATTTATAGTAGAATTATTTCAGTAATGCTTTTAAGTCGCATTTGGTTGATATAGGCCTATTTTCCACATTGCAATATAGGCTAGGAAAAAGCCTAATGGTAACGAAAGTACATTCATATGCTAATTAATTGTTAAAACATTTACTAACAATAAATATTCTAGAATAATACTTTATTTTATTGATAAATTCTAAAATTTTTAAACGGATCACAGATGTTTGTCCCTAATGTTGCATGTTACGCCTGTTAGCCTACTCAAAGATGGTGTTGCCCACGTTTTCCAAACCAGCAGATCGTGCACAGAGCTTCTGCACATAACAGGAGCTGGCAAGTTCAAATGCAGCCAGTGTCGCATCTCCAGGTGTTTGTCAACCCAAGACGAAAGCAGTGCGAAAATAATGCCAAACAACGAATTTCGTTAAATGTAGCAATCACAAATGTATTTGAAATGTATTAAACATTGTTGAATGTAATAGTATAAATAATTATTACATGGCTTCAGTAATATAAGACTATATAAAACATAATTGAAATAAATATTTGAAATAAGCAATAGCCGAATTCGCATTAGCAAAATCGAGCTACAAAGATTGTTTTTTTACCTTGGTTATTCATAGCGCATACTGGATATACTGTCATCGGAAGAAATAGAGGATGATGGGAGGAGCTGATGTAGCACAAGTGCGACTCAGCCTCCAATTTGTTTTATTGATTGGTTGATTGTGTAAATACTTAAGGAGGACATGCATTTTGTGTGAAATTAATTTAGTTATACTCTATGCAACACACTTAACTGTATGCATTATTATAGTCCAGTGATTCAATTTTGTTACAGAAAACGAAGAAAGGAGAAAGATCTCTAACGAAATTTTTATTAGATATTTTGGAAAACGTCTCAACGTTTCCATTTGAAGAAGGCCATGGTTAATATTAAAGAAGGCATAATAGCCTACATCGCTGTTCTACATCTAATTGTATTATTATTATATAAACCTTATCAATACCATTTTTTTATTCACGTTTTCAAGGGGAAATGAAATCAAATAAACAAACGAATAAATCAAGGCTTCAGACAGGCAGAGAGAGTTCATTGCTATGGTTGACGTGTGTGCTCGTGTTTCGGTGTTGCGTGAGTGGCAGACTGAAGGCTGACCCGTCGTGTGAGTTGTAGGATTAGACTCTGTCTATGGGGCATTCTCCACCTGTTAATGAGGTCCCGGGGGGAACCGTGTCTAATCTGTTCAATGAGGGGGGCATGGCAACCAGCCCCGGACATGCTGCCAGAGGGTTTGGCAGTGCCTCATATATCACACAACAAATTTATCAAAAATAAAACTGCCATGTCGGTAGCTGGAAATATTTGGATCGACATAGCCGATTGAAATGCTGTGCAATTGAAGTTCTATTAACTCAGTAGCTACGTCAAATCTTTGACATAATTGAGGTCGCAGAAATTATACATCAGTTCTCAGTTCATATTTCGGCTATTGGTTGACGTGATTGAGGTCTAATAGAATCAGCGAATCTCGTGCCGGAGAACTCCCTCAATCCGATTAGCGAGTGCCGGTGGGAGAGGTGAGAGAAAGGGTCTTGAGCTCTGCAGGACGCCAGGAAAATTGGAAATAAATGGAAACCCGTATTTCTTCTCTGGCAGTAGGGACTTCAGCCTGTGCGACCAATATCCCCGTTTTATTATTATTAGGCTATTATTATTTTCTTCTACACAGAAAGATTTGAATGTAGGCTATAACGTCCATTTTTGGGGGGTTAAAGTAGAGCTTAAAGAAACCAAAATGTTACATATGAAATGCATTTTTTGCATTCTATAATCCAGTGGTCTATAATGAAACCTTGTTTCCATCTGTTATTCAGGGTATTCGGCGCAGCCATTTTCCTCACGTCCACACTGAATATGTTCATCCCCACAGCTGCACGTGCTCACTATGGTTGCGTCATATTCGTCAGGATATTACAAGGGCTTGTAGAGGTAAGTACGATTTTCTCTCATGTCATTCTGATTACTTGTTTGCTAATAACGATCTAATATCATACCTTCTCTATGTATTTATATCTAAAATTTGGACTCCTGCCTTTGGTGGATATTTTCTCAAAAAGCCATTTGTGGGAATTCTTCCTAAGCCCATGGTCCTGTAACAATTAGTTATTATGGCCTGAGGATATTCCGAGAGAATAGTAACCCAGGCTTTGTCTTTAGTACAGCTGCCTGAATTGATCTGTAGAGGCGCATGTGCCTATGACAACAAAGTATATATATATATATATATATATATATATATATATATATATATATATATATATATATATATATATATATATATATATATGCCATCATACATCACAGTGTAATGTCACATGTTTTATAATTTAAAACCAAAATGAATAATCTGAAAATCTGTCTAAGCACATGTCTTTGTAAACCTGATTTGTAGTATTATTGTTATCTAGGGTGTGACCTACCCAGCCTGTCATGGGATCTGGAGTAAATGGGCTCCTCCACTGGAAAGAAGCCGTCTAGCCACAACCTCTTTCTGTGGTAATTTACATCTTTATTCTCTTTCAAGTAAATTGGTTGTTAGTAAAAAAAAATCATGTGCCATTAAATTTTGTTTAGTTGCCTCATTATTGTGTGCATATTAAAATTTAAAGATACATTTGTTGTTTGTCCTCAAGAATTCTAGGAAACATTATTTATTCATGGACTGTATTTTCCTGTGTTGTTTTAATGCTTGTATTCAGCGATTTTGATTTGAAGCTGCCAGAGTTGAAGCTGTTTTTGGTTCCATTTGAGCTCTCACGTGGCCCTCATCCTCTCCCGTTCTGTAGGTTCCTATGCTGGAGCTGTCATTGCCATGCCTCTAGCTGGGATCCTGGTGCAGTACACTGGCTGGTCATCTGTTTTCTACGTATATGGTAAGAGTGGTTTGTGTGTGTGCACCACTGTATGAGCCATGGTTATAGTGTATATGGCATAATTGTATAAGAGTGCTTAACGGTCTTGATGAGTGTATTTTAGTAAGTGTGTAGTATGGATCAACTGTGTAGCACTGATACTGAGTATTGATTTTTCCTCTGATGCTGCCATGTGTCTATCCTCTGCTCTGACACTGAATCTGCCTGTCCCTGTGCCAAGAATTAGCACACTCTGTCTGGAAAGCAATGAACTGTAATTCATTCAGTTAAATGAGGAGTTTTCAGTCAGCTGATCTTCCTGTCTGCTTCTTATCTGACATCATTTTATGATGCTTTGCTTTAAGATCAACATCTAAGAACTCTTTGTTTCTCTTTAGGGTGTTTTGGGATGTTCTGGTATTTGTTCTGGATCTTGGTGTCATATGAGAGCCCAGCTGTACATCCCACCATCACTGCTGAAGAACGCTGCTTCATTGAGGAGAGTATCGGAGAGAGCGCTAAGCTGCTAGGACCTGCAGAAGTGAGTGACCCCATACATAATCATACTCCAAACTTCTGGATATGGACTAAAGGACTCAAGTCCTAAAAAGAGATGGTTTGACTAATGGAATAACATCTCCCCTCATTCAAACCTATAAGCATCACTCTTATAATTATCTGTAATTATAATACTCAGTTGTTGCTTGAAACAAATCAAATTCATATGGTTGTGCTTTGAAAGATTGTAGAGATTAATGGCCCTTGCACACTGAGTCCAAAATTCGCATCCGCAATTTTCACACGTTAAAAACATAAATACGACCACACGTTTAAATCACACTTGCACACTTTCGTCCGTCATAAAAAAAAATCGGATCAGGTTTGATTTTCTGTGTTTTTTCATATCAGTAGCAAGCAGTTTGAATGGTTTTTGAATGGTGTTTTGACAATTCAGAGCCACCGAATCACGAATACGAAAAAACGCATACGAAATTTCTGACTCCGTATGCTAGGCCTTAACAGCATAATTTGCTATTGTCTATTTATTTTCACATAAGGTTAATAATTGGCAAAAGAAGAGGATATGTTTTCTTTTAAGATTTTGACCTTGTTTAAGATTGGGAGCTTTGATGGAGAGAGAAACCCCTGTTTACAGTTACTGTGAACAAAATTATTATGACATTGCTGTAGTTTAAAACTTGTTTTGAGTTATTTGCAATTTGATAGACGGTCAATGAAACCATAAAATTATTTCAATTTCCAGTGATATGTTTTTTTTTAAAGATTCCTAATTTGATTTTGAAGGTCTCCTCCTACAATAGGTTTACATACATCCATGGTCAAAAAAACACTTTAATTTTCTCATCATATTCATTGCACTTTTTTCACAGTATTTTAGTATTTTAAATTTCTTGATAAAGGATTCACTTTCTTAACCCCTCCTTTCCGAGACCTTCTGCTCTGATTGGTCAGATGGCCCAGTCTGTTGTGATTGGTCTACTGCTTACACATGTTCATCCATGACCATATTTGATTTTTAGCTCCAGAAACTTCCTCAGCACTTGCATATATAAACAGTAACAATGGCATTGGTTTTAAGTCCTAACCTTTGGAAGAGCATGCAAAGTGGATTTACTGAGCAAAAAAAAAACAAAAAAAACATGCAGTGTCTTCTCGACATGTCGAAATTCTCTGCTACAACTGCATTATTTGAGGGTGGGCCAAAGTACTAAGTAGACATTGTTCGCATCAATAAAGACCATAGGCAAATGTGTTATGATTATAATACCCTGGAATTGCTGACGACTCATTTCAGCAGTTCAGAATCAACTTTTGATTGAGACAATCATTTTATGGATTTTGCACTTTAATCTTTAAAACTTTGCAGACGTTTTACATGAAACCTTTTCACATAAAAGGTAATATTTTAAAAAGCATATAAGTCTGGATGTGTTGAAAAACATGAGGAGATAAATGTGTGACTACCAAAACATGTTGCCTTTAAAGTATAAACTTATTTTATTAATCTATTGTGGTCTTATAGATTTTGAGGTAGAGGCCGATATATTCAGTGTCACCATATGAGGATTTAATTAAATTCGGTAACATACCAAAGACATATAGTATAAGAGAAGTCTTGCACATTAGTTGTTTTGAAGCTATAAAATGTCAGTCAGCTAATACTTTGATTTCTTTGGTGTAAATGCCATGCACTCCTAGAGAACATCAGTACTGACAAAAAATCAAAAATGTTCAAGACACGACAGATAAAATCATTATCAATATGGCTATAAACTGCAATACTAATTTCTCCGACAGAAATTCAAGACACCTTGGAAGAAATTTTTCACGTCCATGCCTGTCTATGCAATCATTGTGGCCAACTTCTGCAGGAGTTGGACCTTCTACTTGCTGCTCATCAGCCAGCCTGCATACTTTGAGGAGGTGTTTGGCTTTGAGATTAGCAAGGTAATTTCAGTTTACCTTTTATATTGCATGTATTTAAATTGGTATTTGTTTTATACAAAATTCATGATTGATTGGATCAAAATGGCTAGTCTTGGTATCTAAGTTGCATGATTTTTGACTATAATTCTATTGTATATCCGTAAATGGGTGACCTTTGTCATTCCCTAAGGTCTGGAATAGGTTGATAAATTATTCATTGTGAGTAGTTCATGATGAATTATTCATTAATCATTTATTGGTGATTTAAGTCTGTGCTTGCATCTCATTTTGCTCTCGTTTCCTCACCTGCTACAGTTAAACCTGAAATCATGTCTTTGCATCTATTTGTTTAATTAACATACTAATTCATAGGGATGCCTTTCATATTACAGTAATGTTGCATGTCAATTTATTTATTGTTTTTTATCCAGTATGTGTAATTGTGTAACATGTAATTAACTAGTTGCGAAAATCTAGTCTTATTGTAGATTAGACTTCGGACTTTTCTCTCTTTTCTGTGGTGGAACCACATTTTTGGTCAATTGGTAATAAGGACTGTTTTATTCAGGTTGGCATGCTGTCCGCCTTGCCCCATCTGGTGATGACCATTGTAGTACCCATTGGAGGACAGTTAGCTGATTACCTTCGCGTCAAAAACATCCTGTCAACTACAACAGTTCGGAAGATCATGAACTGCGGAGGTGAGTGGAGCCTATTGCAGATACACACACAGCTATATATAGCTCTAGAAAACCATTTGAAATGTTATGACCTAAATATTTCACACTTTTACCCTTTCGGCATTTCCTCTAAATATATTTTTATTGTCATTTTATTTGTCTATTTTAGCTTAGTGAATTGTTTATCCACATGTTTTTATCTTTCACAGGCTTTGGGATGGAGGCCACTCTCTTATTGGTTGTTGGTTACTCGCACAGTAAAGGGATGGCCATTTCATTCCTTGTGTTGGCTGTCGGCTTCAGTGGATTTGCAATATCAGGCAAGTCCTTGGGGAAACAATATGTCTGATTTAATACATTCCCATGCAAACCTGCCGTTTATACACAACAATGACAAGAAAAAGCAGCAATAAAAAGCAACCATATGCAGCCAGGGAAGACTGCAAATAATGCCTTGTTTGTAACAAAATACCATTGTTCTCCTTTTTACACTCAAACACACTCTTCCTCCACTGCAGCTTGGAAGGAATAAGTGGTTTTGCTGGACTTTTTAAATAATTCATACACACTGTCCCCTGAGAGCAAAGGCAGCACATCCAGACAGATCACTCAATGAGGGAGGGCCTCCGCTCTACAAGATGGCGTGTCTTTCTATTTTTAGTCTGTATCTCCAACATCATGTTAGTCATACTGGAAAAAATGTGCACTCGTGATACAGAACAGTATAGAACTGAAACGGAGTGTTTGAAAACATCTTTCTGTAATGTTGTTTGTTGCAGTGTTATTTTAGTATCACTATTCTAACCTATTATAGTTTTTGTTCATATTTTAAAGTAGATTTTTTTTCAATGTCTATATACTGTAGCTTTATTTAATTTTAGTTATTTTAGTACTAGCTGAAATAAAGTGAATGTTTTTATTTAATTTGATTTCAGTTAATGTTTATTTTAATATAATGAAAATATTTTTTAATGGTTTTAGTTTTAATGATAATATCCCTGGTTTGTTGGTATTAACACAGTGGAAAAAATAATAATTATTTAGTTATTTCACTTTTTGTAAGATGTTAATAAAATTTAAACCTTTATTTTCCATCAGGTTTTAATGTCAATCATTTAGACATCGCTCCTCGCTATGCCAGTATCCTCATGGGAATCTCTAATGGAGTGGGAACTCTGTCAGGAATGGTGTGTCCTCTTATAGTGGGTGCCATGACCAAACACAAAGTAAGACCACTTTGAATTTTTAAGTGTGCTATGTGTTTGGACTGGAAGCCTTGAATGACTGATGTTGCTATAGAAGGTTGAGTTTTTGTCATCTATCATATTTTGTTATAGCTTTCTCCATATTATTGTCAAAAAGTGCTCAGATTGTACTGCATGTTTATTTCATGCGTTATTCTTGCAGCTCCCAGGATGGGTTTCTTTATGTCAATGAATACTTGACAACTCCTTTATCCTTTCAGACCCGAGAAGAGTGGCAGTATGTGTTCCTTATCGCTTCCATGGTGCATTATGGCGCGCGTTATCTTTCTATGGCATCTTCGCCTCTGGGGAGAAGCAGCCGTGGGCAGATCCGGAGCAGACCAGTGACGAGAAGTGTGGTTTCATTGATGAAGATGAGCTGGCTGAGGAAACAGGGGACATCAACCAGA
>NW_024121111.1:7136744-7200317 GCF_016745375.1 Pimephales promelas | reverse complement strand
TTTTTTTTCGTTTTCGGGCGAAAAATTAAGTTTCTCCAATCTTCTCAAAACTCTGGATTCAGATAGAGGGCCTCGAGACTTTGACCTGATTGCAAAAATGGAGGCTCTAGACCCTTCTAGAGCTGAGATATCAAAATTCAAAATTTCGACCCGAAAAAAAACCCCTAACCCTAACCCTTGCGTTTTTTTTTTTTGGGCAAAAAATTAAGTATCCCTAATCTTCTCAAAACTCTGGATTCTGATAGAGGGTCGTGAGCCTTAGACCTGAGTGCAAAAAAGGAGGCTCTAGACCCTTCCAGAGCTGAGATATCGAAACTCAAAATTTCGACCCGAAAAAAAAAAACGACAGTGGTACCCCTTTTGTTTTTTTTTTTCGGACGAAAAATTAAGTTTCTCCAATCTTCTCAAAACTCTGGATTCTGATAGAGGGCCATGAGACTTAAACCTGAGTGCAAAAATGGAGGCTCTTGACCCTTCCCGAGCTGAGATATCGAAAATCAAAATTTCGACCAGAAAAAAAAACGACAGTGTTACCCCTTACGTTTTTTTTTTTTTTGGGCGAAAAATTAAGTATCCCCAATCTTCTCAAAACTCTGGATTCTGATAGAGGGCCATGAGACTTAAACCTGAGTGCAAAAATGGAGGCTCTAGACCCTTCCAGAGCTGAGATTTCGAAATTCAAAGTTTCGACCAGAAAAAAAAAACGACAGTGTTACCCCTTACGGTTTTTTTGGGGGTGAAAAATTAAGTATCCCCAATCTTCTCAAAACTCTGGATTCTGATAGAGGGGCATGAGACATAGACCTGAGTGCAACAATGGAGGCTCTAGACCCTTCCAGAGCTGAGATATCGAAAATCAAAATTTCGACCCGTAAAAAAAACGACAGTGTTACCCCTTACGTTTTTTTTTTGGGCGAAAAATTAAGTATCCCTAATCTTCTCAAAACTCTGGATTCTGATAGAGGGCCATGAGACTTAGACCTGAGTGCAACAATGGAGGCTCTAGACCCTTCCAGAGCTGAGATATCGAAATTCAAAATTTCGACCAGAAAAAAACGACAGTGTTACCCCTTACGTTTTTTTTGGGGCGAAAAATTAAGTATCCCTAATCTTCTCAAAACTCTGGATTCTGATAGAGGGCCATGAGACTTAGACCTGAGTGCAACAATGGAGGCTCTAGACCCTTCCAGAGCTGAGATATCGAAATTCAAAATTTCGACCCGAAAAAAAAAAACGACAGTGTTACCCCTTTCGTTTTTTTTCGTTTTCGGGCGAAAAATTAAGTTTCTCCAATTTCTCAAAACTCTGGATTCTGATAGAGGGCCACGAGACTTTGACCTGAGTGCAAAAATGGAGGCTCTAGACCCTTCCAGAGCTGAGATATCGAAATTCAAAATTTCGACCCGAAAAAAAAACGACAGTGTTACCCCTTTCGTTTTTTTTTTCGTTTTCGGGCGAAAAATTAAGTTTCTCCAATCTTCTCAAAACTCTGGATTATGATAGAGGGCTGTGAGACTTTGACCTGAGTGCAAAAATGGAGGCTCTAGACCCTTCCAGAGCTGAGATATCGAAATTCAAAATTTCGACCCGAAAAAAAAAACGACAGTGTTACCCCTTTCGGTTTTTTCCGTTTTTGGGCGAAAATTTAAGTTTCTCCAATCTTCTCAAAACTCTGGATTATGATAGAGGGCCACGAGACTTTGACCTGAGTGCAAAAATGGAGGCTCTAGACCCTTCCAGAGCTGAGATATCGAAATTCAAAATTTCGACCCGAAAAAAAAACGACAGTGTTACCCCTTTCGTTTTTTTTTCGTTTTCGGGCGAAAAATTAAGTTTCTCCAATCTTCTCAAAACTCTGGATTCTGATAGAGGCACTTGCGATTCTAGGGGGTGGCCTGGGGTGGCCAGGGCCACCCCTGAAAGCTCATTGGCCACCCCTGTGGCCACCCCAGATCTGATCTAGTTGGTCAAGTTCGTCAACACAAGAAACAAGAGAAATGCTGTCAATCAATGGTGACAGCTGATCAACCGATTTAGGTCCAGTTTTACCTTTTTTAATAACACAGTAATAGTCATACTGAGGCTCTTGAGAGCTGATTTCTGCTCAGCGGACGTTTGGCCATGCAGGTCAGGTTACTAATGAGATGCGCGCGCTGGCTGCTGCTCCGTGAAACAGGTGGACAGTCTTACAACAGCAACAAATACAACGATAAAAACGCGGGAATCTGTAGATTGAGAGGTATGGTAATTTAATGTTTAGTTATATCGTAGTTCCCTGTGAATGTCTAGGAAAACTGAAAAAGTCGAACTACACTGTACTAGCTAGATTAGCATCCTGAGAGAGTGCAGACGGTAAAGAGGACGCGTGCAGCTGGGTCACACCTTATTTCCACTCATACATCGCCATGAAATATAAAACGCTATTTTCTGGAAGACAGATGGTGGTTTTTGCAGATGTGTGTGTTCAATTATAGCTAATGTTATATTTTTCGCCAACCAGTGTGTTAAATATAGTGTGACAGTAGATTTAAGTTAAAACACAAAAAAAAAAACAAGCTGTGACTTATTTATTTGCTCTGTGGTTTAAGGGGAGTTTAAAAAGGACTTTTTGTTTGTATCAATTAGCTTATCTTCACAGTCCACATATATTTTTAGAAGTTTAAATAGGCAGAGTGAATTGCATTAAAATGGCACAAATGTCATAAGTTAAATTATGAAGAAGCATCTTGACTATTTATGATTTTGAGTCTTAACTGTTTGATTTTAAAAACGTATTAATGTATGCTGAATCAAAGCCAACGTTTCAATTTATACTTTCATCAAGGCCTTGGACATGAATACTGTCTGGGTTGAAAAACACTTTTTGCACATTTTCATACATCACAAGGCATCCTAATGAAATTATTCAGTCATCAGGCCACTCTCTGTGTTACCTGTGTTTGCTTTACTTATTTAAGTCCCCTCTTGTGGTTAAAAAAAAAACACTCCTGGCAAAGAACAAAATAAGAAATTCAAATTCCAGTATCTCTAACAAATTATATCTAAGCTAAATAATAACATAAACTAAACATGTAAAGAACAACAAATATTTTGTTTTTTTCCTCACAAACTTAGTTTTTTTTTTTTTGCTTTTACAGATACACCTTTTAATAAGGTCCTATAAGCATGTTGGTTTGTCCTGTTGGATTTCTGTGTTTTCATGTAACCACAAGATGGTGCCTCAATTAGTAAAGCAAACTATACAGGTGACACAGATGATGAGCTGACGATACATGTTATTGTATAGGATGAGTTAAGAGCAGTTTAATTTTGCTAATCTAATCTAGTCAAGTCAAGTCACATTTATTTATATAGCGCTTTTCACAATACAGATTGTATCAAAGCAGGTTCACAGTGATGACATGAAAGTAGTACACATAACATCAATAATATTGCTAAACACTAAATAACCACTAAATAACCCCAACTGAGCAAGCCAAAAGCAAGGCGACAGTGGCAAGGAACCAAAACTCCATCAGATTGGATGGAGAAAAAACCTTGGGAGAACCCAGGCTCAGTTGGGGGCCAGTTCTCCTCTGGCTTACATTCATATTGTTTATATATAAATATTGAATATAAATATTGTTTATGTATAAAACGGCGCCATAACATATCGCAGGCGTTTGAGTCGTCTCTTCACAGGCGTTGGGGCATCCGAAATCCCAGTGAGAGGCTGGAGACAAAACTGGACCTGACGAACGCCATTTTTCTCGGGACAAGCGTCCCGAGATAACAGCAGAAAGGCAGATGGGAAATAATTAGCATAGCTGATGTTCATAATGATTTCCATTATACGGGAGTCGGTGTTAGAAACCACTATCTCACAAACTCTCCGTAACGTGAACTCTCCGCAACCCAACCATACGCGCTGACCCGTTTGACTAAGGCTGTCGAGCCCCACTGTCGCGGAAATGCGTTTCAGTGGCAAACCGTTCCGGTATGGCATAACAGGACTAAAAGGTAAGCATTATGTGAATGCTTGACTAAAGAGATGCGTCTTTAATCTAGTTTTAAACTGTGTCAGCGAGTCAGAGCCTCGGACCGTATCGGGAAGGCTATTCCAGAGTTTTGGAGCTACGGATCTTAATAGGTAACCAGTGTAGAGATGATAAAATCGGTGTTATATGATCATATTTTCTTGACCTAGTAAGAACTCTAGCAGCTGCATTTTGTACTAGCTGTAGCTTGTTTATTGAGGATGCAGGACAACCGGCTAATAAAGCATTACAGTAATCTAGTCTCGAGGTCATGAATGCGTGAACTAATTTTCTGCATCAGAAAAATTAGTTTCTGATGCAGAAACTAATCTAACTTGTTATGAAACAGGAAATCATGGGAGAGAGAGAGGATGTGACATGTAGCAAAGGACCGGGATTTGATCCATGGTCGGCTGCGTACATATACGCATTTAACTTCGCTATGCCATGGCCACCCCACTCTAGCTTTGTGTCCCATCTTGGCCACCCCCCAAAAAATGTCCTGGATACGCCACTGTGCAGATGCATAATGTAACCAATGTTGAATAAATACATTTTCATCAGGTTTGATACTGATAATGAATTAATCACTCAAACAAACCCCTTTATAATAAAGGCTTTATCTAAACCTCTCTGCCGGATTTGCGCGTCCTCCATGTCTATAGTTGTTTAACACTTCTCACTAAAGTTCTAAACGAATCCTTGTCCAACGCGCGATGGGTTATTATCACTATGGATCTAAAATTTCTTCCAACGGCTCTGCTCAGGTTAGTTCAGACTGGTGACGCGGGACAGTTGGTTGATTTTCGTTCTCCATTTCCTGAAGTTATGCAGTTTGCAGTGCCCTTCGAACTGAACATGTTCGTTCCCTTCGGATTGGACTGTCACTTAAGATGGCGAAAAGTCCTCTTCGCAGTCCATTTACGGTCGAATGGAACGTAGCCTATTTGAAGTGAGTCAGTTTGAAGGTAACTTAAATCATTTAGCATTCAAAAACACTGATTCGTTCGGGAACCATGTCAATAGTCTAGTTTGAATTCTTTGAGTCACTTACCAATAGGAGTTTGGCTATAGTTCCGAAGAATTCGACACAGAGATTTAAAAAGTTTTAAAATAAATTAATTCTAATTTAATAAATAATTAAATAATAAAAATAAATAAAAATAAATTAAAAGGGTCCGCCTGGCCCAGAATACTTTTTGATTTTTTCATGAGTGAGAGAAACAGACTGTGCTTTGCAAACCAATTAAAACCAGACAGTTTTCGGGTCACGTTTGTACTGTAAGATTTGTGCTACAAACTTTGACATTTACTTTAAACTAACATATCACTCCACTTATGTCAGCATTTTTCCTGCTATTTTAAGTAAGTGCTGCCTTGTCGAAAAATGCAACCGTAGCACGAATCGATCACAGAGAATGTCGATTAATATTAGGCTAAATGAAATACAAATATAATACAATTCTAAGTTATGAGTAGCTACTATACTTTAGACTGTTTTTTTTATTTTTAAAACGGTGTGAAAAGTAAAAATCATCATCAAATATTCATCTTTGACTTGTGAAAGGACACCTTTCACTGAAACTTTCAGTTATTCTTGTTCAGCTGGCTGACCGTACAAATATTCATATGGTAGTTAGCCTTTTTTAAAGGGAAATTACAACAAAGGCTAACATAGGAACGTTTTTTTTTTAACAAAAGGTAAATTGAGTCTGCACATGCGCATAACCAGTAAGTAGCAAATCTCGATGGGTAGCATGAATCGTCATGTTTATCAAGTCACCATAGGCTTGTACAAAAGCACCAAGTTTAGACTAATTAATCAGCACATATGAATTGTGATTGCTTTTATTATCCGTACGGTTATATTAGTATATTATTTAAACAAAAGCATGCTTCTGCACCACTTGCTGCACACATTCATTAAAGGGTTAAATCATATTTTCAGGGGCTATGCACTGCAGAATCTTTCATATTTAAAACTCAGTTTGTCATAACTACTGTAATGTAGGCTATTACTCATATTTAATTAGGAAATTGCTTTCATATTAATTGCTTTTTTAGAACAGATGAATTCAAGACAGTACAAAACATTTCCATTTCAAATTGTGCACAACAATCACCAAAAAAATGAACAAAAAATAAAATGAACAAATAAATTAATAAACACTCTTATGTATGTTATCAATAAACAACACCTAGTAAAAAAAGCTAATAGTGCCTGCAGAATGGCATAACCCTTTTATCTTAATTGCAGCCTATAAAAATTGCATGAGCTTGTATTTATAAACTGTGTATAGTGGTCTTGAGAAAATAATAGTTTTGAAAAGAAAACAGCATGTCTTTCCACAACACAGGAATCATACCAACCTCTGTATGTTTTATACTTTTAAAGCATAAGTGAAGGAAGTATCAGAGTGTTAAATATAACAATCATAGGCTACTAATCTGATAATAAATCCTCCTGGTTTTCTGAATAGAAATGTGATTTTCCACATTGTTGATGCTCTATTACGTGGTGTCTTTGGGCCTTATTATCTATGAAGTTTGAGCCCTTCCATCGGTATTGATAGATACATCCAGCAGGTCTCAGGGGATTCTGTTCAAAGACTGAAGTGTTTGGGATAAATAATGAGGACATCTAGAACATTCAATATATTCTCCCATAAGAAACACTTCTAATTATGGATATGGTTAAGCTGAGGGAAAAGTCAGTCAACATAAATTAATCAATAAAAGGAATTTGAGGCCTCAGAGAACCAAGAGCATATTATGAAAAGAAATCCTTTGCAGTGATTTTAGCAAAAGACAAGGCTGGAACCGTAATTAGTTTCAGAATTCACAAATAGCTGTTTCCTGTGTATTCACACATACAGTAAGCAAGCACTTTTGAATTAATACCCATCTGGGCTAATACCCATCAGAGGTGTCTCAGTCATTCTTTTTGTTAGTCCTTGGTGACTTGGTAGCGTGCCAATCCCAGTCAGATGATACCATTGGTTGTTAATGTAGCCTAAATAAAAGGATGGTGTGTGATTAGTAAAGCACAGAGATGAGATTATGATGAACTCTAACTTGCTAAGGAGGGTTGATTGATAAGCAACACTCAGTGATTAAATCTCATTTCCTTAATGTCTAAGGATGAACTGTGCTGGCTCCTCTCTGACCATTTAGTGCTACTCATTGTCTCAGAGAGGGTTATGGATTGTGTTTAGTTTTCCTCTCAGAGTCATTACAAATCACACTTAATCCCTGCTCCGCTCCGTCTGCAGGTGTTTAAACAGCCACGCAGACCGAAAAAGCTGTGTCGGACGTCTCCTGCACCATGATAACGGCTACCGTATGAAACTGATGCCCTTCCTCAAATTAACTCTGAAGGATGTCTCACATATAGGCAGATGCAGCCCATAAGCAAACATAATCTAAAAGGACATTGTCTGCTTCAGAACAAAATGATTATCTGTCTTCTGAAATAACTTACAGTAGGCTGGCTGGAGTGAGTGATGAAAGCATGACCAAATTTGAAAAGGTTACAGTATTGACTCCAAAGTTTGATGCAGGAAAGGAAAACTCTCGACTTTGTTTGCTTACTCCTTGAACTATGGATGTAGTACATCTCAGCAAATTGTTCCTCTATAGAGGAAATGATCTTTCATTAGGCTGGAGTTCATCACGCGTGCAAGTGTAGTTTGCGTCCATAGCATAGGTCCCTGGTCCTGTCACGTCGCCCAGATTTACTGATTCCGTCATTGGCGAAGCTTTGGGTTCGATAGCACTAAAAGGCTCATCCAGACTAATGGGGTTCCTATGTGACGCAAACACTGTCTCTTAGTGGAAATGGTTTATTAGGCCTTAACCAATAAAGAAGAGGAGTCAGATGATGCCTCAAGACAAAGACTTCTGTAATTGGGAGTGAGATATAGACTTGTTATGGACGTAACCTCTTTGATTCGGACAAAGGGTCACATCATCACGGAAACCCAAATAAGGACAAGAGCAATGTGGCAATTGATCACACGCATTATTACAGGATACACAGTTAAAGGGTATTCGAGTTTGTTTTCTGCCATCAACATTTGTCTGGCACGTAATTTGAAATGGATTTGCGAAAATGTCACACATAATCCATTTGTCAACCCCCCCCCCTCTCAAAATAGTTTTGTGTTTTAACAAGGTTTTATAAACAATTATCAAAAGTATAATTTTAGAAAATTATAATTGACCAACTGATACCAACTTTATATGTGTGATAGAGCCATTTCACACATACAATGGTAGACAGACAGACAGATTAGATAGATAGATAGATAGATAGATAGATAGATAGATAGATAGATAGATAGATAGATAGATAGATAGATAGATAGATAGATAGATAGATAGATAGATAGATAGATAGGAGAGTTGAATAGATACGATAGATTAGGTTGGTACTAAAATTTATCACTACAGAAAAACAGATCATAGACTTTCTTTAAATAGTTCCCTTACTTTTTTTTTTTTAAAACGATATCGAATTTTGCTGATCACTGGTGAATTTTTGTGAATGGAGCAGTTTGTGATTGAAGAATGACGTCATTAGTGTGACACACTCTTTATCATTTTCCAGAAGCCCGAGGACAATCTGATTGGTTGGATGAGGGAGCAGTGAGCTCTGGTTGGCTGTCGGAGAATCATTAAACACCCACACTGTCAATAGTGAGACCCACATGGTGGGTATATAGGCAGGTGTATTGTAGCTTAATGCAACAGACTCAAAATTTCATCAAGTTGAAATATCCCCTCTATTTTGGGACGACTCTTTTCTATACTCTCTCTATTGCACGAAGCTGAACATCTTACAAGGTAAGTAACAACTATTTATGGCTTGACACATAATAAATGTGCCATGCTTTTTATAAATCTCAATATACTGTACCATAGATGTGTGTAAATAGTAAAATAAAATGTTAGGGAGAGCTTAATGGTATATGCATTACTCTTTGGCTCTGTAGTTGCACAGAGAGGCACGCTGGATAGATATATATATTTTTTTCAAGGAGAATTGGACGGCTACTTAGACCTGGCTGTGGGTGCAGAGACAGCAGTTCATTACACTAATGCACATAGTCCTGCTGGAAGGGAAATCACGAGGCTAATATCTTTAATGCTGCAGTTATAGCATAGCGCCTGACAGTAGGAGATGTCTGCACCAACCACACAAGCTCTAATTCTTCTGCAGCAAACAGGAGAATGTGTGGATAACTTTCCAAATAATAGTTAAATTTGCTAATGAAACTTTAAAGAGGGTGCTTATTTTGAACTTTTTCCCTTGACCATGACATTTTTCCCCTCGTGATTTTCGGTCTGTTCTTAAACTATTTAATGATGACATGTTTCACTCCAGGGGACCATGGTTATGTTGAAGATCTCCGCTTTCCTTGTTGCCTACGCACTGATTATTTGTCAGATGTACAGCTCTAATGCAGCTCCTGCCAGGTAAGGTTCTATTAGAAACATATTGTCATGTTGATAAATGCTTAAAGGGCAGTGGTTTTTATTTGATAATTCCTCAAATTGGCTAAATATATTTACAAATGAAGTAGGTGCTTTGGTAAAGTCATCCGGACGAAGGCAAGGGAACATATGTTTTCATTAGAGGTTGCGGCATCATGGACTATCAGTCTTTAGATTACATCAGATGAATCCCGGCCAAACCCACTCTGCTTACGACAGTATTGATCGGGCGATAAATCTTAACTTGGCAACTGGACAGCTTTTAAGTGCCATACTCTTAGCAGATTGTTTTGATTATGTTTAGGATTTGATGTAGCAAGCAAAAAGTGCTTTTATCATACAAAAAAAAAAAATGAGAGGAGAGCTCACACAGACTATTTGTATAGTCCTGTAAGACATGATCATCACGAAGACATTGCGTTGCAGGCCTGCGCTGGAATCATCACCAGATCGAACTACGCTTACTGACTACGAAGCGAGAAGATTGCTTCACGCAATTGTCAAAGAATTCATGCAGATGACCGCAGAGGACATGGAACAACAAGCCACTGAGGAAAACAGGTACGAACCCCATTGTGTCTATTTCTCGAATCATTCCAAACGCAATCTGATGAATAATTTGGCGAGTGTGCACTGATTTGTTTCTCTCGCATTCAAGAAAGTAAGCCCGAAATGCCTCCAACATGAGAGCAATACCTCCTTAATGTCAAGCGTACTTGTACTTGTTGTAAATGACAGGTATGTGATGAATTTCTGTCAAGAAGTGGGGAAGGCTGTAGAGTTCTCTGCCAGTTTATTCTCTGCATGAAACTTTATTTACCGGTCAGATTTACGAGAGACTGACCGTGTGCAAATGCCTGTTTGCTCTTAATGCATGGAAACGAGGATATCAAACGGCATGGATGGAAGCATGATCTGAAAACATGTGAGAAAATGCCTGCATGATATGCTCAAGTAAAGACATGAAAAGTGCAGCAGAATTGAATTGTTTAAGCATGATTTGTTTTCTGAAACCATAACGACAGCCGTGCGAGGAAGCATGTCAACATGCATCCTGTCTATCCTGTATGTGAGCGTATCCTGCATGTCTAAGTGTCTATGAGTTTCTCTGCATGTGGTCTTTTCCCTCACAGCCTGGGTAGAGCCGTGTCCAAGCGCTGCTCCAGCCTCAGCACTTGCGTGCTGGGGAAACTGTCCCAGGAGCTGCACAAACTGCAGACATATCCACGCACCAATGTTGGAGCGGGTACACCGGGCAAGAAGCGCAGCCTGGAAGAGAGTGATGTGTTGGCTGGATACGGAGAGGCGCTCGACCGCGTCTAATCGGCAGCGGCTGTAAACCCGTGCTTGGCCCTGATATGCAAGTGCATGTGGAAGTTTGCTTGCCTGATTGACTTGAAAGAACATTTTTTTCTACTTTCTTTGGCAGAGTAACAAATCTCAGACAGACTCTGTTCCACTAATTTCATATAGTCACTGGATCTATTTGGGTTATATAACTGATTCATAAAATCGGGGCGCTCTCATTGGTAGACAGGGCGTAACGACAAGCTTTTTTTAACCCACAGCAAAATTCCTGTCTTGTGTGATTTGACTTTGTTCTTGATCTAATAAAGATATTTTTAGAAGGAGATCTTCTTTGCCGGTTGTTTATTTAAAGTTCAGAAACGAACGAGCATTCTTATGTATTATCAGGCTTAAGTACACATTTTAGGTAAGATATATTACCGCAGACATTTTTATGTTTTATTGTTAAATATATTCAGTGCATAAATAAAGTCTTTTAATACGTTGATATTTTTTTCCTCTAAATGAACATTTCAATTCCGTTTCTTTTTTTTTACCCCTCCAGTATTACGACACAGAAGAGAGCCTGTAACACGGCCACATGTGTGACCCATCGCCTGGCAGATTTCCTGAGCCGCTCGGGGGGAATCGGAAGCAGCAAATTTGTCCCCACTAATGTGGGCTCCCAGGCGTTCGGCAGACGAAGGAGGCTCAGTCAGGAGTAGTCAAATAAATGGGTCTTCGTGAAATGGTACGTGATTTGTGTTCTGAATCCTCTTGTGCCTTTTCAAGTGTTAAGTGTAGCGCAATCAAGATAATTCCACCATGACATTATAGGCGTGTCGTGTTTTATGTTCACAGAATATAATTATATTTTATGATTATGTGATCATACTGAAACACCACCACCAATAATAGATACAGTCCACCTTGAAAATCTGGGATTCATAATCTAATTTAAGCCTAAATAAACAAAAGCTTGTAGACGTTTGAAAAGTGTAAAACAATGAATTTTAAAATGTAATATATAATGCTGCTATTATAAAAAAGATTTGTATGCACCTTATTCTACTTAAAATCTTAATTTTTCATATGCTGATATTATAGCTATAGTATGAATATATCTTGCAGGTTGCATACAGAATGAACATAAATCTTTCCACAGGTCACCAATCTACACGTCCACAGTCCTTCTTTGATCGCTGTCAATAAAAGAGAAACCATCATGTCCTCATTATGAACCCTGGGAATGGAAACTCCTCACTTTCATCTGAATGGACTCCAGTTGATAGCACTGATCGTTTCCATCCAGCCAGACATCATAACTGCATATTTTGTTGGCTCTTCAACAAAGCATCATAAGTTTAAAAAAAGAATAAGAAACGACAAAGCCTTGATGATCAGTAGGCTAACCATCATTTTTCTACTCGTTTGGATCCGAGGAAGAGCATTGGTTCATTCTTTCCTCTCAGCAAGAGAGCACATTCAGTATGTACAGTCGGGTTTGGCCCTTGTTCCTTTAATGTGTCTCAGCACATTACGGTATTTTGGGGGATCATATTAAAGCAGTGCCTCATAAAAAGGCTTCCCTGATTATGGATGTGTCTTGTGCCTTGATGTAACACACTTTACATGCCGCTGTTGTACAGTATGTTTGAATTAAAGGAGGGAGGTACTACCACTGAATTACAAATTGTAACAATTGTGAATTTGAGCAAGATTAAAATGTATTTTAGATACATAAGGTTTGGGGTACTTGATTTATTGACTGACTGGTTGTTTCCGTAATTGGTCTGCATAGTCTTACCCATGCCCCTTTCATGTCACGCTCGATTTCGCATTTCTGAAACAACAAGAATTAAATGACAACCACATCAAGTTTCAGCATTGATTTGTCCAGTTGTTCTGAATGCCAGTTTAAAAGGTCATAATCCAATGGAGCACTGAAATAGGTCTTTACTGGAAGTGTCTATTTAAGAAATCCAATTTGTAAACCAACGTTAATCAAGCATAATTCATTTTAATTCATGAAAATATTTAACAGGAGACAAAAAAAAATCGAAATCTTATTTCTACATCTGAATAATAGTAGTATGGTGGTTTGTTCGAGTAAAAACAAAGCCTTTGCATCACTGCTTTGTGTTTTGTAGCCCCAGAGACATGCTTTATTTGTTTTTATTGGGTCCTCTGTGCAAATTACAGTGACAGCAGCCATTCTGTATAAACCCTTCTGGGAACCGTTTGTCATGATTCTGGGTTTTTTTTTGTGTGTGTTTAATTGTCATGCTGGTCTCCCAACAGTGACCACCCATGGGAACTTGTTTACAGTCAGATCAATTCCCTAAAATAGAGGTAGCACTTTATTTTACAGTCCTGTTCCCTATGTACTTATTATAGTAATTGCAATAACTGCTTAATAACAAGGCACTAACCCTAAACCTACCCCTAAACCTAACCGTAACCAATTTATTTAGCTTATATTACCCAGTACTCTCTTAGGTAAGTGCACATACTGTAAATGTGCAACAAAAATTGCCTTTTTTGGTGTCATTTACTAGAGGGAGTGCGGAGACCCGTTCTGCAGAATGAAATGATCCTCTTTATATTTACTGACACCATTGAGGTCCTCTGTTGTAAGTAGGAGTGACGTTTAAATAATATACACATCGTCTTTTCCTGCATCTATTTGAGCGATTGAAACCTTTAATATATTTAAAAATTTAAGCAATAACATTTTATGTGCTTCTGAATGAGAATAAAAGAGCACAATGTGAATGATTCATTTTCATTCATATAATCTCATAAATGGGGCTCGTTCTAATCACCAAAACCACTCATCCAAGGTTCCCATCACAGCCTTCTCAACAATCGTGACGGCAAGTGCTTTCTTGTGTCCTCACACAGTTCAAATGGATCCCATCCAGTTAGATGCTTTGTTAATTAACCTCTATGCCCTCATAGTAGTAGTGAGTCATTTCATATTGCAGTGCCTCGGCTGCCCAGCCCATTCCTCTCTGCTAATAAGTAGAGATTATAAGGCTCTTTTTGAGAGCCAGCCAGTCAATTAATCTTTATCTGCAAACTTTTACATTACATTACTCCTATCACCATACAAATTTCACTGTAATTACATCTGACATATTTCACAATGCAAATAGAAGGCGCAACAATTGCAAAACTTAAGAATTGTTTACCAAAAGCGCCTAGAATTAAATTAGATGTATTGCTTTAAGTAATGGTTTATTTTAAATAGCAATAAAAAAAAATAAAAAAAAACAGATGGATAGTTATTTTTGGTATAGTTTAAGTAAAAGAAAAAGAGCTCTGCAGTTATTTGCTAATTGAGCTGCATAATTGAGTACGGAAGTGCGATGATTTTGCCACAGTAAGACGTCATTTAGTAAATGGATTACAAGTCTCCGGTGCTGTACATTCAACTAAAAAAAATGGACTGATCTAAATGAAATACATCAACACATGGAGCTAAATAAAGCAGCTAATGCTTTAGCGTCTGTATGGCAGTCAGCCAGTCACTTCACCTATGACAAATACTGCTTAAACATGCTGGCTAAAATGCTAAGCAGTCTAAAATTGAAGGACTGCATTTCTTGAATGAAGTGGAAAAGAATCCAACACTATCAACTTGTAAGTTAATTACTATTTAATAGTATGTCAAAACAATTTGACATATTACTTGACCTCCTCAAATAACATGGTAAACATCAATATTTAATAGCATGAGGATCTTTTTATCATAATTAATGGGATTTGAAATTAACGGATTTGTGATCTCAATTAAAGGGGTGGTTGATTGCGATTTCACTTTTTTCATTTTAAATAGTGTGTAATGCTGCTGTTGGTGCATGAACAGTATCGCAAAGTTGCAGCGCTGAAAGTTCAGTGTAAGCAGAGATATCGTCTTTTAAAAATCAGGAAGTTTAATGCTTACAAAAACGACTCGAATGGGACTATAGTACAGCCGGGTTTTAGATGTCACTAACCCATACATTTGCATCAACCCCTCCCTCCGGAATATGCAAAAAAGGGCATGGCCATATTTCTGCGGCTCGTCGAAAGTGCGTTATTTTCACCCAGCTGTCAGGTCTTCTGTGTTCGGGCATCCCACGGACATTGTAGTTCGTCAACAATGGATACAAATTTATGCTTGATTATGTTCCTGAAAATGACGATCGTAATTTAGCTCTCATTTTACGAAAGACAGCTTCCAGAATCTCCACAAAGTCAATGGCGGATTCAATAAGAAACTGTTACTAAAACATGAAGCAGTTCCAACTTTAAAACCAGAGGCATCAGTTGTTGGGCCACAACCTGTAAGTAGGCTAAGACTTCGTCATTTCAGATGTAATGTTTTAGTTTTATCAAATACTAGTTATGCTATTTCATGTCTACGACAAATACATACAAACATTATGGACCTTAATTTTGTATATGTACTAATGTTGTAAATGTATTTTCATGTATATATACTTTATGGTGTTATTTTTCGATTTGATCAAGAACATAAACCAGTGCCAACGCTGTTTGTGTATATAGTAGCCAGTGAGTTTGATGCTATTTTGTGTAAGACAAACGTGTATAAAGTTTTAAAAAATATAGGCAAATCACCATTCAGAAACGTTTTGTAAGAGCCATGTGTGGTGAGGTTCTGCTTGCCTCTCTTCATCGCCGCTTTATTGGGTCTGATTCTGGCTCAAACTGATACTGCAGTATCTTAACTTAATCAGTAACTTCGCCCGTAAAGGTAATGGGCGTGAATTTTCTGAACAACGTGCACAACAGTTTAGCCAATCACAACACACCGGTCCAAACTAACCAATCTGAGCCCACTGCCTGTTTCTGAGGGAGTGGTTTCATAGACTCAGGAAGTCAACCGCTCGTTCAAATGACAGAAAAGAAAGCGGCTTACAATAAAGGTGAAATTTATGAAAAATAAGACTTTAAAAAAGAAAAAAACACGAATACATGTTATATTGCACCCCATAAACACAATCATGCAAAGAAAAAAAAGAGTAAACCACCCCTTTAAATAATTTTCATTAGAGAGAGCTGTGTTGGGCAGTTCTCTTTGTTGTCACTACTGGATGCGCTTTACTGTAAAAAGCAATTGCTTTGATTGAAGGCAAAGTGACGCACATCCGCTAATGAGATCAATGGCAGAATATAGAAAACATGATATTTACCAAGCCTCTCACCCTGAGTGGAACAAGAAAAGCCCAAAGAGAAAGAAAAAATCAATTCTTTCCACATCACTCTCTTGTGGACTCTGTTTATGGAAGATGAAATGGGCATTTTGGCCCCAAACCAGGCAAAGGATTGTTGTCTGCATTCTCATAGGAGATGCTATTCTACCTCGATCGAACAATACAAATTAATAGCATGTTTCAATATTTATAATCTGTCTCAGTGTAAACTATGCTTACCTGACATTTTCACACCTGCGCAATGACGATAAATGTTTGTTGCATGAAGAGAAAACACTTACTATTTATTTTTTCCATTAATTACTTAATTTATTATTGTTGTTATTTTTTATTATTTTTATTATTTTGATAAAGATATTTTTAATGATGAGTTGGACCAAATGGTGAATGCTTTTTTTTTTTTTTTGCTCTTTGCTAATTAAAAAAACGAAACGAGTAGTTTTTAGATCCCGAGCACAGACCGAAGGCAGCTGAATTTATTTATACTCGGTTACATGAGCCAATCTGCACAATATTTCTGGTTTCATTGCTTTCCCCTAAGTTACGCATGGTTGACACTGTCATGAAATCGTTGAACTGACACCCACTTTCCTCCTCTTCAATAACAGTTTGCATTCAATTATCAATAATCCGTGAAATTGAGGCTACATGGAGATGTACGAGGAAAATGTAGACCAAGATCATAATTTATTTGTGAGGGTGGAAAGCGTCTAATCAAAATCTTAATCTCTTATCAAAATTCCAATATTAATGATCTGTTCTTGCTGTAAAACCACTCAGTGATAAATCCTCTCAAAAACTGTGAGAAAATGTTCAGGGGAATTAGTAATTGTTAAATGTATGTGTGTGTAATGCCGTCTCTAAATTAGCACTGGGTGTGATGTTTGAGGTCAGGGCTCAAGGTGTGTTTTCATCTGTTGAAGAAGCCATTTTTTTTTTTGTTGAACTAGCTGCAGTTTTAATGGGCTCAAATTGGATTTCAAGTTGTGCTGTGGAACATTTAAGTGCCTGTTTGAGAACTTTAAATATGCTAAAATGAATTTTTATGATTTTTTTATGCAGCTCTGACCAACTATCTTCAATCTTTTTGCATTGCATCACTTGCATTGATTGGCCTGGTTTGTCAAGGTGTCACAGTCACCTCAGTTTGGACTTTGTTTTCATTTGCACCGTTTCTTCTTGTCTTGTTTTGTTTGTTGTCATGGTCACAGATTTGATTTCGTCATTCAGTTGTGTGTTTATCTTATCATACTTGTTTGCACTTTGCATGTGTATTTAAGTTCCCTTGTTTCTGTTCACTGTTGTTGAATGCTACTTTCAACCTGTGGATTTATTAAAGACTGCCTTGTAATATTCATCTTCGTGGTCGTGTGTTGTGACAGAAGAACCGATGTGATTACGCCATGCTAGTGACGCTACATTGAATGTTTCTCATGTTTTTTTTGTTTGTGCGTTTTTCCCTGTTTTTTTGGATTTACTTTTCTTTTCCACCAGGAACATTCCTGCTTTTGTTTATCAGCCTTGAGCAGGGAACTGGCTCCCACGAAGAACATGTATAGGATTTCTAGTTCCTAGCCCATCTCTTCCTACACGCCAGCCTGAAAACCACCACAAGAGAGCAGTTGTCCGAGGAGGGCCCTTGAGGGAGCTTCGCTGATTGCGTGGAGTTGGTGCTAATATCCTGTGGATCCTGTGCGCTAACTGTCGGACCTATGAATGAGACCAGCCCCACTCCTCACCCAGTGGTTAGTTCACCCAAAAATGAAAATTCTGTCAGTATTTACTCACACTCATGTTGTTCCAACCCCGTAAGACCTTCGTTCATCTTCGGAACACAAATTAAGATATTTAAGATATTGAGATCACTTCTGTATACTAGTCCATAGGGTTCTTGAGGGAATGACACTTGCTGGCATCGAAAAGTCATCAAAGACATCGTTAAAATAGTCCAAGTGACTACAGTGGCTCAATTTTAACTTTATCAAACGACGAGAACACTTTTTGTGCGCAAAAACAAACAAAAATAACGACTTTATTTCAACTATTCACTTCCTTCTCTATGGGCCTGTAGTCAGTTAACGTAGTGTGATTGCGTAGAGCTACGTCACACGTAGGCTCACTATTGACCGACGCTGGTCATGTGTGTGTGATGCGTGTGACGTACAATAACAGAAGCTTACGCTATTAAACTAGTAACCTGACTCGAGGCAGAGGGAGAAATAAACGAATAGTTGAAATAAAGTCGTTATTTTTGTTGTTTTTGCACACAAAAAGTGTTCTCGTCGTTTGATAAACTTAAGATTGAGCCACTGTAGTCACTTGGACTATTGTAACGATGTCCTTTAATGACTTTTCGAGGCCAGCAAGTCATTCCATCAAGAAGCCTATGGACTAGTATACAGGAGTGATCTTAATATCTTAAATATCTTAATTTGTGTTCCGAAGATGAACGAAGGTCTTACGGGGTTGGAACAACATGAGGGTGAGTAAATACTGACAGAATTTTCATTTTTGGGTGAACTAACCCTTTATAAACAATTAATATAAACAAGAACAAAAATGTAAATAAATTACACAGGCTAAGTCAATCAGAATAAGCTAATATAAAAAATAGTTTTAAGACATGATTTAAAAATTCAATTAGAACTATTTTGTATGTCTGATGAGGTAAGGTGTTTCAAAGACTCTGAGCAGTACAACTAAAAGCTCTACATCCCAGGGTGGTCAGACGTACAGATGGCATAACTAGAGTCGTAGTAGAAGACTTAAAAGATCGAGTTGGTGAATACACATGAAGTTGTTCATGCAAATATGAAGGTGCTATGGAGAGCCTTATAAGTGAAAAGTAAAATTTGAAATTGAATGTGATATCTAACTGGAAGCTAATAGAGTTGACTTAAAACTAGAGAAATGTGCTCAATGAACGGTGTTTGTGTAATGATCCGGGCTGCTAAATTCTGGGCCGTTTGAAGTTTGTGAAAAAGTTTCTGTGAAACACCACCGAGAAGAGAATCGCAATAGTCAATACGAGATGTAGCACATACAAGTACGTGGACAGCAGTACTATTAGCGGAATGAGATGGTAGAAGACAATTAATATTTCTCAGATGATAATAAGCTGACCGTGTAATGTTATTTACATGTGCCTCAAAAGACTTAACCTGATGGGAAGGAGAAATTAGAGAATTATCAAGTCAATGTAAAACTTTACATTTTATATGTGTGAAAATGTATGTGTAACGCTACTTTCAACCTGTGGATTTATTGAAGACTGCCTTATAATCTTCATTTTAGTGTTCATGTGTGTTCTACCTGCACACTCAAGATCCAAGTGATTAACATGCTTCTGCACTGTCATTGTTTACATGGTGTGTCCAATAAAGACATGGAATCAAATCACTGATTAAAATGTATTGTTATCTGAGACCAAATCGAATTTAATGACATTGTGCAGAACCCCTAATTTTATCCCCACCCACTCTTAGAAGAAATGGTTCTATTTAAAACCAGAAATGGTTCCATCCCCCGCTTCATATATGGAACTTCAAAATGGTTCTATATAGAACCATTTTTTTTTTTGGTAAAAGGTTCTATTGGCCAAGTATGGAACCCCAGGGTTCTATATAGAACCCAGAGGAACCCTTTTTAAGAGTTTATATAACCTTTTAGGGGTTCCAAATACATAGCGCTGATGGAACCTTTTCTTCTAAGAGTGAGGTAAATCCAAAGGGTTCACATACTTTTTCCAACGACTGTAAATATACTAATCCATAACTTTCTCACACTTATGTACAGAAACTGCAGTCACTCTGTGGACACTAGTGTACTTTATCAGATATGAGCCTGAAGACAAGCCATTAGCTCACCAGTGTTTCCACTATATATTTGATAAGCGTCTTCCCGGGTCGCCATTTATGCCATACATCCGTCACAAGATCAATAGTGTGCACTTGCATTAGAGACACACGCAGGACCAAGTGGACTGACCATATGGAAGCAGGCACAGAGAGAAGTCTTCATTGTCAGATCAATAATGATGATCTTTTAAAGCATTATGCTTCTCTGAACATTACTCACACTGCATTAAAGAGGAGAGTAAATGTCAATGACTGAAAATTTTCACAAAAAAAAATCCGTAGATGACAGATGTTGTTTTTTTACCCATTTCTTCCTGATCATAAGCACTGTTCAGGTTGTCTTGGAAGGGTACAACAACGAAACCTAAACAGCTGTTAGGTTGACAATGGAGGAAAAGACATAATACAATACCTGTAGTGTAATCCATTGATGGGAGGGAATGTAAATGTAGATTCAGTTGTGAATGTATAGCCTACCTGTAGTGACATTGTGTCTACAACATGTACACTGTTATGAACTAAATGGAAAATAATAGTCACAGTAGCCTAAAATAAGACTACCTGAGAGGTTACACAATGCCATATGCTATTATTTAAACAGAATGTTACAACATTTAGCAAAATTAAGTAACTTCACTGTTACCTTAAAATATTTCAGATATGCAAACGGTGGGTCTATTTCACATCACACCTGCGACTGCGGCCTAGTGCCGAAAACTCGACCTTCTGAAAGAAAATCAATAAACAAATGTAATTTTGTTTCCTTCTTTGACCTGCCATGTGCTTTCTGATGTAGCACAATTAAACTGCAAATACAAAAAATGTTTTGTAAGCAGTAATTATGTTACACTGGCATATTTTAAATCAACGAGATTCTGTTTTGTTTCGCATTTCATTGAAAGAGTAAAGAGACCAAAAACACGTGATAAGGTCAAATCATTCTGCAGATGATTTCATTTTTCGCTACATTTTCATGACATTTCTTTCTACAACTTTTACAAAACACCGCCACCATGTGGCTAAATCAGGATCAACCATTTACTGCAACCAGCCTACTGAAAATAACTGCAAGCAGATGGTTTGTACTCTAAACGTATCAAATTCAAATTCGAAACTTTCTAAAGATCAATTTAGCTACTATAGCTGTGGCATGAACAAGTGAACAATAAACGCACATTTAGTCAAGATTAGTAAATAGATTTCAATCGAAAGGATTTTCATGTTAGGTCAGTTATTTTATCGGAGGCATTTTGTTTTGTTTAAACATTTATTTAATTAGCCTATTATTTCAACTGGCCAATTGTGAGTAGCCTAATAAGTGTATAATACTATTTTAAATAATATTACGCCTATAAATAATATTAGGCCTACAGCCTACACTACTTTTTTTAAACTCGTTTTTGTTTTCAAAAGAAAAATGGATAAAAAGCTTCAATATCCGATCTCTACATGGGCGGGAATAAAACATCAAACTATGTCGTCATCAGATGTTCCTCAGTTCCACGCAACAAAATAATTTTAAGCGGTATTTTTACCAAGGATTTTTTTTCTAGCCTTATTAAATATGAATGTAATCTTTAATGTTAAATTCCATTAAAGTAGTCCATTAGCCTATATGCCCTTTTTCACAAGATGTAATGCAAGTCTCAGGTGTCCCCAGAATGTCTCTGTGAAGTTTCAGTTCAAAATACCTTTTTTAATTTATTATCCCATTTCTGTCAGCACCACTATCGTAAAATTGACAATATAGGATTGGCGGTATGGTTCTGTTTTGGGCAAGAATTCCCTGCACATCCACGCAACCAAGCATGGATAAGAGCAGGGAGAGCAATAGAACCAGGACAGAACACTAAACAGAACAGAACCAACATGAATGATCATGTATGAAAATGGAAAAATACATTAAATAAATACATTAAAAATACATAAAATTTAATTTATTTACTTATTTTTCAGAATAAACTGGAATTTTACCTATTTTTATCCTGAAATTGAAAAATACCACAAATATGCACAGTAAAGGGTTTGGGAACGACATCCATTTGAGTTCAAGCATGTTATTTTCCTGTTTGGGCTCAAAAGGGGCTGGATTTCAAGGGAGTAAAAGAGCTGTTTTAGTAGATTTTTACTGCTTTTTAAAAGATACTGAATTATATTATAATATTTCTGAATGAGTTGGCCATAATTGGCTTCATATTTAAATTTCAGTCCCAGCAAAACCATGTGGTAAGAAATGGAATGCTGTGATGTACATGATTAACAGCTATGAAGTTTTATTTGATTTTGCCAAATGATTCTATCTTTATGTGATAAAAGAACCATAACAACATTGCTCATACCTAATATCTACTATCCTATCGGTGATGCAAAATATTTCCTCTAGATGGCAGTGAAGATTCATTTTTATGCAAAGAAAATAATTTTTTAGTAATAATACATTTGTTCTCCACTCTGCTGGAAGCTTTTCCTTGAGCATTTGTGCTCTCAAATAAAGCTAATTTTTAAATGTGTTTTATCTTTTTACATTTTACACTTACTGAATATAGGATATATAGTATGTACAATCCCTTACAAACAAAAACAATTATAAAACACCATGAAGACAAATGGATATACAGTAACTGTTATTGTTTAGCCAGCCATTTGATTAGAGCAGCTATTAGATAAAGTCATATTTTAAATAGTCATATTTTGTTGGATATAATTATGAAGTGGAAAAAAGGGAAGTCATTGAGACTATATAATATGCATTAGAAAAATAGTATAATGATGGCATTTCTACAAATATCCACTGTTCATCTATCAGTTGATTCAAGGCTTAATTTTTTATTTATTTTTTTAAATATATAATTCTGTAAATTGTGTGAATTGATTTTATTTCCATATATTTTTGTGTCGATCATATCTTCAGGCATAAAAAAACGCATTAACATTGTCTATATTAACAAAGTACGTTCTTATTATATGATAAAGTGCTACATGGTCAGTAGAGTATCATGGCTTATGTACGCACGTTCAATGTGTTTCACTCTGTGACTGACGTAATTGCAGCGAACAGCGAGGACCTGCAGCATAAGAAAGTCTTCTAATGTTCATATGTTTGTAATAATCCTATGTCTATTAGATCCATGCATCATTGATAATGAGTTGATTGTGCTGCTTTGACCAGTGGCCTGTGGAAGAAAGCGTCTTGTAATCAGATATATGTTAAGGCTGAGTTGAGATTTCAAGGCACAAAGGCTAATGTTGACATAGCTCACTAATCACCAATACAAGACATAGCTCACTAATCACTAATACAAGCTCTCAAAGATTAGGCTGAAATTGATCAGAGAAAATCATGCTTCTTGGGCTCAGGGAAAAGTTTCAGTAGCCTACCAACATTTTACAGAGGCTTTTGTGGAAGATCATTAGTGGCGAGGCGTGCCTGACTCACCTTCCCTCAGCCTACGATAGACCAAAGAGTCGAAAAGATCACATGTACTCAGTATTGTCTTCCAGCCACACTTTTAACATCAAACCCCCACTGTCTCTGGAGAGACAAGGGCAGGACTGCAAGAAGAGCACTGAGAGCCGCTCTCCTCTGACACTCATAACTAACACCAGGGGCTGCCGTCCAGAGCCACCTCAACTCCTCTCCAGTCACTAAAGACACAGGTAGGCTTGTATACCCTCTCACAAAGCTTTACTTGTTCTTAGAACTGTAGCTCCAATCAAAGTTTAAGGAAAAGGTGGCCGTGGGCACCGGTTTGAACAATATTGGCCTGTGTGATGATCAGCAGGCATGGAGTTTAAACAGATTGGTTTTGCCAGGACACCTATGCATTAATATAAACAACAGAGAACTGTCATAGGCACATGAAGTTCAATTATTACTTGGTTGTAATATTAGTTTAATATTTTTAATACATTAAGTTTTAAGGCACAGTGTGTAATTTTTAGCGGCATCTAGTGGTGAGGTTGCGAATTGCAACTAACAGACGTTATGGTGGCCGATATGTCGTCATCACAATCAATCTAAAATTACAATCTTTATTTTTTACATGACAATTGAGCTGACAGAGACGTTCTCATCCACCTTTTAATGTACAGTATTAAAAAGAAAAAGTAACTGCCATGATATTCTTCCTAACATCTCCTTTTGTAAGTCTTAATGATTATGGACTATAAGACTATAATACCTAATGTTACTCTCAACTAAAAAAAGCAACTAGTTCACTCTCAAAAAAATCTGCCAAGTGATCCATCAGGTGGATTCGGGATGGACCTCTTGTATTTGTGAAGTGGATGGACACATGAGAGGTATCTGTCTGTTCCACCATTCATTCCACTTATACTGGTGAGACTGTGAGGGGGGTGGAGACACAAGATACATGGAGGTGCACCTGAGAATACCTACAAAAAATCTGTCTGTCTGCTCAGCTGTTAAAAGTACTACTCTGCACAGCACAAAACCATGAAGTGGTACAGAAAGATTTTCTACACTTCTTGGACATTGCTGTGGCCAATGCTTTCTTTATCCACAAAGAGCTATGTGCAACATGATCCATAAAGAGTTATTGCAGAGCTCTGTGGTGTGTCACAGAACGTAGCGCCAAAACAATGCAGTAGTGACCATATACTTATTCCAGGAGCTGAGCTGACCTCCGATGCAAACGATATTTCCACAGTTGGCCGCAAGAGCTGTGTGCTTTGTGTAGGGTCTGGACCCATCACACACACACTAATTTTTCATTATATACAAAGGTTTATAAAACTCCCAAACTAACATCCCAAAGGAAAAAAACACCAGGACTGAAACAGTGTCAGTATCAGGGCTGATAAGGAGGTTTTACGACCACATTCCTTTGGAAGAGAGTGCATGTGCAAGAGAGAGACAATGGGAAGACAGAAACAATCTTTAATACAGACTTTGCTGAATTAATCATAGACTAAGGCTGAATCCCAATTCACCCCTTGGCCTTACCCCTTGTTTTCGAGTGTACCCCATGGCCCTTAAAAATGGAGTTACAAGGGCCAAGGGGTTGAAATATTCCCCTACGAAATGGAACAACCCTTCATGAACCCGATACGTCATCAGTCGTCGGCGATGGCTCTGCCGTTACAGAGTTTGCACAGGATTTCTCCATGACAACAACTGACAATCAGCGCAGCTGCTCTTAACTTTGAATAAACATGATGATTATAACATCCCTTCCTCGAAATGTATGGCTTTTCTGATCAGAAAGGTAATTTATTATACTATTTCTTAATTTAAATGATAGTGTTATTATAAGAGTAAATAAAGTGCGTGGTGGAATCATCTGGCACTAAATTTAAATGTTTAACCGTTTGCGATCCATCTCGCCGGTGATTTCCGATGCATTCAGTGAACTTTCTCTTAGGGATATGTAACCCTACCCCTTCGCCCTACCCCTCGATCTAAAGAAGAATCGGGAAACCCTACCCATAGACGTGAACGCGCAAAACGGAGGGGTAGGGCTAAGGGGTAGGGCCAAGGGGTGAATTGGGATTGAGCCTTACTGTCTTGTGTACTATTATGTATATATTATAGTACGTACCTTGGTATACAACCAACTAACGATCAATATAACCTCACCTGTATCATGCTTCGCACATAATTAATCCTCATTTAATGACTCACACTTTGATGTAGTTCTAGAATGCAGTGTGGATGTGTTATATCTATCTGAGCATTAATGAAGGTATAACCACGCTTGGGACAAAGACTCGTAAATTAACTAGAGCAACCTTCCCACTCTGACATTTCACCATGCTTATTGATCCAGTCAAACCTTAGGGGTTGGATCTTTCTCAGGCTTTATAAGAGACAGTCCACAAGTGACCTCCCTCTCTTAGTTTTTCATCCAGCTGCTGTTGGTTCTTCTCATAGTTAGATGGATCTTCTCCATTGTTACATCATTCCATCTCTCACTCTGTTTTCCTACACATGTATTTCAGCCCATTCTCACCCCAAGGCGTCACTTAACTGACGCCTTGGGAAGCATTTGGACATGCTTCAATATCTGACGCTTTAGGCGGCCTTTAGCGTCAGCAAGATGACGCCCTAGGATCGCGTGTACCCTACCCCCACACCTAAACCTAACCGCGTCCTCTAACAGACGCTTTCCTTTAGCGTCAGTTAGATGACGCCGTAGGATCGCGTCATGTAAGTGACACTAAAGGGCGCCTAAAACGTCAAATATTGAAGCATGGTCAAAGTTGACGCCTTGGGGTGAGAATGCGTTGTGTATTTATGTATGTTTGTTTAGTGTATTCATGTTTATGATTTAGTTCATAAAACTTGTGCACTTTATTTATTTGTTTCTGATTCACTGCTTGCAAACAAAGTCTCTTTTACGATCTTGATCATGCTAAATGTTTAAAGCACTGTACATGCTAAGAAATAATTATTCTTCTGATACCTTTAGAATAAATTTATAAATCAAAAGAATTTGTTGGACGAATTCATTGTAATTTTAATTTAACCATGTCAAGTTAATCCAATTAACTGACCCAAATATTCATAAATAATCTGAACAAGTTATTATTGATTATGAATATTTACTATAAGTTCCTAACTAAGTAAGTACAGCTTGGTAAAAGTCAAGACACACCTTGAAAATGTCAGGCATGCAATGTTTTACTTGTGTCTTCAGTTCTTTTTCTATGTACAGACCTAAAACTTTTGAGCGGTAGTGTGGGTCTAAAGGTTTCAAAGTAAAGTTTTTTTGTAAAGGAAGTGTAGAGTCATATTACTACTTTTAACTTAAACTTGATTTTTTGAATAAACTACAAACAATACAATAAATCATTAAGTCTCCTCACATTCATTCTCTATAATAGTTCCCTCTGGCTCTGTCACATTCCTCATTGATTTTCCCAGAGGAGGGTCTTTGTCTCTTCAGGTGTAAATCACTGTATTATTAATAATGTGTCCCACCTCCTTACATAAGCCATTCTGACACTAAAACTGTGTTAACAAAAGTTAAACGGCTATATTGTTGTATAGTGATTGCTCAGGACAATTTTTTACATAATTTTGAAAAAAACAAAAAGCAAAAAAAAAAAAAAAAAAAAAACTCTAGGCTTCAAGATGCAGCTCTGAAAAGTCTTGTATGTGTTATATGATCTTATTTCAGTAACTTCACATTTAGTTTTTTTTTAATCACGCATAAACGTAACTTTCTCATAAATGAAAATATGCTGCTCACATAATCCTGTAGCCCTGTTTGTGCTGAATACAGTGTAATCTGACCAAATCAGCCATTAATATGTTTTAAAGCAACTGAAACAAACAGAAATTTCAAGGCAAGTCAAAACTTATCCAGGGCCCCAAATCCTCCTCATACACGAGAGGGTTAACATATAACGTATTGGGTTTTTTTTCATAATACATTTTTTTTTAATTGAGTTAATCATTTTAGTAATTCATTTGTGTAATCAAATTTATAATTGTATATTTTTTGTTGCTCAGATATGGGTTGAATATGACTTTTAAAGGAATAGTTTTAATTTTAACATTATATAATTTGTTTGTGAACAGGAACAAGAACATTCGGACTTGATGATCTACTATTAATGGGTTTTGTTCTGACATGTATTTTGATGAATCGACATTCTTTTGACATATCTCAGAGTTAATGTCCAACACCGTAGATGTCAAAATAGACCAATGACTTAACTTTTCCGTGGACAAATATCTTGATTTTCAAGATAATTGATGTTTTTATGTTTTCTAATCTCATGCCGTCAAACTAACACTCAAGGGAATATATTATCCTGAATGTATATGAAGAGCAGAGAGAGACTGCTAAAAATACATCTCATCATTTACAAAAACAACACATCACTCACTCTTTGAGAGCAACAACCGCTCAACCGCTGGGCTCTCTCAGAGCCATTTACAGAAAAGAAGAAAATATGCATGTGTCAGGAAGCTCTGAAATGTAATTTCACATCCCACCAGATGAAATGCCGCTTTGTGCTCCTGTTCTTCTCGCTGTCAGCATGGTTTCTCCACTTTCTACAGGTGCTGCTTGGCTCAAAGGGAACAATGCTGGTGTTTTTTGCTTTAGTATGAACAAAGCCTTTGTCTGGCGCTCTCATAGGGAGGTCCAAAGGTCCATTGCGGGCTTTGAACTTTCAGGTCAAAGACTTCACAGGACTGCAGGGCCTGTATTGCTCCCGTGCCACAGCCAGTCACATTTGTCCTTTTGATTGTCATCGGTGTCTTTAAAGGCCCTGCAACTATAGGTCATTTGGGGTCTTTTATGTGGAGATACCAGATCAGACTCCACTCTTTCGTCTTTTGCCCTTCAGGCTGGCTAGAGATGTCCACTTGTTAGTACAGTTCCTCATCGCAACTAAAACAATTGGGATTCTACAAACACAGGGTTCATTTTTTATTTTATTTCAGGGAGAGTTGTAGAGACTTGTGCTCATACACCATCTTAGAGAACAGCAGGCCTGTAAAGCCTTTGTTCATAAAATATGGAAAGGCACCACACAGAATAGGAAAAAAAAACACAGGTCTCTTTTGATGTGAGCTCCTTTAGTGCATGTCTTCATTGGAGTAGCCTGTGGATGTTTTAACCTTCTGTAAAACTCACCCCAGTGCCACTTACTTTCTCTCTTTCAGTCTTCTCTGTACTTCAGCGCCATGCTACGGTGAGATTGAGAAAATGATCTTTATTTCATGAGGCCCTTTTCTCTCATCTGTTTGACACTATGGTCCAGGGCATATTTCTCTGTCCTGCAGCGTGGATGGAGTCTCTGTTCTTGTGTTCTTCTGTAGCTGTTTGTACCGGGCCGGCCACTGAGACCTGCGCTCTAAATACTAGCTTAAAAATCATGGAAAACTTATAGGCCTAATGTTTTTTTCTTGCCAGTAATGACTTTTTTGGAACACAAAGGGAGACAATTGAGCATCTTTCCATGCTCCTTTTCATACAATTACAAGAACAGTGGGCTAAAGCTTTGAGGTTTTATTAAAGTGATCCATTCAAATACTGTCTTTTAAAGGGACTCTGTGCAACTTTTTAGGTAATTTGTTATCTAAAAACAATATTTGTATTCATAAATACGTCCTCAGTGGTGTACAAATACCTCTGCCAATTGTCTCCTCGTAAACGAAGAATTTCTTATCTTTATCTTTATATACATGGGCTGGTTGCGTATGCAACCCACCGTACAATGAAGGAGGGAACACAGGATGTAGTCCCCTTGCCACTATAGCTGGACCACTGCTCTGAGTTACTCTCAGCTCCTCAGCGAAAAAGCAATTAGTGCGTGCATTGACTTCCGTATTTATACCCGCGCGCAGGGGCGGATTGTGTGATGCCAATTACATTGGCTCGTTCAATAATAATTGAAGAACATAGGTTCTCTGACGTGATCCCCATTCAGTCGACCATCGACTACGTCCTCCGTTCCCTCCTTCAGGGAACGGTGGGTTGCATACGCAACCAGGACGTTTTTCTTTCACATGCCATGCACGGGGCTCTGTAATCTATAGTCTAATTCTAGAGTAAAACAATCTTTTTTCCAGTTGATGTTATTGCCATCAATCTGGACTTGTTTCATCCTTTATGGAAATGATTTCTGTTAGGAGTAAACCCAACAAACATGGTCAAATTAGTGCAGTAAAATCAAACACCTAGTGGTCAACCTAATGCTAACGCTACACATTACTAAACATCACAGCAAAATATGAACAGGCAGAAAGCAGTGCCAAGCCTGAGTACAGCCAGAACCGTTATTAGTATTCATGTAATAGAGCCTTTGATGTAGCCAGTGTTCTCTTCAGCCACAAGCTGCGCCTACATTTAATGAGACCTGACATCCACTTTTTAAAAGGCTGTGAATATTCTAGACAACCATAAATTGCATTTGTTTGTCTGGCTGGACAGAATCTTTCCACTGTACTGAGTGATACTTGACTGATGTGTTGTTTATATAGCCAGGCCCGTGTACATAAAGGCAGTAGTTCATTATACAAGACCTTCTTAATCCCACTTAATCAAATAGCTGGATGTAGTGGGGAATACTACCTGGAGCTAAACACACTTGCATAATTTATCACTCCAGGTTGGTCCTTGCAACTAGCATCTATTATCTCAAAAAATATACACAACTCCCCAGTTCACCCTGCATGTCTGACGTCTCTATCGGTTATGTCACCTGTTTAGTTTACATGTAATCTGCGCTAAAACTAAACAAAACATTAAAAGTACTAGTCTTATGCACCTGTTTGCTTCTTTATCCTTCAGTGTTTGAGTAGAACATTTGACATTCCTCTGGATCCGGCCGTCGACACACGGACACAGCGCAGGTGTTTAGGGCTGTGATGATGTAATTGGCCACAAGGGGGGAAAGACAAGAGCACAGCAGCCACTGATCTGATCCCCCTGGTTATTGATTTCTCCGTCTAGCTCTAACGAAAATAATTGCCACATGTAATGTATTATTCAATTACAAGACAGAGCTCTCAAGTTCAGGGGTTTGATGGTCCTTCTAGAATCACAGAGGCCCATAGATAATTCAACACCAAGATCCCATTAAGCAGCGCTGATATTAAATGCCCTGTGTTAAAGCGCAGATTTATTAGAATCGTCCTCAGCTCTAACTTTCCAATACGTGGGCCTTTGTATAATTGAGCGGAGTGGAATTAACTCTGATATAACTTTTTGCCATCTTTTATTAATTCAGCATAAGGATCTGTTTCTGACTGAAGGAGTTATAGCTACTGCAGGATTTTTGTATTAAAGAGGTAGTTTCCATGGAGTGAAAGAAATAAAATAAAATAAAAATTCCCCATGTTATATTTCCAGATCAGCATTTATGTGGAACCACAGGTAAATAACATGTTCACATTATAAGTCTGTTCCGATAAAACATCAACATCTAGATCTCAACACGATCTAGTTATTTTTAACAGCAGCATTCATGGAGAGCTTTTATCAAAAGACTTCTGGTTACTCGTTTACAGGCAAAAACTGTTTAAAAATAAAAATCCACTCTATGGACTATTACTTGAATAAAATGATACTCAAATTAAGTAAACTGCATGTGAACTGTTTTGTCATCTTATTGCAATTAAGACCATTCAAAACCCCTAAAACTGGCCTGCACATTTGAATTGTGGCATATTTAAAACTATAAAACTATAGTATAGTCTACATATAGTAGGTCTCCATGCTCTATACCACAAATTGACTTTCATGTAAACTATTAAGAAAATAAATAATGAATGAAAGAACATATAGTTTAATATTATTTCATTATGTGAATTTTATGATGGCATCTGATCATGTGTAGAATTATGATGTGTACAAAATACCAGGAAAACTAAACCAAAATGCATTATTGTTACTATATATATATATATATATATTAAAAAAAAATGATAATTCTAGTATCTTTGGGATTTTTCAGTCATTCTTTCTGCAGGTTACATGATTGATTTTAATAGGCAGACAATGGCTCCTGTTATTTGTTCAAAAACACTGAGGCTGCACCTGAAGTCGTATACTCTTTTGAGTAGGTACTTATTTTGAATAGGTACTTACAATAGGTACTTTGAGTAGGTACTTCCTATGTGAGAGCTAAAAAGTATGTTCTTTATAGTATGAGTGTGTGTAGTATGAATGTAATCTGGCCATACACATTCTATGTTGTGAATCTCACAGCAAGTATTAGAAGTGCCTACTCTTTTATGTAGTACTGTGAACTGTTTTTATTCTCCTAAATATAGCAGGGAAGTATGCGATTTCAGACGGAGCCTGATTCATCCAGGATTTCGGACGCAGCCTGATTCATCCAGGAACGAAACAACACAACTGTGTCTCCAAAGTAAAACCAATCTGTGTTGATTCTGATCTTAATTAAAGTGAAATCATTTTCGGTGGCAGAACTTCATATTTATTTAACTGCTGTATAAAATTACTCTTAGTCATTGCACTTGACGTCACATTGTTTTACTCATGTGGAATTGCTTGATTGTGGTCAAAATAACCAATTCATTTTGACAGAACAGGATATTCTCTATGGTAAATGTAAACCAATATTATAGCTGATGAGACAGCTATACGGTTGTATGTTTTTTTTTTTCCAGCTGCAATCGATCATCCTCGTCGGTCCTTATGTTATAAGTCCTTATGTAGACAGAATCATCTTCTCTGCAGAGCGATGCTTTAAACAAAAATTATAAAAAAAAAAAAAAAAACCTCTGGGGCCTAGTGGACCTTTTTATCCGAGTGATGTGCAGATGAATATTAGTTGTGTCTGTGACTCTCCCTTGCTGAAAGATCTGACTTTACCCCTAGCCTGGGACAGTGGAATCACCATGCACATCTGACTGATCATGAAACAGTTTGAGGAGTTTTTCTGGCAGCTGTAAAAGACTCCAGCGCAATTCAGCTCCAACTGTCTCAGGACCAGTGTTTTGTAGACAGCTGAGATGTTCTCCTCTGGGACCGGTTGATTTGTTCATGCTCTGGATCTTCTGTTTCTTCATCAAACGCTGCTCCATGTTCAAGGATGTTCTTAAAACACTTAGAGGACTCCCATGGGTGGGCTTACCCTGCATTTACACACAGAGACAGAGCTTTAAATGGCTGCCTCTAAAACACTTCCCTTGTTTTTAGATCCAAGCCAAAAGCACAAAAGCTGACAAGGTCCAAAAGTGTGGGACTGTTGTGTTGTGCTAAAAAGACGACATTGCAGCAAGATCAATAAAACAAGCACTATCGTGTCACATTCCGATATGCATTCTGCCAAGGACTTCAGGAACACACGGTATGTTGAAGTGCAAACGTAATATCAAAGTTGTGAAAACTTCACATCCATCAAGCGCACACAAACTGTTTCTGCCATTCTGATCTCAAAAGAGCAAATGACTGTGTTTCTCTAATCATTCCAATCCTCAAGTGCGAAGATGCATATAGGATACTGTACATATTAATGCAACATTAATTAAAACAAGAATAGCTTGATGGATCAAACAGAGCTAAACAAACAAAAACCGTCATCACTCTGCTCAGCACGCAGATGGCGGTAATGACAATCTCCTGCAAAACAGTTGTTTACAGCCTCGCTCGGGCCGCGTGTTTGCCGAACACCCACAAGTGCTAATTTTTAGCATCACTCTTAATTGGCACGATGTAGCTACAAGGGTTCAGACAGCCAGCGTGGAAAGGCCGGTGTTGTTTCAAAGTCTTTATTATTATGACATGGCAGTCATGTTCATTAAAGTTTCACATTCCATTTTCATTAGAATGAATCGGATTCTGCAGAAGAATCAAACCCCTGCTAGCGATCACAAGGGAGCCCCAAAGTCTGTATTAATTATCAGGAATGCAGTCTCGATCGAAGATGTTAATTGCACTGATGGTCGGCTATGTAGGGAATTGCCCCTGCATTTCATGCAGGGATAATAAAAATGAATTTTTAAACAAAGGGATCTTAAAATAATATCTAATCTACAGAGAATACCCCACTTCAAAGGCAGAGCCTGATGCTTTGAAATTTAGCTTTGTGGTCCGAAATGTTAAAGAGAAGCCTTGTGAATCTTTCAGTCGGTTCAACTTTGTTGAAGGGTGTGTGAGAAAGAAAACAAGAGTTAATTAACAGTTATTACGGGCCCTTTTAACATTAATTTGACTTTCAAATATTAGCATTTATATATTAACTCTGCTCTTGGCATCTTCAGATGAGCTCGACATTATAAGTCATTTAATTGGGCTTCATTGTGAATCTGTGTCACTGCTGAAAAATAAAGCACAACTATTCGATCTATTGCTAACTATTGGGCGAAATCACGCCTCACTGATCCTCTAATCGTTGTAAAATATCAAACTTTTGTTGTTTCTAAATCAGGACAACATATAGATCAAATGCATACTTACAGAGGGTAAACAGCCCAGTGGTAATGACCATCATAATTAAAGAGAATATTTTAATGACTTTCATAAGGATTTGCCTCAAACAGTATTCTGAGTCTAACAAAAATCACTTTATAATGTTTATATGAGGAAATGTTCAAAATAAAAAAGAAAAAAAATTGATCAAAAGTGACAGGCACAAAAACTGTTTTCAACATTGATAATAATAAGAAATGTTTCCTGAGCACCAATGTTTTCTGAAGGATCATGTGACGCTAAAGACTGGAGTAATGGCTGCTGAACATTTTGATAACTTTGCCATCAGGAATAAACTTGAAAACATCTTACAGTCTCCAAACTTTGTAATATAACAAACTCGTGTCTGTAAATAAAAAGTTATTATTATTATTATTATTATTATTATGTATATAAATGACCTGACTTCTATTTATCAAAACGTTTATACACAAACACCCAGGATAGAAAGCAAACTCATGTCAATCCAAACATTGTCAAAAGCTCTTTATTTTTTCTGCTGGTGTTAAGTGAAAAGCGTGTACCTCTCCCCTTCTTCCTGTAACCTCTCCACCCCTCCCCCATCACCCCACCCCTGTCAGCACTCATTTCGCCTGATGGAACTGATCAAACGCACCTGCCAAGCATCGCAGACATTCCACCGTATTTGCTAATTATCTTCAAAGGCTCACAGACTTTGCTCCTAATGGAGAAGTTTAGATTTTACTTAAAAGAAGGGGCTGGAATGCTTAAACATTACAATGGAATTTATTTACTAAATTGTGGGAGGGCGGACCCCATCAGGAAGAGCATGTCATCATTTATCAAGGGCAAACTGAATACTTCCTAAATTACTCATGTCTAGTGGTGTCTCCATAGATTGCCGTAGAATACAAAGCTCGTATTTATAGAGTAAGTTATGCAGAGAATAAAACATTGAATTTTGGGTGGTGTAATACTAATGTAGCAGCCTTTGAGTTTAACGCTCATTTATATTCCAGTTAATGTGCTTTATTTTATCTTGGGATTTTAGTAATAGTAGCATAGAACAAAGGACAAGCAACAAAAGAGAGGAGAGGAGACCTTCCCCCCATAGCATTTTATGCAGTTAGATAATTAGGTTTTTACTACAGAGCTTATTGTGTGCTCATGGGAACAGTATGATATCAAAACATTAACAAATGGCCAATTAATTTTTTGTTTGATTTCAGACTTTAATAACTATTAGGGGAATATTATATAAAATGTGTTGAGAGTAATAGTTAATACTAATAACAGTTTATAATTGTTAATAATAATATAATTGGTAACACTTTAGTTTAGGGTCCAATTCTCTGATTATTAGCGTATTACTATAGGATATTGGCTGTTTATTAGTACTTATAAAGCACATATTAATGCCTTATTCTGCATGACCATATTCTACATCCCCTAATCCAATACCAAAATGTAATAACCACCTTGCTAGTTTATTGAGGCAAAATTTGTATTTAATAATTAGGCTAATTGTGAGAATAGGATCATAAAGGGACTCTAAAGGGGTTTATTCTGCGATAACAACTGGCTGGATGTACATTATCACACTTTTACACGGCCACAGAAATAAATAATTAGTCACTAAATAGTGATCTGGGTCGAAATATTTTATTAGCTCTTAAAACACAAAGCTTCTGTGAAGAAAGCAGTTGCTAGCAAGCGGCAAGTTCAAACAAGATGGTCATTTAAGGGATACGGAACAGTCATAGCCTACGCACGGTATTTCACCACATAAATAATGATAAATAATAATGAAAAAAAAATAGAGAGAGCATTAGTAAATGTAAAGAATCATGTAACCATTCAATTCCATAGGGTATATAGATGTTAAATATTTATATGAAATATTTAATCTGTTTTTTGGGACTTTTTTTCTAAAGAAGCAACACTCTTTCTCTGCTGCACTGCTGTGGTTCTCTCTCTTCCCACCTAAAGGGAGGATGTGACGGGTGGGGTTGTGTGAATATTAAAGGCCTAGCAGCAGGAGGTGACAGGCTCTTTCCTCCCACTTCACACTCACAGTGTCGTACTGCTATGATTATTTCATCTGACTATGTCTCCGCCGCCGTCAGATACTCTTGTTTTTTTTTCTCACTCTCACTCTAAACATCCACATGGAAGCGTTACGAGACATGATGCTGACCGATCTGAGATTCTCGGTGTCACTATGCTCTTCTAGTTGTGACACTGCGCTAGTGAATTGCCAACTTTAATTGTTTTAAATAACAAAACAACATATTGCTGCTGTAAACAATGCATGTATTAAAAGTACAACCATCTGGCAATACGTCTTTAGGGAAAAAGAATCTTCTGCTGTTGAATTCATGCAGGTTCTAAGAAATAGTGATACTCAGAAGGTCTAAAGTACAGGTCAAGTCAAGTGTTTGGTTTATTCATAACGACGGACCTGTTCTTTGAGCTCAAATTTGAAGAGAATATCATGTAAATGTTACTCATTGATAAATAACACTTTTAACAACATTGTCACTTTAAACAAGGGACGTGTGTTTATTCAAATCTAACAATAAGTTTACAATATGTTCTTCTAAAGCATCTGTATGTTACAGTAAGTATATACAGTCAGGTCTAATAATCTAAGACAACAACTAAAATGCTTATTTAATTTAAAATGTTGTTTATAAAGTACATAAACAGCAAACCTATTTGAGTAATCTAAAAAAAAAAAAAAAGTTTTTTAAGCTTATGCTTTAGTGACAGCAGCATTGGGCTGCATGATCTCCACAAGTTGGAATGAATCCTAATGGTCATGGATTTGAGAATATCAAAAGCCAAAGAGCAATATCACAAATTTGCTTAAATACAGACTGCAGTATCTTAAATGTTTCCTATTTGCTACTATATAGATATAATTATAAGATATAGTTCTAAAAATTATTCTAAATATAAAAGAATATCATTCACAGCACAACCATTATGATAACAGTAAAGAGGAACAATATTTAGAATCCTTTTCAGAATATATATATTTTTTTCCAAGCTGATGAACAATAAAAAACAATGACAGTCAATCAGAATCTGTCCTGCTTTAAAGAGCTTGAGCATTTAAAGAGGTAGATGCCAAACGTCAGCGCACAGCCGGGCGTTAATATAGTTAATGTTGTAGTTTTCATTCTTGGTGTGAACAGGCCTTAGCTTCTGTTTATTTTAGATTTGAATGAAAACAAAACAAAATAAAAATGTTTTAAATGTGGTCTTAGGCTATTGGACCCTACTGTATGTCTGACATCCCATTTCATATCCATGACTTGTGTACAAATGTATGGGTAAATACATACCTTTTGACACCATTTCAACACAATTTGGACACAATTTCATATAAAAGCACACATCTATACGAGATCGGAAGAATGACATTACAACACGCACAAAACTAGATTTGTTTGATTAGCATTGATTCTTTCTTTGTGACTCAATTTGTTCTCGCTCCAAATTTCTAACCAGTAACATTAAACTAACTGGCTATCTGTATTTCTCAGAGTAATACAGTTTTTGTTGTTGCTGTAAATTAAGACAGAATTAGGTTACAGTCAGAGTAAAAACAACAACTACTATTTAATGGTTAAGCTAATTTTGCATCATGCTATAACTATGATTTGCTTCTCTTTGCTGAAAACCATTTGTTCTCTTAAGAGATTCTCTCGTATTGCGCAAGTTAGCTTACGCTATGGGAAAGATACAATTTTACTTATCTGAAGACAACTCACTCCTCCTCCTGTGCTGGTGTGGACGCTGAGCTGATGCGCCTCCTATCTCAGGCTGTTGACCGACTCGGGCTCGAGTGGTCACCGCCGAAGGAGCCTTTCTTAAGAGTGGCCGCCGTCAAACGCCCGCAGCCAGGGCCACTACTCAGCGTCCAACACAGCCTAACCAGCCTTTGCAGCTAGATTGCGCTCGGACAGCCGTCACAGACCACCGCCCCCCAGAGGATCTCGGCAAAAGATTGCGCTGAAGCCCGAGCATGCAAAGTCCTCCTAGTGGTAGTAGAAAAATGGAAAAGACAGTTGAGTCCCGCTGTGACCGGATCGCCATCAAAGCTCATTTCCCTGTCAGTCCGCTTCACACAGGCTACTGCAGTGATTCATTTATCAGCCAACGAGCTGGTAACACAACCCTCTCGTCTGCACACAAACGCCGTTTTCACGGCTACCCAGAGAAATCACACCCCAGTATTCACCCCTACACACAAAACACAACACTTCCCGTGTCACTCACAGAGCCCACCCTCATAAAGCAGGTAAAAGCTGCTCAAGTCTCGTGCCCGCGCAAAAGTGCTCACGCTTTCTAATAGACATTTCGCCCAAGTCTCTGCTCGCTCATCACAAAGTGGTCAAAGTGCGCTCCCCATTCAATCGGGACGCCAAAGGATATCAGCCTGTCACGGCTGTCAGCGACCCGTCGCTTTCAAGCACCCATTTCTCTCGATCTGAAAGATGCCTGTTCTGATTTTCAGATTCAGATAATACCTCGCCACAGGCCATTCTTGAGATTCGCCTTTGACGGCCAGGTATATCAATACACCGTCCAGCCGTTAGGCCTGTCTCAAGCACCCCGTACATTTACGAAGTGCATGGACACTGCTCTCGCCCCCTTGAGAAACCAGGGTTTGCAAATCATTATCTAAATGGACGAGTGGCTGATTTTGGCACGGTCAGAGATAGAACTGCTATCTCACAGAACTGTGCTCCTCAGTCAGCTGGAAAGCTTGGGTTTCACGGTCAACTGGACCAAGAGCTCATTACTGCCCAGTCAGTCAATTTCCTTTTTAGGAATAGAACTGGACTCTGTGGCCATGACGGCTCGTTTATCGACACAGCGCGTGCACCATGTTCGACATCTAGCCGCGCAGCAGTATCCCTCTGAAGACATTCAGCCAGGGCCTCTGGCTGCGAACGAATCAAAGTGACTCAGACCTGCATTATGGCTCTGCAGCCCTGGTTAGCGGCCGACTGGTATCAGTGGGGTGTGATGATGGGAGCTGTCTCATATCGGAAGGTCATCTCAACAGATGCGTCCAACTCAGGTTGGGGTCGAGAACGTGCTGAAGCGCTTCCTCCCATTCATACAGGACTACCATGTTCTAGTCCGTTCAGACAACATGTTAGTGGTGTACTACATGAACCGTCAGGGCGGTGCCAGATCCAGGAACCTCTGTGATCTAACAGAATGCCTACTCACTTGGTCTCAGCATCTCCTGCGCTTGCTGAGAGCTGCGCATGTGCCAGGCCACCTGAACGACGGCACAGACAAATTATGCAGATACAACGTTCCCCCAGGGTAATTGTCCCTGCACCCCCAAAAAGTCCAATAATTATGGCGCCTGTTCGGCAAAGCGGAAGTTGACCTATTTGCGTCAAAAGAAAACGCTCACTGCTCAATGTTCTTTTCAAAGAACAAGGACGCGCTGGCACAAATCTGGCCCAGCCGCCTGCTTTATGCCTTCCCTTCGATCTCTCTGTTACCACAGGTAATCAAGAGGATCTGTGAAACACGCCACTCGATGCTCCTCATACCCCATCGTTGGGAGAATCAGACTTGGTTCCCGGAGCTGACGCGGCTGTCACAAAGAGACTTGTGGCCGATTCCGGTGAGGACAGATCTCCTCTCTCAAGCTGGCGGCTCGATCTGGCATCCCCATCCAGAGCGCTGGTCTTTGCACGCATGGTTGATCAACGGGTACCCGTTGCCCTGTCAGAGGGAGTGATGAACACATTTATGCAGTCTATAGAGCTCACTCTACCAAGAAAGCTTCACGCACCTAAATGGTCTGTACTTTCAAAATGGTGCACCGACAAAAATCTGGACCCTTGGACATGTGGGGTCTCGCGGCTGCTCAGTTTCCTACAAGAGCTGTTGGATAAGGGAAGGTCTTTATCCACGCTTAAAGTCTACGTGGCGGTTGTTGCAGTGTTCACAGAGTCGACGCGCGGCCGGTCACTAGGGAAAAATTAGCTTGTCATCCGCTTCCTTAAAGGAGCCAGAAAAATGAACCCTCCGCGCCCCCGTCAGTTCCTATGTGGGATCTTTCATTGGTCCTCAAGGCCCTGAAAGCTTTTCCCTTTGAACCACTAGATTCCATGGAGTTAAAGTACCTGTCACTCAAAACCGGTTTTCTAGATATGATCGTGCGCATGCTACTGTATTCTCCACGTGTCTTAGCTCTTCTGGTTGAGCTTCACCAGTGCGTATGTGCTATATAGACTGGTGGCGCCGCTCTGTACTCCCTATGAGTACTTTTGTACAAGTGGCCCACGTTGCTGGCCGCCTTATTTTCCCACTTATGTGGGTTCCCCAGGAAACCCTGAGACTCATGAGTGGATGCTTGGCGCGCACATCAAAGTGGTAAATGGGCGAGTTGACAAAGGATTCCCGTAGCGTAAGCTAACTAACAAAATACGAGAGAACCTCTAGTAAGGGAACGTATGTGTTACCTAACGTAACCTCGGTTGTCTCTAGAAGACGGAACGAGTATTGCGTAACCTGCCGTGCTCACGCGACTTTCGTTTCAGTCGATGAAAACCAGAGAAACAGCCTCCGAGCCCTGCTTATATACGCTAAGCCATGCCCATACCGGTGGGCTATGATGCTGTGAAGGTGCGAGTGCCCTTCATTGGACGTGACGTCACGTCGGGCTCAGTGGTGGGGTGCTGCAGTTCCCGCAGGGCAGCCTATGAGCTCACTAGACAGCCTGCTAGGTCTGCTAGCTGCTGCACTGCGTTGACAATGAATACAAAATTAAGGATTAATTTTTTTTGGCTTCAATATCTCGAAAAGATGAATCTTTCCTGTAGCGTAAGCTAACTTACGCAATACTGTTTCCCTCTTCTAGAGAGAACCGAGGTAACGTTAGGTAACCGATACGTTTTTCCAGGAAGAGACATTGACCAATTCTGGACCTTGCTTTGCAACAAAGTCAGGATTCAGAGGCATGCTGTGAAGTCCAACTCACTGGAACAATATACACACTGTTGCTGGAGACATCATAACAGCTTGTGTAAATAATTCACACATAATTTAAAATGGGCAAATCAAACAGAATACTACACACATCAAAGGCTGCTTCCTAGAAGGAAAATTTTCATTTTTGTGGACTGGGAGGAGAAAATGAGTGTTGAGACCATATTATGAGTGGGAAAATGGGAGCACATATATTTATCATTACAGAAGGATTCAATCCTCAAGGTAACCTTGGTCCAGTTGCTTTTGGGTTTACAGAAGCATCTATATGAGTTTCAATCAAATGAAACCAAACACATTTAAGAGGGAGGGAGGGTTTGCTGCCCATTCAATTATGTAAAAAAAAAAGAAGAGCAGGCTTTATTTAATACCACTGTCCTGAATGAGTGCTGGAGGAGAGAAGGGGGCACTCCAAAGCTTAAACATGTGGTCGAGGAAGAGCTTCAATCTAAACACGACTGCCACTCAGCTGAGAAAACACAAGCAGGACGGCTGCCACAGATGATGACAGAGAAACTCTCGGCTCTCACTTTTAACTACGCTTCCAATTTTATGCCTAGCAGGATGCATGTACAAACCACCACGAGTCTGTCTAGATTTTATTTCAGTAAGCTGAACAGATCTATGATTTCTTGCATACATATATAGAAATCCCATAGCGAAAGCAAAACTTTGTTTCATCTGTTCTCTCAAATACAGTTTTGCTCTGCTAAATCTGCCAGTTTGTTGTAGTAATTAACATACATAAAACATGTTTAATCTGAAATCTAAATTAATTTGAGTAAAATAATCCTTAAAAGCAACATCAGAGCACGGACATATATAGTTGTTGTTTTTTTAAAGTGGTTTTCAAACAATTTTATTAAAAACACTGTACATTTTTACTGAATTAAGATATAGTAATCAAAAGTAAAGGAGAGGTAAGCATTCAACCAATAACATCCAAAAAGTTTGGAAAACATTTCATTTGAAATTTGTCTCATTATTAAACTGTATATGAAATATATGCTGGCTGTGTTTATCTACAATGGGGCAACCATTCCTTAAGCTTTAAAGTTTGTTTTTCAGGGATCATGATGAAGAAAACGTAACCAGGGAACTTGAGCATCACAAAAGAGGCCTTTGGACAGAAGAAAAAAAAATCAATCGATTTCATTCCCCTTTTTCTCTGCTAACCTTGATCCCTCTGTGTGTATTTGGAGAAGCTGTAGAGTGAGAGAAAAGACATGAGAGAGACTATGTCCCTCTAGCAGGGAGAGAAAGTCATTGAGAGACTGGAAACCTTAATATATATCGAGACCAGTTCCTATTGCCTATTATGTGATGCAAGCTCCGATATCCTTAAGCATGGCTGCCGTCCCTTCAGAATTACATTCGCTGATGAGCAAACACCTCCATTCACCGATCTCATTTCATGCAGTCAATACATCAGACCAACCTGAGCTCTCTTTCCACACAGCATCATGTTTATTTATGCTCCCCTTCATTAAGAGCTGGTTTTATTTGCCCAACAATGTAGCCGTGGCAGAGCGGGGAAATAGGAACTCCTTCCAATGATTCCAAGACTTCACGGCTTAATCAATAAACTTAACAACTGACATTTTGATGGCATTTTCATACTCATCTGATCAATATGTGTATTGAGCCAATTACTCCCAGGCCAGCAGATGCACGTAAGCATGAGGTCCACAGCTTTACACTGTCTCTGAGAAGGGGGAATTAAGAAATAGTCCTTGAACATCCCTCAGTCATGGGTGAAATGAGAGCGGGAAAGGCAGCTGTCGAATTTGAGACAAAATAAGCATGATTTTCCACAATCATTTTTCTCTCGCCTATAGTAACGTCACACATTATGAATTGTGATGATTATTAAAAAGGATTTCTGGTCACAGATGAGGATTTTCATTTAACAAAAGATGTTTTTCCAACTACTTCTATGAATGACGGTTATAATTTTACACATGCAAATCGGTTAGTGCTGCAATGAAGGCATGTGAAGTTTTCAATCTACTGTATCTCACGGGAAAACATAATTATGTTAAGAGATAGTGATTTCATATGAATTTGTACGATGTGAATCATACAAAAATTTTAGTACAATTCTTAGAAGAAAATTAAGCATGAAGGGCCACCCCTAACCCTAAACATAATCAATATTGGGGTGTAAGCAGATTGTATAAAAAACATACGAATGAGATCATACAAATTAGCCACCAATTTAGCAAAATGTAAAATAGTTACGAATTACCATGAGATTGTGTTTGAAGTTTTATAATGCATTGATGAATCAATTTCTATAAATGGAACAATCTTTTCTATTTTTATACACAAATATGACTTTTGTGTTTCTTTGTATGTCGTACAATATGTCGTCCTTTAGCACTGTGTAATGGAAAAAAAAACAAAAAAAAAACACACACACACACAGCATATCCAAAACAAATGAGAATTATACAGAAGCAATTAATACACCAGACAATTTTCTTGAGTGAAATGGTAAAAATATTTATTTAGTTTGTTAATATATTTTTTAAGGGGGCAAAAAGTACAAAAAATTTCGTCATTTTTTTTGAACATTGGATTCTGCTGTTTAGGTTGAAAATTTTTATTTTATAATTCCTTTTTTTTCTCCACCTGACCCTCTGATGACCAGATGGTGGCGCCATAAAATCACAAGAGAGCTATTTTTGAGAATCCCAGTTCTCAGAAGGGGAACATTCAGTTCAGGCTCTCAATACAATGTATGTCTGTGTGTGTGTGTGTGTGTGTGTGTGTGTGTGTGTATGAGTATGTGCGTTCGTACTCCGAGCTGCAAAGCTACTGACTAGAGAAGCAGAAAACAGCACTCATTTTCAATTTCCACCATCAGGCTCAGGAGGTGAGGATGAATAATGGCATAATTAATCTGTTCAAAGGCAAAAACCATACCGCTTCCACCCAGGCTGAGAAAATCAACAACTTCTAGACATATGTAACTAAAGCAAGAGCTGGCACCAAGAACATCCCAGCACTGACTCTTTGAATCCCTAAAACCAGATGAGAGCTTGTAACAATACGTATTTTATCTACATAAAATAAGAACACTCAACAATAATTTCTTGCAATTAGATGCTTCCAATACTAATTTGAATAATTGAAAAATTATAAAAAGAAATCAGTCTGACTAAAGTTATGAACAAACAAGCTCAATCTAGGCAACATAAATGAAGTACCGTTTTTTTCCCACAGTCTATACAAGAACAAGATGCGTCAAATCATGTGCAAATATCCCAAGCGTTTCCTGAATTCCCAACATACAAATAGTTTCTCACCTAACCTAAATATTTGGCAATGCAACAAACACTTAGTCAAGAGCTGGATGATCACAGCTCACTGAGAACATGTCTGCTTCATTTATATTTATGATCCTATTTTTCGCACAACACATTTTTAATTCTTTGACACTGCGAATTCAATCATGTACATAAAGTCATTACATGTCTAGGTTGTTGTTGCCTCATTCAGAAGGGGATTCTTATACACGAATACACACACACACACGCTATAACTCACCGGTGATAACTTTTCCACCCACCACAGACATCATTCCCTGTGCCCTGACTGATTCCCAAGACCTCAGGTAAACAGATCAAGTAATGTTATACTACATATTCAAATTCACACCACAGAGAGGCCCATCCGAGGAGGAAAGTCCAGGGTGGGCACTCAGAGAATTACAAACAATCCACTAACGTCTATGAAGAGCGCAGCTGCTGAATAACTCGCCCCCAAAACACTTGACATTGGTATAGCTGCGGCTATCAGCAGTGCTAATCGGTTTACCTGATGGTGCCTCGTTTGTGTGACCGACGTTTCATAGAGTCGGCTTTGGCAGCCGCTTGTTCTGGGCAGCAGCGGTAGCTGACTTCTCTATTTTATCAGCCCCCTGCTACAGAGAAGGCCAGCAAATTCATCCTGCAGAAATTACCATATGTTGTGATTGTGGTTTTGGAACAACACCATGACATCTGTGTTATATTGGTACCTAGGGCATAGTGAAGGAACTTCCACCACCTGCATTCCATATCTACATCTAGTAAGCAGGTGCTTGCAGGACCGGCTGGTGTCTGTGTGTGTGTGTGTGTGTGTGTGTGTGTGTGTGCACGAGAAGAGAGCGTTCTGGTTCTCCTTGAGCTCCGTGGATGGGACGAAAAGAGCCAACATTTTGTTTGTAATTATACTGCTCTGTATCTTCTATCAGCTATTCATTAAACTGAAATAAACTTTTTTTTTTTTTGCAGTATAAGACCACTAAAACCTTTATGGGTGCAGAAACAGTGAAGATCCCTTTTTCAAACTATGGACAAAAAGCAGAGCAAAAGAAGTGTGAACAATTAAATGTTGTGTCAGGTCCCTGACCTGCCTCTTTCACACATCCGAACAGAATGAGATGCTCACCGCTCCAACACATGAGGGGGCTTTTAAAAGCAATCATAAAAGGAACATCACTTCACTAATTTATTACGGCTGTCACAATTAATGAATTAATCTGCTGCATTCATAAAGCATTCGATTACATAAAGCAGTCAAGCGACTGAATAAATTCAGCCATTTAGAAGTACGTGGGCAATGAAATAGGGAGTAATAAATATGTATTTATTGCCTGTAGCGCTGAATTGAGGTGAAGGTGAGCCAGCCCGTTAGACACAATCAAACAATCAACCCTAACAAGACAAGCCAGGGAGGGCAAAATACACATTAAATATGCCTTCCTAAGAAAGCCGGATATTACGGGCACAGCAAAGCAAAATTACGCTCTATTAACCTAATATGGAAAAATTGTACATATGAATACAGGCATGGCATGCTATGTTGTTTGATAAGTCAGAGAGAGAGAGAGAGAGAGAGAGATTCCAGAAGATTTCTGTCCCTGATCCAAACTGACAATCTGTTTTAAAGAAATGTGTAATTAGCAAACCGACACGTTTGGTGAAACACTGCTGGAGCTTTAAAAAGGAAGAGACAGGCATTAAACACGCCGGCCACAACATAATGTTTTAATAAATGGGAAGAATAAGTCAATTAAAAAGGAGCTATTTAGGTCTGAAAGGAGGAGACAAGCACTGCAGTGTGCAGAAATATAATCAAAATCACATTTTACATGCTCATAAATTTCAACGTGAACACAAGGCGGAAAGACAGAGGGCTTAGGAATCTCTATAGTGACAGGATGAATAAAACATCCATGGTCAGGAAAATAAATGAATTATATTCTAAATTACAGCTTTCCTTACAGTACAGTTTTACCACCGTGTAACATTAAAAACACGTGTGCTCTCTTTTAAAAATAAAGCAGGAAAGACTATCTCCCTCTATCTCTATTGTAACAAATATTCTATTCGTGCCTCAAGAGAGTGTCAATCATGGGCTGAGCCAGATGTTTTTGGCAGGAATATTTTGTGTTTCTCTAACCATGGGCACTTTTGACTCTGCATAAGGAATTCTAAAAAATGAACGCTTTTAAAACACACTTTTCACACTCTAACTGAGAATAGTCCTTTTCACCAAAGTGCCATTTGCACCACATCTCAAATTATGTATTGTGTTTATTAACGCATGATTTGGAAAACTATAGCTTAATTGGAAATGACCCTCAGTCACAATATTCTACTGACAAGTGATTTTTTTCCACTGGCACTGTCATCTACTTGGTTATCACTAAGAAAAACTTTAAAAAAAAGTTTATTTAGGGCATAATTGTTCATTTTCACACACTTTTTGTTACCTGATCACAGTTTTAAACGATTATTCATATTAGCATGATGGATTTTCATAGTTTAAATGGGAAAGTCTGGGTCTGGGGCAAGGGTAAAAATTAAATCTGTGCAGTCAAATTAAGCACTGTAAGAATTGAACCATAAAAAGCTTTGAGACAAATGATTTTAGGGAGGGGAAAAATAACTTCAAAATGCATATTTCATCTTTTAGAGAGAAAAGAGTGCTTGCTTGCTTGAAGTGGATTGCTCGCTTTGACATTTCCCTATTGCGCGCAGTAGTGCAGTGGGCAATAATTAAATATCAGGTGCATAAGCTGCTCTTTAATTTGACATGTGTGCTTCAGGCAATAAACACACATGGAGCGACAGGGAAAGCATAATTGCAGGGGAATAAAATATCATATCTGGAGTGAGGAAGAGGATCATTGTATCAGGTACCCGGTGACAGCTCGTTTGATCATTACGCCGAGCTGAAGAGGTTGGCTAATTAGTCGCCATTAAAGCTCACCCGCTAATCAGGGGTCGCTCTAGCATAAAGAATGTCACTCGCTGCAGATGAATGAACAATGCCGTTAACCCTTTCCTGGCCTTCTCTCAGCTCCCCGCAGCTGGCTGGAAGGTATCGCAAACCCCGAGTTCACAGCTGTCGGATACGATAATTAATTCTTTATCTAATAACACGGTAGCAGAAAGATGACACCTAGGGCTGCAGAGAAAAGGGTTAAAGACTACACTGCCCCGAACAGACTTCCTGTAGACGCAAAGCGGTGCAGCTCCGAATATTTACAGAGTTGTGCCGGGATGGGATTTGTTCTCTCAAATCGAGCACTTCGAAAGAGAAAAAAGACAGGATGACATTCTTGCACTCCCAAGAATGGGAACTGCTGTTTAAATGTACTGTTAAAAAATTCAGAGCAGGGCTGGAAGCGCTAGGCCATAATAACATGTGGAGTGAAGGGGTTGAACAGGGGAGATGAAAAAGAATGCTTATCAGACAGCAGCACAGATGCATTATGTCAATAGTGCAGAGCTATGAATTCTTCAGAAAGCAGAAAGTCCCCGGTGAGCGCAGAGCCCCTGTCGGTGCAACTTTGGGTGCCTCTCACTGTGACTTTCAAGGATGCCAGAGAGTGCTCTGCGGAGACACACATGCAATATTAGCTGACAGCCCTGTATAAATAATAAGGCACATAATGCTGCATGTGAGCGCCGGCGAGCACCACAAGGGCTTTCAACAGGTGCGATGTTCGTCTGCGCATTTCCATTTTTTTCGACAAAGAGAGAGTCTTTACCACTGACTTGCGTCTGAAAGCCTCGCCTGATCATTCTTTTATGGGCCCTCTTACCCAGAATGCACTATATATTCACAGGAGCACATGATAATAGGGCAGTCGTGGATAAGGTGGATAGGGGTTGATGGGGTATTCGGGGTGGGGGGAGCAGATGTCCAAGTCAATATATTCAGAGGGGACGCCCAGGGGACGGAGAGGTCTGCGAACACACTCCAGTGGCCGGATGAGATTGTGATATGCACGTCTATGTGTATGCGTAGGTTTGTTCGTGAAGTGGCCGTGAACTCAATTCCCCATTGGTTGCTACTACCAACAGAAACAGAATGTGGTGTGATATTATGAAAGTTGAAACACACTTTTCTCTTTGTTGACTACAGACTGGCTTTTTTTTTTGTTAAAAAAGTGTCTGATAGAAAAACACTGCAATTGTTCTAAATATTCTACATAGAGGTTAAAAGTATCTTAATGCTGCTGTTTTATTTTTTCAAATGACGAAGGCCAATGTACACAAACACACATCACTTTCTCATCGGTCTCACAATTATATTATATACTGTATATTATGCAATCTTTTTTTATTTAATATTTCAATTAAACAATACACTCCTGAACAAAATTGTAAGACTGGGGGAAACATTACCAGTATTTGCATTTCACTCTGGTGATTTTTTTTATTTATTAAACCTTTATTTAACCAGGGAAACAATCACATTGAGATAAATATCTCATTTACGAGTGAGCCCTGGCCAAAATAGCAGCACACAATATATAATATATAAATACATAAAACAGAATACACAACACACACATGTACAAAAAATAATACAAAATTAAATGTTAAGAGCAAGTGCAGACAGATTTGAATGATTTGTTTAAGTGTAGCTTGAACTCACTTATCGAAATAAGTTCAAGTTTCAGTGAACTTTGGATCTCATTCCAAACAGTTGATGCACTATAAATAAAAGCAGTTTTTCCAAACTCTGTCTTCATTAAAGGAACATTTAAAAGAATATATCTACTTGAACGTAGATTATACCCTTGACTATTAAAAGTTAGTAAACTACTCAAATATTGGGGAAGCTGGCCGACTAATGCCTTGTATACAAATATGAGCCAGTGTTTGTACCTTCTTATATGAAGTGAAGGCCAACCTACCAACGCACAATGATGCGTGTGATATTTTGAATTAGCTATAAATCTTAGAGCAGAGTGATACACAGAATCTACTGATTTTAGGAGAGCTTTAGTGGTATTTCTGTAAAAAACATCTCCATAATCTAAGATAGGTAAGAAGGTAGATTCCACCAACTTTCTCTTAGCCGACTGTGAGAAACATGCACTATTTCGAAAAATAAAACCCCAGCTGTAACCTTAACTTAGACAACAGTTGTTTAACATGTAACTTAAATGATAAGTCCTCTTCCAACACAAACCCCAGATATTTGAATCGTTAACAGGTTGTAAGTACTGCTTAAAAATGCCAAAAGAAGAAACAGGGGTAAGAGACAAAAGATAGAGAGTAGAAACTGTATTTAATATCAAACAGGCTGTTCATCAACTGATCAAAAGTTTAAGAGCATAGCCCAAAAATAAACCCCTAACAGAACTAAAAGTGTCAAAAGAGGACTGAGTGGTGAGTAGCCCCACCGTTCTCGTTTCAGCATGCTTCATGGCACTGTTTCCAGGAGGTTGGTGGAAGCGTTGCTCCATGTGGTGAAGATGGCTTCACGAAGGGCATCCATGGTCTGAACTGATCCCTTGCCATCCATCCCCAAATGTTCTCAATGGGATTTAGATCAAGGGAACAAGCAGGATGGTCCAAAAGAGCGACATAATTCTCCTGGAAGAAGTCCTTCGTCAGGCAGGCATTGTGAACTGCAGCGTCGTCCTGTTGAAAGACCCAGTCATTGCTGCACAGATGAGGGCCCTCAGTCGAAAGGGGTAACCCACTGCAAACCGCCGTTTGACGCCCCTGCACAACCTGAAGCTCCATTTTCCCATTGGACCCTCCTTCACTGTGCCTCGTAGAAAACATCTACGGTGGGATCGTAACATTGCCAGTAACGTTGGAAGCCATCAGGACTGTCCAGGTTACATTTTTTTTTTCTCATCAGAAAATAAAAGTTTCTTCCACCTTTCAATGTCCCATGTTTACTGCTCCCTTGCAAATTGCTCTTTAAGCCCTTCTCACACAGATGACGTCTTATGGTTATTGGGCTGCAGTCAGCATCAGTAAGGGCCTTTATTTGGGTTGGGGATTGACCTGTGTGTTCACGGACAACCGTGAACAAGGCTCAGTGCAGGTGACATTTAATTTTGGGTCTAGCACTTGACTTCTTTTTCTCATAAATTGACCTTGATAAAGATTTGACCTTTTTAAGGCTATGGTCTTGAACTTTTGATCAGCTGATGAACAGCCTGTTTTGGTTTAAATGCAGTTTTCATTAAATTGCCTACTCTATATTTTTTGTCCCTTGCTTCTGTTTCTTCTTTTGGCATTTTGAAGCTGTACTTAAAACCTGTTAACGATCCACCAGTGCGAAATGCGAATACTGGTAATGTTTCCCCCAGTCTTAAGATATGTAAGCTATAAGGTACGAGAGGCTGTGTTGTATCGTGAATAAGTAACGGCTGAAGGGTGTTAGTGTAAGCAACGCGAAGCGTAGTACCTGCAACTCCTTCAGCCGTTACTTCTTCACAATACAGCAGTTGCCTTGAGTACCTTATTGCTTTTATAAAACGGTTGCCACACAATAAAAATATTAAAGTAAAAAATGTATGTATTAGTGCAACTTTCATAAAGTAAAATCACTAAAATCTTTCCTTCTGCTAGAAAAAAAATAGTCCCTGACCGTGAACAGCAACAACATTCCAATCTGTAATATGCATGAAAGCTCAAATAAAAACAACATAGGAACTCCAGTGTTGAGCAGTGATAAATAGAACCGTTGGGTGAAGCGGTTTTCAAATCTACATATAATTCTCTGACAATCACCTTCATTCTAGATACTGATCTGTATAAGCAAGTGAAAAACCCATATCAATTTATGGCTAATCGTAATTAGCAAATATGGTAATTTGATGCTGCAGATTTATACTGTAAAAGTCCTCAATATCTTGCAACGTTCCTAACAAAAACATCTAAAAGGTACAGTCAATCAAGGCATTTGAATAACAGGAAATGTTTCAGGTCTCAATCAAATGGTATTCATATTTCAATGGCATTCAGGCATCATATATTCTCAATTAGATTAATACAGTTCTAGCATCAAAGCTAGAGGGGCTGTTGGTACACTGAGATCACCCAGTCTTATTTTGTTTTTATTATTGTGCTAGCTTTTCTTGCATTGTGTGGGTGGATTTGCAAGATTCCATCTTTCTGACAAATCTAGTAATGCAAAAACTCAAAAGCAAACACATCCCTCTCATTCTCTGCATAACTAAAGAAGTAAAAAAAAAAAGAAAAAAGAAAAAGAAAGAAAAGAAAGAAATCACAGGATTGTATAAATTAAGACCGAAAATGTCATAAATAATGAAATGTGTGCACTATTTTCCCAATCCTGTTTTTCCTTATAAATAAATTATCATTTGTTTCTCAGCATCGCCACACAAAGGCCTCGGACTCCTTTTGCACATTTTAATTATTCTGAAAAAAAAAAAAATACAACATGAACGGATGGGGTCTGTCTTCTTGCGTTTACACTTATTGAGTGTAGCAAAATAACGCATTGAAAGGGAAATAACGAGTAGGGTAGTTTTGCCTCAGTTACTTTGAAAAAGTAACTTAGTTACTTTACAGATTACTTGATTTAAAAAGTAACTTAGTTACTTTACGGATTGCTTCATTTTAAAAGTAACTTAGTTACTTTACAAGTTACTTTTTTAGTTAAATCCAGCAGCTGCTGAAAACACCCCTTATTAACAGTAATGTCAATAATGTATCTCCTGACATTTTAAGTTACTTTTCTTTGATTCATGGTGTACAGAGCAGTCTCTTAACCCAGTCACTGGTGCCATCAGTTCAGTACTGGAATTCTAACAACATTTATTGGACACTGGGTGGTCAACAGCGACTCTAAGTGTGTTTGTGGCAATCCTGAAGAGGCTTCCCAGGCAGCTCTGTGACCAGTGAAACAGTACTGTATGTGTTAAAGACTGTTTCGTGGCACACCACTGATTAGTTGTTAGTTTGTTTTGGTGCCTGTCCGAAGGGAGCACCCTTGTTAAAAAGGTTGGCTCATTGGGTGGTAGATGCCATTGTACATGCATATGATTTGGCAGGTCAGATAGTTCCAGCATCTATTAAATGCCATTCAACTCCTCTCTGAGATATGTGCAGCAGCCACATGGGCACCATCTTGCACATTTACAAGATTTTACAGGATCAATGTGGCCCCCATTCCCCATTGGTCAGTTCTGCTGCATTCCTGGACAATAGATAGTTGTAGTCCTTGCGATTTGGTTGTATTCGTCTTGCACTATGTTTGACTATCTCTGGCGGTCTGTAAAAGTGAAGTAGAAGACCGGTTACTGGTGTAACCTTGGTTCTATCAATAGTGGAAGACCGCTAGAGTATCTGGTCATAGAGACTAAGAGAATGAATTCAGAGGCCGACATTGAAGTGAATGGGTTATAGCTTCTGACACGTCACTGGTCAGGGTCACAGGTGGGAAATCAATGTGGGATTCTCGATGACTCGCGAGAGGCGTATCCTTTTACAATACTCAACCGTCTCTGGCGGGCTTCCACTAACCATAGAACCAAGGTTACTATGGTAATTTGATCTAATATTTAACGTTTTTCTTTTTTTTTTTTAAAAGGTTGTAGATTTAGTTAACAAATGAGAATCATTAATTGTTAATGTTTTTCATTGTTGTCCAGGGTAAATAAAATAAATAGATTTTTAATAATGGGAGAATATGTAAAACTATGGTGTTTTGGGTAAAAGGTGCACCTGCGGTTGGGTTGAAAGGCATAATAATAAATATGATAATAAATGTCTTGCTGACTTTTCCATTTCTTGACATGACATTTTCTATTAATGTTTAATAATAAGGCAAATATATTTTTTATTATTATTTGTTTTATTATTTTACATTTTTATATTATACTATGGGGAGTAGTAAAAACATCTTTCTTAAGGTGTGCCTTTAGTCCCGTTGTACTCTACTGTAATTGAGAAGGAAAATTAGAAACTGCTTGACGCTCATTCACAAATCATTAAGGTTGAGCTTAACCTCCAATCTGTTATTAGATTGGTTGACAGTGTTTACAGATGGTGTTTAGGAATGGAGTTACTTCTTGTTAAAGTCTCCCTCAGTAGTAGCAGGAGCAGGAATGGAAATGAAGAGAGGGGGAGAGAGAGGAACATCACTTTCTCATGTGTAAACAGCACTATCCCAGGACACATCTGTCATGGCCCTAATTAGAATCCGCCTTTGGCTTTTGGATGAAATGGAGGAATGGGGAGGGAGGTTTATTTTCCAGGCCCAATAACATCTGCAGTACAAACACTCCACCTATCTAACCACAGTGCTGTCAGAGGCTCACAGGCTCTCTCTCTCTCTCTCTCTCTCTCTCTCTCTCTCACACACACACACACACACACACACACACACACACATGTGTGACATATAAGGGCAGAAGAACAGCTATTAAAGACCCTTTCTGTAAATGCAGCCGGAAGGGCTTGTATGTCTGAGCAATGTAGATACAACATTTTTCTGACAGGCAGTAAAGCAGCTCAGTAAAGTCTGGCTCAGGGCTGCTGACAGCGGGACAAGCAAAAATGTTGCCCAGGCCCTGTAACTGAGGGAGGCCCTAAAGAGACAGATTAATACACAAGAGGTCAAAACATCAACGTTTGTTGTGGACATGCAATTGCCACCACTAAAATCAGCACGTCGGCATCACTCTTAAAAAAAGTCTGATACCAACAGAGAACTATTGCTTTCTCAAAGAACAACTTGTTCTCTTGTTTTTTATGAAAACCAGTTAAGAATCTATAACTGATATGCTGATTAGAAGAACCTATAATGCAACACTATGAACTTGTTTAATCTTCAAAGACTTTAATATTTATTTGTAGTTCCATGTGAATTTATCCAACAGAAACCTATTATCATTTAAAGCTGTCACTTGGTGTTCATGCTCAAGAGTTGAGGGAAATCCTGTTACAGTTCATCAAAAGACTTTACTTACTAATGTATCCAATCAATGAGTGATACGCATATTCAAGATATTTATCTAACAGACTGCGTTACTGCTAATAGAAAGCACAGTGGGTGGATTCAATCTAAGATGAAACGAGGAAATGTCTTGTTCACAGTTAATGTTTGCATCCTCATTAAATGTGACATCATGGATATGCAGTGAACATTGCTTTATTAGATAAAAAGAGTTTAATATTAATGTTTTTAACACAATGAATTTTTTATGAATCACAAGATAAACGTAAACACATATCATATTTTCCATACGGCAAGGTCTTACCCACAATTCATTAAGTTAAATTTCACATTATTTAAAGGGAGAGTAACTTTCTTTGATCCTTTGCTCCTTTGGCAAGGGCATAAAATTACAGCAAATAATATAAATGATACATATTAAATGTGTATGTGATCATATTATAACATGTCATTAGGGTATAATGCAAATTCAGTCTAAATTAAAAATGTGCTATTAATGACTGACAACGTATTGACAATATAAAAGTACAGTGGGATTTATGTCACACTTTATTTACAACAGGACTGCACTTTTTTGCACTGTTAAATACCAATTGTATCAGTGTTTGTACATTTCTAACTTAACAGCACAAGATGCCATTTGTACAGTAATTGTCTCTAGACTTGTATACCTAATTTTTTCAGCATTAAGTCTCATCTATATTTGTATTCCTGGTCCGGCTTTTTTCTCGAAGTCAAATCTAACGTAAATGTGTACACAATCTATGTACCCTTGGCTAATTTAACTTATTTCAAAAGCAGAGGTAGAGTAGCTGTTCAGGCAGGGCTTTGTGTGTGTGCGTTGTATTGTCTACAGCACGGGTGCGCTCATGGGGCTCTTTGAAGGGCTGAGGCAGAGCTGCCTGTGATAATTAGGGTGCAATGACCTTCTCATTAGAGCCAGGAGTCCTGATGATTATTTCTCCCCTTTTCTCTTAACGTGGACCAGCCACAGAGACAATTTTGGAATATCAAAGCAATTCTCTAAGATATTTATTAGAGTCTAAATGACAAAAACACATAGCAAAAACCTTTGAATTACCAACCCGCTAATGTATGCAGGGCCAAATGAATGGCTCGACTTTTTTTTTTTTTTTTTACCCCCTCTCTCTTGTAGCTTAAATTTTTCATTACAAATTTCCGGAGCTTCAAAGTAGCATCTCACAGTCGGCCCCCTTTGTTCTCTCCGACATGACAAAGAACTGTCAAAAACTGTCCCCGTGTTTGTTACAGTCTCCCCCTCTCTCTTTATTCACCCTTGCATCTAAATGTCAAATAACCACGCTTAAATACAGCACAGCATCCCCTCATCTGGAGAGGCTTAGAGAGACGAGGAAAGTGAGAGAGAGAGAGAGAGCGAGAGACAGGGTGAAAAGAGAAAAAAACAGCAGAAGGCATCTAAAAGGGCCTTAATTAATCTTGTGCATTGATTTTGTTTTAGTGTGATGTATTCAATGAAAAAAAGATGATGCTACAAGGAGCTCTCATTAAAATCATTAGCAGCTTGATGTTAGTTGAAAACATCTCACTCTTGCACTTTAAAGCACATTTGCAGGTCTGTCTTTAATGTTGTGAAGAATGGTCTTCTCTAAAGAGCAACAAACAGGGCCCACTGGACCTCTTCGGCTGGAGCGTAAAATGTGCGAGACAATACGTCCCTGATCCAGCCAAGCTGGACTGTGCCCAAGCTGTCCAGTGCAGGACACAGTGGCTGTACCTGAGTACAGGAAAACAGGAGGTTTTGACACTTTCCTTCCAATTATGGGGTGTCCTAATTGGGGCACGGGCCGAAATGCTGACTGTGGGGTTTGAATAGGGGTGATTAAAGACATTAGACTTAAATACAGGATGTGCCAAAAACAGCATGGGGAAGAGGAATGACAACACACTATGCTGCACCAAAACCATGCTGGAGGAGAGGGCTATTCAATCAAATATTCATTATTGTTTAATTAGTGGGAATTCAATCAAATATTAATTATCATTTGGGTGCGACACTTCCGTTTGTTTAGCATTATTGCACTGAACACTGGCACATCAAATGGAAATCAAACAGAAAAAAAATGTATTACATGCATGCATGCATATATATATATAAAAAATTATACATATGCATAATGTTCCGAAGTCAATCTAATGCGTCATCTAATTAATTTAAATAATTACACTGTAAGATTTTTTTAACACAACATTTTTTTCTTTTGTCAAATCAACTTAAATAATTTATTTTTGAGATGACATTAGTTTGAGTTTCTGCTAGGGATGGGCAACGATTAATCGTGATTAATCGCATGCAAAATAAAAGTTTGTGTTTACATAATATATGTGTGTGTAGTGTGTATAATTAATTTGTATATATAAATACCCACACATGTATGTGTATATTTAAGAAAAATGTGTTATTAATATATCAAATATTTATATTTTTATATAATATTAATTATGTATAAATATATATAAAGTATATACATGCAAATATTTCTTAAATATATACATGCATGTGTGTGTATTTATATATATAAATTAATTATACACACTGCATTATACCCATCGCTAGTTTCTGATGATTAAATCAATCTCCTTCATTGTATTAACTCACTTTTTCCAGTTCAATCAACTTAAAATTTTAAGGCAACCAGGTTACTTACTTTTTTAAGTTAACAATATTTTTTTTACAGTGTATAGGGGATTCTATACAGTAAATATAGTGATATCTAAGCTCCCATCAATACGGGCTAAAATGAAACAAATAAATATAGTATATTTCTGTCGTGACAACTCTCAGGGTGATTGGCATGGTAATAGTTATGACAATGTTGTATGTTCGATATTTGCGGAATAGATCTCCTTCACTGCTGCTCCTGCTGCTGCAGAGCAAGTACTGGAGTTGCTACTGCCAATACATACACGACATGCTGCTGTGAGCAAGTAAGACATGCTGCTGTACAATATAGCGTACATAAATTATCCATAGCAGATCTAATACAGGTGGATCTGGGGAAGGAGGAGGGATTCTGAAAGCATGCTGCACTGCTAAGGCAAATACTACCCAAGTATTTGAAGGTTGAGCACGCAAGCTCATTGGCTACTGACACGTCAGGAACCAATCAGCCTTTCCCTATAGATATAACGTTACGATTGTGAACAGGTGAGTAAAAGGACCTATTGAGCCTGCACCATCTAGAGTTTCATGCCATAATTATATGAAGAGTTCAGATGCAAAAGCCTCTAAATGCCATTTGAAATTTTCTTCTTTAATGATGATTTTTGTCAAGCTTGTATATTTAAGTTCAGTGATTTCACTTAAATGGCAATGATAATTACCTATTAATTGTTATTTAAGTGAAATTACTGAACTTAAATATACAAGTTCGACAAAAATCATCATTAAAGAAGAAAATTTCAAATGGCATTTAGAGGCTTTTGCATCTGAACTCTTCATATATATATATATATATATATATATATATATTGCACACCAGCCAGTTAGAATAATGGAAAAATGCCACATGGTATTCAGAGGGTATGTCAAATGAGAGTACATGTCAAAATGATGATGAACAAACATTCTAAAATTAGTAAAACTCTAATGACATCTGTAATTGCATCAGCATACTCAACTGAATGAGCAATCTCAGTCACCTGCTATAACAAGCAAATTGCTGATCAGACTCATCAAACTCTTCCAATGGAAGTAACTTGAGGTTTAATTTGAGGCTAAATAAAGTTGATCTGAGTTCGTACAAACTGCCCATAAAAAGTATGAAAAACATCAACACATAGTTCGACTGACATAAACATGATCGGCACGCAGCATCATAAAACACAAAGGCCACACTATTAATAAATCATCCAAAAAGTTATAAAACCACATGCAGATCAGATGCAAACTTTTTCAAGACATTTAGCAGTGAAACCTGATTTGAATTACCCAGTGGTAAAGTGTCATATGGTTCAAATGCACTTGGAAAATTTGAAGATTAAAATGCTTGAGTGACGCGCATCTCCCTCACATATGATCCCTCACTCATCAAGAACAAACAAAGCCACAGCCTCCAAAATAATTACATCATTAAAACTGTGCTGGACCAATTAAAGCCCGGCTACCCTTACCTGCTTTCACAGCTAATTAAAAAATTAACCCTCTATTTAGGCTTTGGCACTCTGCCGTCAATGCTAATAGATGGGGGACTTAAAAAATGGGCCAGCCCTGTAAACATATAGCACCAAATATCCATGACATAGGCTTTGATTATCTCTGTTTAAGATGCTGATTGGTGTTGACATGAGGTTAAAATGGAGGGAATTGTTGATTTGGTTTAATCATGATATGATTGCAAGTAAATTAAACATTTGGGGTTTGAAACATCCATGGGACAATCGGCATGTGAGAGAAAATCGACTTTTGAGTTTCCTATTTAGGTCATCTTACTCAAAGGTGTGAAACGGACAGGCTGATGCTCGAAATGACACCGAATGAGTGATGCACTCCAACGGAGGAATGCACTTGAAGTGATCCATTAACTTGGCCTTTTTTTGCAGCCTTGAGCCTGATGCACCTGCAAAGCCTCCCCTTATACCAAGTGCTGTATAAATTAATCACATGCAGCCTCATGCACTTTGATGCATTTCCTAATGCACATTAATGAGGGGTGACAGCTGTCGCCAGAAGGCAGAATAAAACAGTTACAATTTAGGTAAAATCACAATGTATCTGAAAGACATTTGTACTGTGTCTCTTATCTCCTACTTATTTTAAATATTTTTACTCAGTTAAAAACTAGTAAGTTTTAAGTAAAAAAAAAAAGGCAAACGAAATCTTGAACCTTCTAGTTAGTGGTCTGAATCAGACTCACTCAGAAAATCATTCAGAGGCATCTCAACTAACTCCTCACTGAACCTCAAGCAATTTTTCGCAATTGTCTTATTCACTGGAAATCGTTACTGTGATGTATATTGTAGATTTGTGGAAAATAGGCTACTTAGAGGCTGATTTAAAAAATAAAAAATAAAAATTACTGTTTTCATTGTCCACTTTAGACATTTTATTATCTATAAGTATCTAACCCTAAACCTAATCTAACTTTGCAATAATACTCTAAAAAGAGTAGGTTGATATGTAGTAGCAAAGTTACTTATACTGTAGTTAGTAGAATGCTTAAAGTGGAGTATGAAAAAGTGTCACCAAATTAAAATATATATATATAAAAAATGATATAATTTAATACTCTTCAGTTTTTTCACCAAAAAGATAAATTTAAGCCAGTTATTTATCTTTGCTGTAGTAGTGTATCAGTAGGAAATATCAGATTACATTCCCAAACAATTCTTTTGCTATTAATAGTAATAATCTTTACAATTAAAGAAACAGAAAAAATTTGAGACTACAGAACTGCTGCAGTGTTGGTGTACATTTTATTTAAGCCTTAAATTTCTTATTGTGCTATATATCGTTTCATTTTAAGCAAAGCAACATACAGGGGCACGATGCGAATCATCTACACACGACAGTGTCACGTCGATCTTTTCGCGTGATGGAAATGCCTTGCATACAACTTTAGGATTTTATTCAAACAGATACAGAATATAAATATGTATGGTTTCAAAATATGTTCTCAGAACTGTACACTGATTGTTTATGGACAGGTTATGAAGCCTATTGTTGCATATTTTGGTTACGAGTGAAACGCAGGGCGACGGTCCGAAGATGGAAGTTCCCCTGCTCTCTTTATGCTGGGACTAGCCACTCAGCAATGTCTCGTCTCCAATTAGTACAAAATGCGGCAGCTAGACTTCTGACAGGTGCTAAAAAGCGGAATCATATCACTCCTATTTTACGATCCCTACACTGGTTGCCAGTGCGTTATAGAGTGGAGTATAAACTTTTAATTTTTGTGTATAAATCCATGAATAGTCTGGCTCCACCATATCTGTCTGCTCTATTGACTGAGCATCGTCCGTCCAGATCACTACGGTCATCAAATCAGAGACTCCTATCTATCCCTAAGTCAAAACTAAAGTCCAGGGGGGACCGTGCCTTCTCTGTAGTTGGCCCCAGACTATGGAATGACTTGCCCACTTCCATTAGAATGGCCTCTTCGCTTTCTGTCTTTAAATCCAAGCTAAAAACACTCTTATTGGACAAGGCATTTAACACATGAGAAAACATTATTACACTGTTTCTCTTTTTTAAACTGGTGAAGCACTTATCTTGCAGTAGTCTATTTAAATGTAATCCTGAACTTTTGTTGCTGTTTTGCTGTCAGTCTTTTATGATATTTATTAATATTGTAAAGCACATTGGACAATGTAAATTGTATTTAATTGTGCTATATAAATAAACTACCTACCTACCTACCTGCTGGTCGAACTTGAAATACTTATAAATGTTTAATTTTTACTTCTAATATGTGTTAAACAAGCTTAAATGTTGGCAATATGTATTTAAAATTATGAAAATTTACTATACTGTAAAATACGATTGAAAATAAAGGAATTATAATGCAAGCCAGTGGTTGTATTTTTTAAAAGTTTAGAGGATTTAAGTTAGACATCAATTCATGTATGAAGGGAAGTAAAAAAAAAGAAAAAAAAATATATAATAAGCTAGTATTAGAGTAAAACTGAATCAAATATGTTGGGTTATATAAATAACCCAATTTGTTGAGTAAAATTAACCCAACATGCGTTCTGTCCTATATTCACCCAGCCATTGGGTTGTTTTTAGCCCAGTGTTTTTAGAGTGAACCAACACTAAGGGAAACTTTGAAGGCAAGGCAAGGTGGGTGACGTTCAACCATAATCAACACCACAGTCACACTGTTATGGCACAAATACAATTAGCATCACTAGAGTGACTGCATCAAATTGGAACTAATTTATACTAAATATAACTAGAAAACCCCCAGAGTTTATGTAACCAAAATAATTGTGGTCTTTACCAAAATCTGCACACATGTATATACATTGTTCATAGGCAGCATTTCACACAGACGTTGTACCCAGAATCCCACCACAAACAGTATAAATACACTGCAAAATATCTCATTAAGATCATTAAATGACCTTCAGCGGTTAATTAGATATAAAGCGCAGAATATGGCGGCAGTGTGGCCGATTCTATTATTCATCTTTGGCCTGTAATGACATTTCTCAGCTGTCAGAAGCGTTGCGGGGGGTTGCCTGTGAGGACCGGGGTGAATTGAACCCCTAAGGGGTGCACGAGACGTTTTTTCAGCGTGCGTGATGCTTACTAAATACTAAAAACACACATAACACAAACCAGTAAATATGGTAACAATATACTGAGCGTCAGCCCTGCTAAGGGAATGCTTGTGACCTTCCTGATTTCAGAGCAAGTCCATATTTCTCCCTCCCAATAAAAGGCTTTAAAGGGATCCTAAAGATTTAATTAAGATGTCAGCTGGCGTGGGTCACTCCTAGTGCAGTATCACAGGCTGGAAGATATACTGTACCACTACAAAGGGCCAGGCTGAAGCTAAGTGGCCTGGCAGAGCTGTGCTGGAATGCAGAACTTCTGATTTACAAAGGGTGCCTCACTGTAAAACACAAGTAGTTTAAACACAGTCGCAAAACTCTGAGCAGACAGCGTTCACTGCTCTGTCCGGCCAAAAAAGAGGCTCAGGACAGTTGTTATTATTTGGATTAAGGAACATCAATCTGAAAAATAGATAAAAACGGTCACTTCTAAACATGTTCATACAGTTCAATCTGATTGGTCGAGCAGTGTTCCAACAGCACTAGTAATTCTATAGAGGCCTTTCACACAGAAGGAGTTTTTGCATTTACTGCTCTGCTTTTTCTATGTTCTCCATAATAGATAGACCTGTTTGAGCGCATCTCATGCATGATACAGCATTCTAAACATGTGATCAAATGAAAACGTCACCTTTTATTAAGCTCGCCTCTAGACCTTGCAGTGCCCTGCATCACAATTTTAACTTCAAAAGAATGTTCTGTGTGAATGGCCTCTTACTGTTAAAATCGCTCCACTGTTTTGTGTTTGCCCTTTCCAGACTGTATTTGTCTGTTTATTAGTGGTGGGTTTGCATGGTACATTTATAGAGTGGGAGGTGGCAAGTGACTGATATATCATGAGTGAGTCATTCAACTGATTAGTTAAACAAAAATGCTGATTTATTTAAGAATGAAACGTGACTGCCTTTGAGTGTGTCATTGAAACGTTTACCTAACCGATTCATTCAAATGCAACTTATTCATTCAGGAACCTACTGTGGCTGTGTCCGAAAGCTTAGGCAGCTGACTTGTTGCTTTGCTGGCCTATCAGGCAATGACTTTGCAGGCGTCGTTTGCACTTCTGAGGCAGCGTAATGATTTAGTGATATACAAAAAAATAGATATAGAGCGAGCTTAAATATTTAATTAATACAATAGTAATTTTGTACTAGAAATTCTAATACTAAAGAGAATTTCTAGTAAAGTACTAAAGCGTCGATCAAAAACATACGTTTACACACAAACTGACCACCAACGGCAACTTAAGCCTTGGGTATACTCGACGCATTCACAGGGGCGCGAGTCTGCGTTGACTGCACACGCACTTCTCCAGACGGACAAGGCATTTATACTTGGCGCGCTCGCCGCTTAATATTCTGAAAAACGACAGCGGGCGACTCAGCAATGAAGAAGTAGTTTGCTCTTTATTAGTATGTTTATAAATTGCTAATTCATAAAAGAGTAAATGCAGTAGGTTTGTTGTAGCCTACTTTCACTGCCAGCGCAGTCTCATCCCAAGACTTCATATAACTGACGTCTTTTGACCATACGTCAACATCCGCCTTTTTAGGGTACCCTTAAACGTCGGTTAAATGACGTTATCGGATCCTGACCCTACCCCAGACCTAAACCTACCCCGTCACCTAACTGACGTTAAAGGTAAAGCGTCAGTTGTATGACGGCTGCGGGATCGTCATTTAACGTTGATCGTCATTTTAATGTTGACGTATGGTCAAAAGACGTCCCAAGACGTCAGTTATATGACGTTTTGGGATGAGACCGTGTTATCACTGCATGTAAACAAGTTAAACAACTGAAGCCTAATTGAGGAGTGTTCAAACCTTAATTTCATCAGCAGGGCTTACTTCTGCTATTGTAGGCTTATTTTGTAAAATGTAACCAATTACTTTAGACAAGTGCAAACTGGGTGCTTAATGCAAATGTTTTTCTGTTCACAAAATGACATTTTATGGTCGCCCATCAATTCAAATGTCTCTGTGTATAGAAGGATCATAAACATGCTGATTCAGCTCGAAGTTGTTCATCTTCAGATGCAGCGCTGCGTGATGTTATAAAAAGTGGCGTGCACACCGGTAGGCGAAATGGAGTCTTGAACCCAACGCGCACGATCGACCACACAGTCATTTTTGCCGCGCGCACCTTCGCACTCTTGCGGACGCGCCGAGTATACACAAGGCTTTAGATGCCATTATTTTTTTAGCCTAACTGCCACAGTCTGGAACACACAGGATTG